>CM053582.1:221458505-221468516 GCA_028627135.1 Pseudochirops cupreus
TTCAGTTAGTGGATAAATCTTGTTATTTCTTCCTCAACAATATATTTCGCAGCTGTACCCTCTTTTCAACTTCTATTATAACAACTGTTAATCAAACCCACATCCCTTCTCAACTAGACTTTTGTAATAACCTCCCTGATTTTCTCTTTCCAGTTTACTCTTTATTCCACCAACTGAGTAAACTTTCCTACCGTACTGCTCTAATTCGGGCCCTTCCAGATCTAGCATGTTGTGATTCTAAAATCATCCTGTTCTGTCTGATTGTCTGTAGGTTCACAAATTTTGATTCATCCTTTGTTTTCACATATCAAAATCTGAGACCAAAAAAGAAAGTTTGGTCAACTGCTAAATCTTTTTATTAAGTTTACAAAAACACTGTTAGGGATTCAGTTCTGACCCCTGATTAAATTCATATATGTTATCTTAAAGCAAGAATAACTTTGGCAGTGTAATATTTCCCCATTCCAAGCTACACTAAAAGTGGAGTCACTTGGGCCCTGGTCCTGTGACTTGCTTACTTCTAAGGACAAGTCTAGGCAACCAATACACCCTGAAAAGTTACACTTTGAGGAACTCTATAGATTGTTAGACCATATCATTTAGGCAAAAGTAACATGTAAAAAGGAGACCTATATTTTAATCCTAGCTCTGTCACCTAATATCATTCCTTTTAGAGTTGGAAGGAACCTTTAGAAACTGAGGCATAGAGAGCTTTACACAAGATACCCAAAAGTACTTAGGTAAATAAGTGGCAGAGCCAGAATTGTAACTCTCTGGCTTCTAATCCAGGGCTGGTTAGCTATATAACCATGAAAAAGTCACTTAGTATTTCTGTGTCTTTATTCTAGTTGCTTCATTTGTAAAATAAGGAAAGGACCTGACCTATCTACCTCACAGTGTTATTTTGCAGGTTAGATGAGGCAATCTATACCAAAACATTTTGAAAAGCATAAAGCACAAAACGAAACTAAAGAATTACAAGTGAGTTGGTTTTTGTCCAACTTATTCAGATGCTTTTGTCTCAAATTTCATCTAATTACATTTGTTGCATTTTAAGTTTGATTTTTTAAACTATTTTCCACTTTTCTTTTTTGCTTTTTTTTTTGGAGGGCAATTGGGGTTAAGTGACTTGCCCAAGGTCACATGGCTAGTGTGTCACGTGTCTAAGGCCGGATTTGAACTCAGGTCCTCCTGACTCCAGGGCCAGTGCTTTATTGACTGCGCCACCTAGCTGCCCCTTCTACCTTTTTTTTTAACATTTAGAGTAGACACTACAATGTTATTTTTGTGTACCACAATTAAGTTCTTAAAGAAAATGTTAAATTTCTATTTTTTTTCCTTCATAGACTCTTCTGAACTATTATGGCAGTCAAATGGACTGGTGGACATTCTTCTTCTATTCTGTGCTTGGGTGCAAATAAAGAAGGACTGGTGGCTTCAGGAGCAGAGGGCGGTGACCTCATAACTTGGAGCCAAGAAGGGATTCCATTAGGACAGATACAATTCCAACGGACTGATGATGTTACCTGTGTCAGATTTTCTCCTACCTGTCCTAACAAACTGTATGCATCACATGGTGAAGTTATTAGCATTCTAGATGTCAGATCCTTCAAAGGTTCCATTGATGATTTCCACGTGAATGAAGAAGAAGTCAATTGTCTTTCATTGAATGAAACAGAAAACCTCCTAGCTTCTGCAGATGACTCTGGAACGATCAAAATCCTAGACTTGGAAAACAAACGGGTTAGCCGATCCCTGAGGAAACATTCAAACATCTGTTCTTCTGTTGCTTTTCGGCCTCAGAGACCTCAGAGCCTATTGTCATGTGGACTAGACATGCAGGTGATTTTTACAAATCAGTATGTGGGTAATTGCTAAACCAGTTATTACTTAATCACATCAAATTAGTGATTTGAACTAAAGATCTTTCTATTCTACCCTACTTCAACTTTCCTTACCTATTTATGAACCATGAACTTTCCTTCTTTGTCACTATACTGATGAAGAATCATCCCTCAGATGTAAGGATTTAATTATTTGACTTTGTTCTAGTGGGAAAGAGGACTGAAAACAGCATTACCTTGTAACCCAAGGAACCTGGACATAGAAGTGGGCTGAATCACTTGTTTCTAGTCCCATGTTTTACTATAGAATTATGAAAACTGATAATTCCATTATGTTAGTGTACAGCTAGGATATTGGGTTTGATTCTGGCTACCACATTTTAAGAATTACATTGAAAAACTAAAGAACAACTAGAAAGGATAACCAGGATATTGAGAGTTAAAAAATAATCTCATGCAAAAAAAAAAACTGGTGATGATGAACCTCAAGAAGAGATGATGGGAATCTTCAAATATCTGTAGGGCTGTCACACAGAAGAAAGAATATACCTATTTCCTGATACTTTAGTAGTAGGAACAATAGGTGAAAGTCACATGGAGGTACATTTTAATTCAGTAAAGAAAGAACCTTAACTACTCTAGCTATCTAATGGAGAGTCCTTTGATGCCCACCCTGGACATGTTTAAATAAGGGTTTGATGACTCTGCTTATCAGAGATTCCATAGAAGAGACTTTCAGACAGGGTGGGAGATTGGACTAGATCAGAGGTGTCACACTTGAGGCCCACGTCTAACTAGGTTAATTGAGAATTGAGAAATGCTTAACAGCTTAATTAAAAATGCAGTATAACATAGACAATGTTAATTTGTGGTCTTCTGAGTCAATATTCAGCCTATAGGAATTCCTTTCTATTTGAGTTTGACACCACTGGACTAGGTGACCTCTAAGGTTCCTTCCAGCTCTTTAATTCTGTGAATTAAGTCCCTTCAGCTCTGATTCTGGTGGTTTTTAATACCATCTCTTATCCCTATGATACCTTTAAACCTTGAATTTTATTCAAGACCTTCATGAACTTCATACATTGTTCATTGCAATTGGTAAAAAAAAAAATGCCTATATACTCATGCAGAAGGACTTGCTGTACTACCAAAGCTAGGTATTTATGTAAGCAGCTACCACTGTAAAGCTTGGACACTGGCCATTCTTTTTCAGACCCTCTACTAGTTCTAGCCATTCTGGAGTATTCCTCCTCATTTTAAATAGATGATGAAAAATAATAATAACACCTAACAGTCATATAGTACTTTAAGGTTTACAAAACCCGGTACACATTTTATCGCATTTGTACCAAGTCAGTGTCTGAAAGGCCGGACAATTGGGCAGGAGTATGTCTTGTACAGTGAAATACAGAAATCACATAATTCTCAAGAAGACTAAATTAACAAAATGCCTTATCTTCAGGAAAGATTTTTTTTTAAGTTAGACAAAAACAATGAGTGGCAGGAAGTTCTTACCAGATAGATTTATACATTTTTCTTTTCTGAGAAAGTCCTTATCCAATGGCACCAACAGGATTTTCGAAAATTTATATATCTTTGTCTCTTACCAAAGAAATTATGACAAGATATAGCTATGCATTTTACATTCCCCTTTGATTTGCATTACCCAAGAGATGTACTAAGAGGTCATTGAAAGGGGCAAGGAGATTTTTGGAACCAAAGTGGGATTTATTAAAATCCTTGAAAACTCGGAAATACCAAATATCTATGTAACTGAAATTTTGACTGTTTTTCTTCGCTCTCACTTGTATAAACTTTTATTATACAAGTGGATATGTCTGGAGAAAGAGAAAAAGATAATCTCATAGAGCAGACATGAGTGAGAGAACTTTGCCCCTAGTGGTAGAGCTAGTGTCAAAGAGGCTTACCCTTTGCAGAAAGTGTTTGTATTTTAAAAGGGGACATGGTTAACTAAAATGAATCTCTGAATGATAGAATATGTAGAGGAAGTGGATTTTTTTTTTGGAGAGCAAGAGAGGAGGGTGGCATATCTTGTGTTCCTTGTATATTCTAGGCAAACTTCATGTCAGAAGAGATGTTAGCAACTTATCAACCTACTTGTGAAAGGTACCAACCTGCCAGTCTGCCAAAGAAGGTCTTGTCCAGAAATCTAGCTTTCTTAAGTACCCCATCTGCCCTCTTATAATTTCACCCTCCCTTTGTATCTCCCAGCCCCAGCCCTAAAACTCCTTAAATTGTTTTCATCTTTACCAGAGATGCTCTTTTTTTATGCTCGGTCTCCCTATTTTCAGCCCCCTTCCCAAAAAAAGTTCCACGTCCCAGTTTCAGATACTGACAAATATGGCTGAGTGGTTTGCCCAGGAATTTGAATGTGCCAGCCTTTCAACGTATGGGGGATGTTAAAGGCTGTGGCAGAGAAAGGAGTGTTCAGGTAAGGCAGGAATGGTTTGAGAATCCAGAATAATTGGTAATGACTTGGGGTTTTAACCCAGCTATTGTTGAAGGTATCTGAGACTCCTGAGAACACATTTGAGTGATTTAAGAGAAGCATGAATTTGATCAAGCAGTTGAAAATGCTTTGTGTATACAGTGTCTGATAAGGGGAAGAAGTAGTCTGGACATTGGGGAGGCAAATATAAAAGGTAATGTAGGAACCTGGGTAGTGTTGAAAAGATCTTGGTTATATCCAAATGCTTTTCAGCAGTTTAGTTTTGGAATTCCTTTTACTTCTCAATTACTTTGACCTCATTTAGTTTTAGTGTTTAATCTTGTATTTTAGTTTCCTTAATATTTCTTTAATCTCAGTGTGTTTTTGCTTCATGGTTGCCTGCTATTTATAAAATGTAGCAGTCTCCACCTATAATGCCTTGCAAGCCGAAGCACAAATTTAGGAAAGACATTTGGTAGCTACTAGACGTCACGACTCTTGAGAATGAGTTTATGAAAATGTCCTTAATGTGGTGAGAGGAAATTGTTGAGGTGGGTGTTCTGGCCACCCAAAAACTGTTGGGGTTTCATGATGTGTTGTGGTGGATCTGTCTCAAAGAATTCAGAGTCAGACCACATCGAATCCAAGTATAGGCATTTATTGAGATTGACGCCTCTCATGAAGTGGGATAACTTCCAAGAGGAACCAGCAACTTCAGAGAGAGCAAGATGGATTTTTATAGGGTAAAGATGCTGATTATACAATCAAAATTTACATAGAATATAGTATATATTATATATACATATATATTATATAATCATATAATGATTAATATTGAAAGGGCAGGAGAAGTTTGTTAAGGGATTAGGTAATGGTGAAGGGGTCCCATTTATGGTTCAGTGGTTAAACAGTCCAGTCATGCTGCCCTCCCATTGACTAGCTATTGTGGTCCTGTCTGATCAAGATAGATAGTTAGGTATTGTGGTCCTGTCTTGGGTTAGATGGATGATGTGATTGTGATTTAATACAAAAACACACTGTTTCTGTGGGAATGAGTCTGGGGGCAGTGACTAGGTAGAGGCAGTAACTGGATTCCCATCATGTGGACACACCTGCTGTTTCTGTGGGAATTAAGAGTTCAGGGACATAATTGTTGTTCCAATGAGCAGTGAGGGATATATGAAGAAGTTAGGACATTGGCGGGAGTGGGGGCTAGGTAGGTACAGTTGCTGTTCAGTGGGGCCAGGCCTATAATAAAGTTAGAATATTGGGACTGGGGGGCAGCTTTTTTAGGATTCCATCAGAGAACTTCAGTTATAAAATCAGATTGCTGATAGCATCAAACCCATCAATCCAGTGGTTCACTTTTGATTCAGAAAACAAAGGCATGCATGTCTAGGTGTCCAGTGTAATTTACAGAAAATGTTAAATTTTTAGAATAAAACTTAAATAATACTTCTTGTTTAAGGAGGGGAAAAAATCTTGTTATGTTTTCACTTTTAGATAGAGGAGAGGAAATAAATGATTCAAATGCAAAATTCTTGCCAAAAGCTTAGTAACTTTATTTTTAAATGGGCTTAAATTGGTTTTATAGATTTTAGTTAGCATCTATAAAGACAATTTAGGAAAAAAACAGGGAGACCCAACCAGGGATACCATCAGGAAGCCTCAGGCACATTGGTCTTCAGGCTGTAGCAGTAAGAAGGAATTGACAGTGGTCTAAGACTCTTGAGTCCATGCTTTTAGGAAGCTTCTAGATCAGGTTGGCTGTCATGGCTGATCGAATCAGCCCTGGGTCATGGCAACTCCCAGATCAGAGCCCCTCAAGGGTTTTTATTGGGGTAAAAGGTCCTGTTGAGGTGTGTCTGATTAGTTTTCTTCTACCAAGTTCACAGTCAAGAAATTGCCAACCAGGTAGGAAACTAGTTCTATCCAGCCTAGATTGATCCAACTATAGGAATTGCCAGACCAGGAGAAACACAAAGGGAGAAGGTTAGGTGACTAGGGAATAAACAGCCTGTAAAAGACTAGGCTAGAAAAACCAAACTACAACAAGATTGTCCCAAGACCATGATTATTTGGATAATTGTCTATTCCCAGCATAACCTAGTATCTGTGTTAGTAAGGTACATCATGCCGGATTTTACCTGGAGATCAATCAAATCAAGCAGTTATTAAGCTTGGTACTGGTTACTTAGTACTTGGTACTTATTAAGTACCAGGCACTGTGCTAAGTAATGAAAAGAATAAACAGTTCCTGCCCTAGAGGATCTTACATCCTAATGAGATAAACAAGATGTACATAAATGGGTTTATACAAGATACATACAGAGTATGGAAGGTAACCATAGCAGAGGCACCAGGGTAGGATTGAAAGACCTTCTTATGAAGGCATTACAATATGGTAATTTTGAAGAAATGCTGCCTGAGAATATTCTTTAGGAGGTTAAAATATTACTGGGATCAATAATTGGAAATCATTCAGATTCTCTCCTTGGAACATTATACATGATTTGTCATGGGGGTTTTAATTAAATTCTAATTAAAAGAGAACAGCTCCCAGTGTATATTGTGTGGATTGTTTGTGGAGGATTTACAAAAAGATACGGACAGCGTAATCTATACTGGTGCAAGAAGTACCCGTACTGATAAGCTATTTGATCCAGTAAGTATCCCAGTGCTCTCATCAGAGGGCCATCACCCTGGCTTATGTGGCAGTGGTTGAGTTTTTTGATCCTTAAAGTAAATAAATGAAACATTACTATGTACAGAGCTCTAAGAAGTGGGGAGGTGAAAAGAAATGTAATACAGGCCCTGCTCTCAAGGAACTAACATTCTAATGACTGAGAGAGACAACACATGGGGAAGGTTCAGTCTGGAAGTCAAATGGAAAGGCTTCACAGTCCTTAGGGACAGCAACAAAAAAGGTGGTGATGCTTCTTTAACGTCATTTTCATTGATAAAATCATATCAGTTTCTGATATGGAATCATTTGACAGTGCCAAGGACTTTGTTGGCAAGAATTTTCTTTTCTGGGTCTCTAGTAACTAAGGTACCTGCAGGAGCAGGTACCAGGTTTCATCTTACCAGGATGATGATTGAGGGCTGGAAACATTGCTGTTCCCAGGGCTCTTGGGTTCAGACCTCCATGACGGTCTGAGGGGAGATGTAGGTCATGGTGGTGGTGGTAGTGGTGGTGGTGATTTGATTTCCTTGGTACACACTGCTTCCTATCTCTTCCTCAGGGTGCCTTGTTGCTTCAGCTTTGGCTGGCTTGCCTGCCTTGAAAGAGCAATTGATTGGTAATTGGTAGGGACAACTAGCTCTTCTCCACAGGCTGTGAGAACTGGTGGTCTGAGGGTGCTGCCTCTCTCTGCTTTTGTGGTGGAGTGATGCCCCTCCCAGGGCTCTGTTGTCTGTCTGTCTGTCTCTCCCTCCCTCCCTCCTCTCTCTCTCATCTCAATGGGATCTGCTAGCATCCTCAGATTCTAGTCAGATATGCATTTTTTATTTAAGAAGACTAAATAACTGACTAAATTTGATTGCTGAGCAAGATGTCTAGAACTATTTGTTGTGTGTAGAAGAATGACAAGCAACAGCCTAACATAATGAAGATAGTGCCAGTCTTGAAGCAAGAAATCTGTACCCACAGACTAGTCATTGAACTTCTTGGAGCTAATTTCCCCACCCACAAAATTGGGATAATAGTTGTATTGCATATCTCCCAAGATTTGGTGGGAGGAAAGCCCCTTGCAAACCCTAGAGGACTATTAAAAATGTGAGTTGTTATTATACGTGACTTTTGACTTTTATTTGAAGGTAATGCTGTGGAACCTACAGAAAGCTCGGCCACTCTGGATGACAAACTTACAGGAAGATGAAGCAGATGAGACAGGAGAACAGGCATCGGGTCAGCTCTTTAATCCTGCCCTCGCTCACTCTCTCTCCGTGGCATCTTGTGGGAATGTTTTTAGTTGTGGCGCTGAAGATGGCAAAATCCGAATTTTTAGAGTATTAGGCGTCAAATGTGAACAGGAACTAGGCTTTAAGGGCCATACACTGGGGGTGTCACAGGTACACTTCCTTCCAGATTCCTATTTGCTGCTCAGTGGAGGGAATGATGGGAAGGTAATGTTATGGGATGTAAGCAGCAAAATTGGGGGAAAACAGAAGAGTCCTGTAAAATTCACTCATAGGAAAAAAACTAAAACATCAACCTGTCCCAAACAAAAAGGAAATGATAATGCTTTAGAAACAGATGAAATAATATGTACTGAACTCTTACCAAAGCTGACTGTTGAACATGGGGAAAAAGTGAACTGGCTCTTGTATAACAAGATAAAGGGGTCTGGAAAGATACTTGTTGCTGATCAGAGTAGTTCTATATCTGTGTATCTCCTAAGTGACTCCTAAATTCAATAAAGAAATAATTTAAAATCCATTTTGGGTAGAAGAATTTGTCACTGGTTCTTCAGTATTTTGAAATATTTCACTCTATCCTCTGCTTCTGACCCCAACTAGGACTTAAGTTCCCCACCCTGGGGCCTTGCACTCCTGATGGATGAAGATTCTCCATATCCAGCCCAACCCAGACCCAACATACTCTGCTGCCATTTTCATGAGGTGCCTCCCCTCTCCCCACCCTTTTCTGGGAACAATAATGAAATCAGCACTACATACCTAAAAGGATATGTCAATGCCCAATGGCTCCAGCCCCCATGCCTGTGTATTCCCAAATCAAACCTACCCTTTTGTGACCACCACTCTCTTTTATGTGTTATATTCCCCTATTAGAACGTAAGCTCCTTAAAGGCAGAGTCTTGTCTTTTTATGTATTTTATTCTCAATACTTCACACAATCCCTGATACATGCATCCCTTAATGCTTTTTGTTTATTAAGAATGAAGCATAATGCCTAGGATGGAGGTACTTTAATAAACACCTAATTGGTTGAAGAATGCAAAATCCCTTATTCTTCATTTAAATAACAACTGGGGACATGCACTCCACCATCAAGATTGTAGGAAACTTAAGAAAAAGGAGTGTGTGCCCAGTCCAAGTTCATGGAAGCAAGTTAATGATATAACTAGGATTGGGTCCCACATTTCTTATGTTGTCCATCTCTCCAGGGTCAGATGCTAGAAGACGAGTCTTTCTGATTCCAGGCCTCAGTGTCCTATTCACTCTACCACCTAGTTGATAGGATTAGCTTTAGGCAGCATTTTTAATTAAGTACCCTGGATTTACTGGGAGCTGAACAAGACAAAGTCATAACACCCCTTTGTGATCTGCTAGGATGTCCACTTCTGATATATGTATAAATGTTGAAGAATTTAAGTAAATTGTAAGCACTGTTAGATAAAAGGACTATGAGGTCATTTAACTTCCCAATTCTAATTAGACTACAGACCACTAAAATGCTGAAATTCTTTATTGCTATGGTTAAATAATTTGACCACCAAAGTCTCAGGATGACTATTCAAGAAAGGAACTGGAGGTTGGGCATAGGGAAGAGTAGAACGCAAGGATAAACAGTTAAGTATTTCAAGTTTATAGGGTATGGTAACTAGGCACTTTTGGTAACAAAATTCTTGTGCACTGGTAAAATTTTGTCACAGAATGCTATTTGGTAAGACTGGTTTAATCCATGTCTGCCCCTCAGTACACTGAAGTCTTCCATCCAAAATGGTTATTATATATTGGTTTTGTTTGTTATTC
>CM053582.1:221469016-221488855 GCA_028627135.1 Pseudochirops cupreus
CCTGCCCTACCAAAAAGTGACATAGGAGAGAATAGACTGGGGGAGGGGGGACACACTGGGATGGCTGTTTTGGGGTGCTGGGTGGGGGAAAGACGGGGAGAAAATATGTAACTCAAAATCTTGTGAAAATGAATGAAGCAAAGTATAATAAAATTTAAAAAAAAAACAAAAAAAGTCTGAGTAAAAAATGCAAATCTGACAACCTGAACAGCTACGAAATAAAAAGGTCAAATAAACTTAAAAAAAAAAAGATTTGGTTATACAATGCAGAGCATAATAAATCAAACAAGATTAAAAAAAGAAGTAGTAGTAGTAGTAGCAGCAGCAGTAGTAGTAGTAGAGGTAGTAGTAGTAGTAGTAGTAGAAGTAGTAGTAGCAGCAGCAGCAGTAGTAGTAGTAGAGGTAGTAGTAGAAGCAGCAGCAGCAGTAGTAGTACTAGAAGTAGTAGTAGTAGCAGCAGCGGCAGCAGCAGTAGTAGTAGTAGTAGTAGCAGCAGCAGCAGCAGCAGTAATAGTATTCACTTTCTGTCTCTCTCTCTGTCTCTCTCTTTCTCTCTCTCTGTATGTGTTAAATACTTTCAGAAATATAAGGTCCTTGAGGGTGGTGACCATTTCATTTTTATCTTTGTATCTTCAGTGTTTACCCTACTGACTTACACATGAAACATATGCCTAAGAAATAGTCATGTTGAGTTAAGCAAGAAATGAGAAGAATTTGGTGAGTTCCTTGTGTATCCACAGTAGTCTCTGTAGACAACTCCTCCTTTTCCTCCTCTTTGTAATTGTTTCTCTTTCTGTTTTCAGAATTTCATCCTTAAGAGTCATGGAATCATTGAATTTTAGCATTGGAAGGAACCTCGATGGCTATATAGTCCAGTCCAGAGATGAAAGGAAGCCCAACTAATATCAGCCAATCAACAGAAATTTATTTATTATGCCTCAAAAGGTGCAATTTGTTAACTGGTCATCTAGACTCTGCTTGAAGACTTTCTGAGGGAGAACCCACTACCTGCTGAGACAGCCCCTTTTTGGATAGCTCTAATTATGAGGACATTTTTCCCCAGCTTCAAGGCTAAATTGACCTCTATGCTATTTCTACCCTATTGCTCCTGGTTCTGCCTTCTGTGACCAAACAAAAGGAGCCTAATCTGCCTTCCCTATGATGGTTCTTCAAGTACTTGAAGAAAGTATGTCCTCCTTGTGTCTTTTCCAACTGAAACATTCTTAGTTCCTTCATCTAATCCTCATATGACACAGTGTCAAGATCTTTCTCCAGACTGGTTTCCATCCTCTGGATCCTCTCAACTTTATCAATGTCTTTCTAAAGCTGTGATGCATCAAACTGAGCACAATACTTCAGATGTGATCTGACTAGGGCAGAGTATAGAAGGACCATTATTTTCTTATTCCTGGAAGCTGTGTTTCTCTTAATGCAGCTCAAGATCTCATTAGTATTTTTGGCTTCAATGTCACACTGCTGACTCATTGATATGACAATCCACTAAAACTCTCAGGTTTATTTTCCCAGACAAATACATACACACACATACACATATACATACACACATGTATACATATGTATATATATATACACATATACACTGATATATCTCAAATGTATCTCTCACCATATCATGTATATTTATTTGTATATGCATGTGTATATGCCTTTCCCATAATGTATTTGTGCAGTTGATTTTTTGAACCCAGATGTAAGACTTTACATTTATTTCTACTGACTTTGATCTTTTGATTACATTCAAGTATCCTACACTGTCAAGAGCTGATTCTGTCATCCAGCGTATCGGCTGCTCCTTCCAGTCTTATTTCCTCTGCAAATTTGTTGACCATACCATCCATGCCTTTACATAAATCATTGAGAAAAATAGCGCAGGGCCGAGCATAGATCAGACTATTTCCAGCTTTCTTCTCTATCTGTATCATACATTCTAAGATGGAGTGGTCCTTCCCCCAGAGGTTCCCATCTTCGTTCTCCACCTAGCCACCAGTTCCTCCTTGTTGGTGAGAATCAGATGCAGAGTAAAATTCCCCATGTAGGTTCCTCCATCTTTTAAAGGTTGAACTCATTAAAGGCAAGTTAAGAAACTTGCCTCATAACATCTCTTGTATTATTGCTCTAGATTCTTATTTAGAACTGCTTATGTGTTTATGTCTTGCTCTTCAGATAGATTATAAGTGCCTTGAGAACAGAAATCATCTCTCCTATTTCTTTACGTTCCCCATAGAATAATAGTCACTCTCTGAATGAATGAGTGAATGAACAAATGAACCAAAGTCTTTTCCTGACAGTTGAATCTGTACCAGGAGTTCACTGGCCAATCAACTGTATCAGATGGGCAGAGCCCTACATTTCCAGGGTTCTTTTGCTGCCTCCATACTCTAGTACCATCCAAACTGGACTATTCTTTTGCCCCTAAACATGCCCTAGGCTCATTCATCCATTGTGCTCAAAACTAGAATTTTGTTCTTCCCCTTCTTTGCCTATTGAACTCCTACTAGTAATTTAAAACTCAGTTCAGATCACTCCTCCTCCATATAACCTTTTCTGATTCTTCCTGTGGTCAATAATCTCCTTCTTTAGACTTCACATAATGCAAGCACCCAGTATGTAAAATTATGTTGTATCCCCAGTTTCACGGAGAAATTGCCTGAAGACTCTAGGGTGGTAAGCTGGAAGTCAGAGACACACTGAGGAACTGGTTTCCCCTACATGTCTGTCACTTACAAAATCTGTCTCTCTTTTCCTCCACATGCCTATAGTTGGTCCTCAAGAGAGTCTGGAATAACACATATCTTTTCTCTTGGAAGTGGACAAATATATTTTTTTCTTTTCCAAAGCTGTCATTCCAACACTACTCCTTGCTCAGGTACACGGCATTGCATCAAAATTACCTTGTTCAATCTTATAGAAGGCCTAAGCAGCAGCTAACAAAATGCCCCAGGCTTGAAAGCTGTCTCAGACTGTACTGTAGTTATCTAAGATTCTTGAGTTCTGTTAGGGCAGAGGCAATATCTTATCTAAATTTTGTGCCTCCACCAGAGTGCTTTGCAAGACGACTGTACCTCTTCAATATCTATTGAACGATTAAGGAACTGTGTCCAGCCTATTCAGAAGATCCAAGTCAGGTGCAGGTTTTTTTCCCTTTAAATGGAACTTTCAGGTAAAACTGGACTCAGGTGTAGCAGGAAGGCACAGGAAGTATCACCACAGAAGCCCTGCCTAGAGAAAAGACATTACCTAAGGGGCGCCTGGGTGGCATAATGAATAGAACACCGGCCCTGGTGTCAGTAGGACTTTTGTTCAAATCTGGCCTCAGACATTTAACACAAGAACTAGCTGTGTGACCTTGGGAAAGTCACTTAACCCCAATTGCCCTCCAAAAAAGTAAAAAAAAAAAAGACATGACCTAGAACAGGAAGAGATCTTAGAGGTCATTGTGCCCAACTCCTTCATTTTATAGTCGGGGAAACTGAGGCTCAAAGAGGTATCTCCTCCCAAAGCCATTTCCTTAGGAGTGGCTTGTCCCAGGTTGTAAGTAGAGATGCTTTGGAGTGAAGCTTTAGTTTGCATTCATTGCTGAGAGGTTGTCAAATGCAATCTACTCCTTGCCAAATAAAGGCACAGAACCGATGGTATGTCCAGTACCGTTGTTTCCCAGCTTTGACCTTTGCCTGTGCTTCTTCCCTTCCCCCACCACCAGTTCCTTCTTTCCTGCAGTATGCAAACCTCAGGCCGTTGTAAGTGCTGAATCTTTTGCTGCTCACCCTCAATCTCCATGTGACTTCAGCTTCCGTCAGTTCCTTCCGCAAGTGCTAAATTAATCTGATGCCTGAGAGAGATGCGGCAGCCCTTTGCTTTCTCTGCTCTCTAGGAGAGCACCAAGGTCTTGGGAGAGCAGCCCCCTTTGGAGAGGATGAACCTTGGGGAGTTGCCTGGGCCACCTGGAGCTGTGAGTATCTTCTCCCAAAGCTTGGATGATTTTGCAGGGGTTAGAGAAGCTGAAGGAAAAGTCTTGTGAGGCCAGGAGGTTGGAGACCTGGGGCCACGGCTCTGAAAGCTGGAAGAGGGAAGTCTTAACTGACTCCATCTGAACTCGGTGGATTCCTGTAATGTGTGTGCTGGGAAAATGGAATCTTACAGAACCCCCACTGGGATCTGCAAGACACGGGGCTGGAAGGCTCTTCATGCAGGTCTGAAGACTGGTGTTACAGTAGAGGGTAACAACCAGCAAAACCAAATGACTGAAGGCCACCAAAATGCTTCTGGGTCTTCTTGTAAATAAGGAGGGAGTGCTGGCTCCTTCTCATCCCTTAACCAGGTTTCTACTGAGGGAGAAGTGAGCCTTTTTCTGAAATAACCATAATTAGAAAAGGGAGGCAAAAGACACTTCATCTCCGAATGGTCTCTAGTCTTATCTAAGAAGGAATTCCCCCAGGAGGAGTTCTGGCCAGAGTGGTTCAGAGCTACCAGTGTGAAAGGTGGAATTGGGTTGTGCTATTTCCTTTCCATAGAGAATTCTAAGAATCTGACTAGATTACCTGGAAGCCAGGCCACAAGTTAGATATTCCTGAGAAGCTTTGGCTGTTTGGTGAGCTGCAAATATTCAGTGGCTAAAGATCTGTGTTTCCATAATTTCCTAGTTCTCATTTACCCAAGAGTGAGCAAGTTACCCTAACTGTTCTTGTGACTGCATGCAGATACTCAAACTGCATATACTCTGAAGTGATGCCAGGCTAAATGGTCACACATGGGTCTATACCTGTGCATGTGGGTACCCACAAAAGCATGCCTACAAGGTAGTGAGAACAAGTTCTGGTTACATACAGATTTGTAGTAGCAGTTTGGTTGCTTTATAATCCTCTCTTCTGTGGCTCTACATGTGTCTTTCTGAACGTTTCTAGAGGAGATTGAAGGATGTTAGCCCTGGACAAAATCTCATGACCCTACCTTCAGGTCAAGTTGGAAAGAAAGCACACACAATAACCCCCAACCATTCCTATCCCTAGGTAAAGCTTTCACTTCTTGGCTTTTCTAATGAAAATAAGGGCTGAATGATGTGGGTAGAGACATGACATTGAAGATAACCTGCCACTACTGTAGCCGAATAGTGAGCCCTTCTAGAAGTGAGGATTGATGTCCTTCATAATTGTCATCAGAGGCATGGCTTAACTTTATTCTGAAAACTCTTACACATGCAACTAAGCTCTTTCAGGAAAGAGTTGAACACTGTACTTTGAAGTGGGCTCCTCTTGGCCGCACTTGGCTCTCGCACACGGAATGCCAAATGGACCTTCTTGTAGACAATTGAATGTGCCCCCAGATACGGTTTGTGTCTGCATTTTGTTTATATCCCTCCCTCCCCCTCTGACACTGATTACTTGAGTGTGGTTCTAGAACATTTTTTTCTTCCTAAGAACGTGCTGACTAGGAGATACGCTTAGAAATTAAGAAGAAAAAGAAATGAGACAATTAATAGGCAGGCACTGAATTGCAGAAGAATAAGGCTGGGTCTTTAAAAAAATTAATTTTTATTGCTGTTATTGGTTTTCACATCATCTTTATTTTCCCAATATGTTTTATTTCATTAAATATTTCCCAATTACATGTAAATTTTTTTAATGTTCATTTAAAAAAATTTTTGAGTTCCAAATTTTCTCCTTTTTCCCCTTTCTTGAAAAGGCAAGGATTTGATATCAATTCCAGAGATTATTTTCACTTGTAATATATTCCTCCTTCTCCTATGCAGAGATATTGCTTCTAGCAAAGAATCCAAAAGAAAGAGCAAGGTGAAAGAGAAAGCAGCTCAGGAAAACTAACCCCACTCATCAGCTGAGACTACAATGTAGAAAACCAGTTGGGAGTCAAAAAACCTGGGGCTCAAGTCCCAACTCTGACACATTTTAGCTGTGTGGGCCTGGGCAAGCCTCTCGCTTTTCTGAATCTCTTCTATAAATGGTCCTGAAAATCTAAAAATGTCATGTAAGGACAAGCTGTCAAGACAATCATTCTCAAACTGTACATTAACCATATGGCATGCATTTTAAAAGCTTATGCTGAGAGTGGATTTCCCTATTTATTACACTAATCTTTAAAGTGTGGGGCTTAACATTATCGGAATAATTGCAGCAAATAAATGCCAGTCTATCCAGTGTGTGTAGGGTACAGATTAACATAAGAAAACAGATACTAGAAGGAGTTGGCTCCTTCCCCCAACTCATCTAGGAATTAGTAGATCAATCTGAAGGAGTTATGTGAGATTTTACTAGATTAGACTTGCCCAAGGTCACACAGTTTGTAAGGGTCACAGGCAGGATTTGAACACAGATCTTCCTGACTCCAAGTTCATTACCCTGACGTGTCTATCACCTGCCATTTGCATGGAATCTTGTAAAAAGAAGCATACAGGGAAACATTATGTTAGGGAGTCCTTTACCTCTATCCTAGGATGAGACCTGAGTTCAAATTTGGCCTCATACAACTCCTAGCTGTGTGACCCTGGGCAAGTTGATTAACCTGTTTTAGCCTCATTTTCCTCACCTGTAAAAAGGGGATATATGAGGAAGCATATGTTAAGTGCTTTGTGATTTTAAAGTACCTTACCTCCAGGATCTCTTTTGGTTTTCTCAAGTACTCTGAGGGCTTACAAATTTGTTTTACAAATAAAGAAACTAAGGTTCAAGATCAAACAAATGGTAGAGTTAAGAACTACAGCCAAGGCTGTGGACTTCTAGTCCAGGGCTCCCCTCTGAAGGCCCAGGGAGGGGAGGGGAGGCCAATGTGTGTTACTATCGCTCAGATTCATGAAACCACAAGAGCACTCATCTGTTCAGTGGCAGGGACCCAGGCTTCCGCATTTCTTACCTCCATTAGTGACCTTAGCTTCTGAGTTAGTTTAAGGTGACTAGAAGGAGAAAGTGAACTGGAGAAGGCAGTCTGGGAAGGCAGGGCTGGCAGGAAAGGAGTTATCACCAGAGAATTTACCCTATGTTGATTCTGAGTATAAACACAGTATGAAAACATCAGGGCAGCATCCCCTCAAGAGAAGGCTCCTTCAGCCAGGTTCCTACTGTTGCTTGCCTGGAGCGACTTTTTATTGCTAACAGATGGGTGTGTGTGTGTGTGTGTGTGTGTGTGTGTGTGTGTGTGTGTGTGTGTGTGTGTGTGTGTGTGTGTGTGTGTGTGTGTGTTTATTGCTAACAGATGGGGTGTGTGTGTGTGTGTGTGTGTGTGTGTGTGTGTGTGTTTTGAATAGGACCCTCTTCCAAAGCCTGTGGTCCTAGGACTCGCTGACCTGGTTTTTCTTCCCCATCACTTCTCCATCCCATTGTTGCTCAGCACACTGAATGGAGGTTCAAGGACATAACTGATCTTTACACTGTCAGGGAACATTGGGGAGCAAACTCTTTTTTGGCGGGGGAGGTGCAAAACAACTAACTTGACACAGGTTCCAAGCACTAAACAGTTTCTTCTGGGTACCCTTGAGCAACTAATACCTTCTCCAGCCCCTTAGGGGGAGCTGTTCTGGGGGAGGGGCACTGTTTTTTCTTGCTAGTGCAATCTATTTCCTTGTCCAGGCCTAGGCTGACACTTATCCCTATAGTGCTGCACTATAATTTCTGAGAACTTGGGTGCTACCTCAGGCTTTGCCCTGGGGCAGGTGATAGATTACTAGAACTATGAGGGTCTCTCAATCAACTTCCTGGAAAAAAAAAAAAGTAGTACACAGGCCAGGAAAATATGTGTCAGGGAGTCACTTATCTTATACTAGGAGGTATAATGGGTAGAGCACTTAGAGTGAGAAAGACCCAAATTCAAATCCTGCTTCAGATATTTAATAGTGGTGTGACCCTGGGCAAGTCACTTAACCTCTGTTTGCTTCAGTTTCCTAGCCTGTAAAATGGGATCAATAATAGATTGCCTCAGAGGTTTGTCATGAGGATGAAATGAGGAAAACATATGTCATGTGCTTTGCAAACCTTAAGCTGTATATAAATACAAGCTGTAATTATTATTCCTAAAAGTAAGCAAAATGAATGAATCTCTTAGATTGGGAAAAAGTGATGCATTTTCTAGCCAGGCTTAAAGAAAAAATAGGAGTCTGAGACCATTTAACAAAGTTAATTGGCCCAGGTGGGAACTTAACTTCATTTTTTGTTGTTCAGTCATTTTTCCGTCACATCCAACTCTTTGTAACCCCATTTGGGGTTTTCTTGGCAGAGATGCTGGATTGGATTGCCATTTCCTTCTCTAGATCATTTGACAGATGAGAAAACTGAGGTAAACAAGGTTAAGTGACTTGCTCAGGATCAGATGGCTAGGAAGTGTCTGAGTCTATATTTGAACTCAAGAAAATGAGTCTTCTTGACTTCAGGCCTGGTACTTGTATGTTAATGGTTCTTGCAGCTGCTGTGGAGATGTAAGAACAATCACACCAGCACACAGAAGGGCTGCTAGCACAGGTTCTTTGATCTGCTTGCCTAAAGGAAAGATAGATTCAAAGGGGTCAACAATCTTACTTTAATTAACCATGCAGACAGATAAGTAGAAAGAAGTAGGTATTCAAGAAAGAATCCAATGGACAGGGCTCCAACTGTCTAAACAAAGAAATAGATACATAATCACCAGACCAAGGAGTACCGACATTTGGGTTCACAAAGTTGGGGTGGGGGGCCTGAACAACAGCTACCCAGAGTCTGGTCTGGTCAAATCACAAAGACCTCAGGTGAGCATTCTTTCCATGAGTGAGCCTCAAAGCAAAATACCAACCTACCAGAATATATATAGTTTTCAACTAATAGGCTCAGACCCAGAAGGCATCACAACCCACATGACTCAGTGCCTAATTGGCTCAGTACCAAAAGGTGTGAAAGCCTTCCTGCAAGCAAGCTTCCCCATAAGCAAGCTTCCCTAAGCAAGCTCCTTCCCCAAGGCAATATAAATCTCCCTGAATATATACATATATATAGGTTTTATGTGATGCAAGATGTGTTACAGCTGTGAACTGGGCCAGAGCTCAAAGCAGCAAGACATCTGTGATTGAAAGGTACACCTGTGTACCTTTAGACCTGGGAACACGGCACCTGTTCCAAGGAAAAAAGGAAACATGAGGTCACATAGGCCTATTAATGGATGGGGAAGACCTTATATTCCATTAACCCTGCAGCACTTTATCCACTGGGCCACCTAGCCACTCATGCTTGGCACATAATAAGTGTTTTAAAAATTCTTTTTCGTTTATTCATTCATGTTCCACGGCAATTTAAAGTGGGACCACACAGATTACTGGTTACATGAAGTTCTGCTGTAAAGAGAAAACCCTAACGGTAGTAGTGGACCTCAAATATATACCTTAAAGAGACCAGAGCTTTAATCTAATGCATCATCAAACATAGAAGAGAAGTGAGGGAGAGCATGGGTTAGTGGATAGCGGAACAAAATTTGAATTCAGAAGATGTGTGTTAGAATCCTGCCTCTGATGTATCCTGACTACATGATCACGGGCAAGTCCTGTAACATCACAACGCCCTACCTTACATTATTAGTTTGATGTAAATCTACTACTTGGATTAAATTCACTTGAAATTAGTTAGAATTAGATCAATTGCTGATGAGTATAAGTGGAGGGAGTTTTTAGATGAGCAACGCCCTACATCAATGTAATCATAAGTCCAGATCATATACATAACAGTGTAGACCTATTTCCTTTCAAAAGCTGGAGTTCCTTTTAACTCCTTGTTGAGCCCACACTGCTTCAACTTTTCATACCACACACATTCCACAATGTTTTCTCCTTTGGGCAAAGATATGCCTTTTCAAACCTTTTCAAATGTACATAATTATCACCTCTCCCTATTAAAAGGCAGTGTGAAGAGATAGAGAGCCAGACCTAGAGAAAGGAAGAACTGAATTAAAATCTCTCTTTTGACACTTACTTACTAGCTGTGTGATCCCAACTGGGCAAGTCACTAACTCTCTCTGAGCCTCAGTTTTCCTATTTGTGAAATGAGGAGAATGTACTACCTACCTCCATGGCTGCCACAAGGCTCTAATGAGGTAAAGTACTGTATAAATGTCTGCTATTATCAAAAGCTATGGGTACCAACACATTTGTTTAATTTTAACATGCAGACAACAATGTAACGTAAAGGTGATTATTGATAGTGACATGAATGTCATTATTAATCCATCTCTTTCTTCCAAAGAATTTCACTGGTGTAACTATTCCCTCTAGAAGGGCAGATCATAGCCCCATTCCAGGCTTATCCACATTACACGCATACACACACTGTGTATACACACATACACACAAAGCCATTTTCTGATAAAGTAAATATGATCAGATTTCACATAATTCAATGAGTCACATGAGTAAAGGCATAGAGAAAGGGTGGAAGTAGTCTAGGGCTGGGCTAGAACAATGGCCACAGTAGAGGAGAACAGGAAGACCATAAGACAGGAAAGAGAGATTGGAACCAGATTATGCTGCACTTTGTATATGAGGATCAGGAATTCATAAGTATTTAGTAGTCAGCAGAGGAGAGATAGCCTGGTGGAGAGAGGTAGCACGCATGGCCTAAGAGCCAGGACCTGGGTTTAAGCCTTTTCTTTGACACAGTGGCTATGTGACCTTGGGCAAATCAACTAACCTGTCAGTGTCCTAGGCAATTAGAGTTCCATAGAAGGTGCTGATCTGCATTGGTAAAAGAATTCCTTCACCTGCGGATTTTCTATACCAATGACATCACAAATCTAGTTTCTATCCCTATCCTAGGCAATGGGGAGCCACTGATAGTTTTTGAAGAGTGACATGGCCATATGAGTACATTAGGAACATTACTCAGGTAGCAGTGTGTAGGATAGATTAGATAAGGTATAGACTGAAAGCAGGCTGGCCAGCTGGGAATTAGTAGAGGTGAGAAGAGATGAAGGCTGAACTAGAATTACAGTGGGAATGGAAAAAAGAAGACAGATACAAGTGATTTTTATGAAACCAAACTGAACAGAATTTAGCAAGGGATTAGAGATGAGGGGTGAGAGAGAAAAGAGCAAAAACTGAACCTGAGTGACTTAGAGGGTACTAGTGCCATCAGTAGAAACTGTGAAATCAAGGGGAAAGGCAGGTTTTGGTTAGATCTTAAGGTCAGTTTTGCATACATCAAGTGTGAGATGACAGTAGAATAGCCAGAAGAAGCTATTCAGCTGGCAAATGGAAATCATAGAATCTCAGATCTGGAAGAGTCTTCAGAAGCTACATAATCTAACCTACACCTAAAGGAGAATCTCCTCTTCAATCCAGAAAGTGGCCATCCAGTCTTCAGTTAAAGACTCTGTGCAAGGGTGTAGGATGGGGGTAAAGGTTGGGGTAGAGATATAAGTTTGGGAATCACCTACATAGAAGGCATAATTGAACTAGGAAATCAAAGAGAATTGAAGAAGAAAGTATAAACATTCACCAAAGGAAAGAGTAGGGATGGAGAAGGGGGCCAAAGACAGAACCTTGGGGAACACTACAACCATATTCTCCACCAGAAGGATTGGGAGGAGGGTGAGGAGCTAGGAAATGAGGCAGAGAATGAGTGGTTAGAGAGAGAGGAGAAGATGAGGTAGAAGAGAATATCAAGAAGGAGAGAATGGTCCACAATGTTATGCTGGCGAGTGTTCAAACAGGATGAAGAAAGAAAAAAGGACATTGGATTTATGTAGAAACTACATCACTCAATTGTCACTCCTGTTGATAATCTGAACCAAACTCTGATAAGGGGACAATCACCCAAAAGTCAGACTGCCCATAGTTGGCAAGTGTCATAGCCCAATTTGTCAGTTACCAAGGCTCCCTAGAACTGTTAGAGTCATCATCTCCTGATACCCAGATGTCAGGAATGTGGGTTAAAATCCCAAGTGTGAATCCTAACACTAAAATAAATCAATCTTTGCTAATATAAGCACTCATTGTACACATATCCATTGTTCTCTTAGGAAACTCAGTGTCAAAGGCAGCAAGAAAGTCACAGGATTGGGCTTGAATTCTGAAACAATAAAGAAACACTCTGGCCAGGACAGTTCCTTGCTGTGTTTCTCTTGGAAACCATTTCACTTTTTCTCTCATTGATTTAGATTATAGATAATCCCATAATATTTAGAGTAATGGTCTTTCACATCAGTTTCCTCACCAGTACCCCCTCCTCCAGGCTCTCATTGTCCTCAGCTGCGATACTGTAATAGTCTTGTAATAATTCTCCTTCTTCAGAGCTCCCCTCTCTCTTATTTGCTCTTCACGCAGCAGCCCAAATAATCTCCCAGAGATGCAAGTCTCACCATGTCATTCAGTTATTCAAGAATATTTGGGGACTCTCTGTTGCCCCTAGGATGATCTACAAGCTTCTTATCCTAGCACTCAAGATACTTTATAATCTGGTTCCAACTGATCTTTCCAGGACCATTTCACATTACTCCTTTTCATGCAATCTTTATTTTCTGGCCAAATTGGAATATGAGCATTTTCCCTTATCTCATCTTCCCTTGGATTCCTTCTGGCTATGTCCCATGCCTGGAACTTAACTCTTGCCACAGAGCCCCCTGTTGAAATCATTCTTTTCCTTCAAAGCCCAAAGCTTTGAAGCCTTCCTTCGTCCTCCCACCTGTAAGTGATCTTACGTTTTGTCTCAGTATCTCCTTCGGTCTTAGATTCTTCCTTGTATTACTATCTCGCTCCTCCTATTAGAGTAAAAACTCCTTGAATTCAGGGACTGTCTTCAGTGTCTTGCACACATATCTAATAAAGATTTGTTGAATTGAAGGGAGAAGAGACTTTTCCATTTATTTTGAAATCAATGCTCTGTTTTTTCCCCAAATTTTAAAAATATCATTTAACTCCCCAACTTTGAAGCTTACAGGAGAGCTGGGAGTATTAGTCAATCAGCCAGCATTTATTAAGTGCTTACTATATGCCAAGTACTGGGCTAAGCATTGGAGATACAAAGAAAGATAAAAAAAAAAACCCAACAACAGTCCTGCCCTCCAAGACTCTACATTCTAATGGGAGGACAAAATTAAAATAACTGGGTGCTTACAAGTGTATACAGAGTAGAGGGAATGTAATCTCAGAGGGGAAGGTGCTTGTAGCTAGGGCACTGGGGAAGACCTCCTGCATAAAACTGGGTTTGGTTTGAGTCTTGAAGGAAGCCAGAGAAACCAAAAGGTGGTGTTGGGGGAGATCGTTCCAGGCATGAGATGTTTAGTAAGCTCTTGTTCATCTACTGGTGGGGTTTCTTATAGGCTAGATTAAGTTTTTTCCCCCTAGGATTACCAGTTATCTTCCCATAACAATTTAACCTGTAGAACAATATCAGTACTTTATTTTCTTCAGGTCTTAATAAGAGAACTAACATTTTGGATATGGCCAATATGGTTTTGCTTAATTATGAATATTTGTGTGATAGAGTTTGTCCTGGGCATGCCTAGCCTGTCAGCTTGGAGGCTTCCATTATATTTGTTGCAAATGCTTTTCCCTTTTCTTTTATCTTTTCTGTAAGGAGGTATCAAAAGGAGAAAAAAGAAATGACTGATGATTGAAAAAAATCATTTAAAAACCAAAAAAATTCAATTACCTGCTTGGAATAAGAAAGAAGACTTTTGAATTTGGAACTTAAAATTTTAAAAACTAATGTTTAAAATTGTTTTTACATGTAATTGGTGAAAAATAAAACATTAAGGAAAAAAAAATTTTTTTTAAAAGAAGTCATTTAAAAATTTCCTAAGTTGCCTGAATATTTGCTGTAAAGGGGTTGGCATGGTTGGTAGTTCAAATGGTAGAAGTTCTTATAGTTCTTCTTACTAGTTCTCCTGCCCAGTCTTGCCCACTCTTTTGGACCATGTTGTCTAAGTCTTTTTCTATGGGACAATAGTTTATTCACTTTGCCAGTACAGGAAATCAAAGGATGGTGTGGAATAGATGAACACCAGAACTTTGTTTTCATGAAGTCACTTATGAATTGAAGTTCTCCACTGTAATGATCTACCTGAGGATGGGTGGAAACAGAGAAGTGGCTGGTACTTTCAGAAAATTTCTCAGTACAAAGTTTTGGCCATGGGATTGAGAGTACAATGTTTCATTGGAGGACTTATGCCGAGTCACTGAAACAATCAATAAAAGCCAGAAAACACTGATACCCTTTAAAAAATGTTAGTGAAATTTCAACAAATCATGGTTCAACAGACCTTGTGGGAGTATTGAACAGACGTCTTGGCCAGATGGTCGATACAAATGATGCTTTCCTGATGTAAAACTCAAAAGTGACACAGAGACCAACAGTAGGGACATATGACTCTAGCTATTTCACTGTCTTCTATACATCTTATTCTGGTAAAAGCAGGACATCTGATAAATTCTTGATTTGTTGACAATTTCATCTCTTTGAAGATAGAGGAAGCAGGGAGGGGAACTGCTACTTGTCTAAGCAGCGCCACCCCAAATTTGGCAATGTTCTGAGATCAGAGAAGACATTAGGACAAAGTGAAGGTCATGGAATTTTTGTTTGCAAAGATTTATTAACTACTGAGGGCAGCAAAGTAGCCTAGTGGATAGCATGCCAGGCCTGGGGTCAGGGAGCTCGTCTTTCTGAGTTCAAAGCTGGTCTCAGTTATTTTCTAGCTGTGTGACTCTAGGCAAGGTCACTTAACCCTGTTAACCTCAGTTTCCTCATCTATAAAATGAATTGGAGAAGGAAATGGCAAACCATGCCAATGTCTTGACAAAGAAAACCCTTGACTAGTTGTATGACCTTCAGCAAGTCATTTAATCCAGTTTGCCTCAGTTTCCTCATTTGTGAAATGAGCTGGAGGAGGAAATGGTAAACCACTCCACTCCAAGAAAACCGCAAATGGGGTCACAAAGAATTGGACATTGCTGAGCATCCATAATTAACTACTGAATCTATGAACTAAAAAGCTCAATTAATGCTGGTAGGTGTAAGACATTCCCAGACATAAAGATGTTCATTTATTTATACCTCAAACATCAAAGATTTGTTCCCACATAAAATTCATAGTTGTCAGTTGGAAGAGACATAACTCCCTCATTCAACAACTGAGGAAACTGAGCCCCAGGGCAGTGTAAAGCAGAGACCATACCCTAGGCCTTCTAACTCCAAGTACAAGTACAGTTACCCCTTCCACACTGTGATTTTTTTCTATTGAGGTTTTGGTATATTGTGGCTCAACATAAGGAATTAAATGAAAATTCTGGGGAGTTTTGTGGAAGCTATAGATGACATGTGAAGGCCAGCCGATAACACAGAAAAAGTTTAGAAACTCAGAAATGCATAAGATATATGTATAGCATTGTATAATATCAACATATTTTCTCTTTTAACACGACAATAATTCAGGCTTCTTCTCTGGTACAAGGGTCAAAAAATTTTATGTGCATTTTTCCAGAGTGCGTTGTGGGGCGCTACACCCCAACCCCAGCCATGTGGAAGGGATAACCCTGCTCTTTCCACTACATCTTGTGTCTTCAACTACATTACCTTCACCACCCAAGTAAGTTCATGTAAAGAAGAGCCAGGTTCTGATGACATCATGGAGAAGGGAAAGGCTGACAAGTGCGTATGCATATCTTACTCCAAAGACACCATTTCACTCCATCTTTTTATATAAAGGTCTCAATCCACATTGCCCAGATTTTGGTGAATAATTCCTCTATATGAATTTTTGTCATTTCTCTGGTGTGATATCTGAGTTGAGAGCTCCAAGTTGTGATGCCCATCTTTGATCTCTTATCTTCATTTTTAAGCTGTCTTCCTTATCTAGGTTGTGAACCTTAATGTCAAACTACTTTTTCTATTTCCTGCAAACTTGGTCACTAGATAATATGTGGTTTTTTGCACAGTTCCCACACAGAAAAACAACCATTAGCACACACATAGCCCTTATCTTTTATGTTTTAGCATTATGGAATAAAATCATATTCCTATAATTATTTGCTTGTTAATATACTTCCAGATATATAATAGTAAGTTCCATGAGGACAAGGACTCTGAGCAAAGCTTTATATTTCCCCCAACACTCAGAACATGCTTTGCACGCAATAGACTCACCCTCAATAAATACTTGCAAATTGAATTTTTGTTATTGCTCAGTCATTTCAGTCATATCTGATTCTTTGTGACCCCATTTGGGGTTTTCTTGGTTAAAATTTTGGAATGATTTGTCACTTCCTTCTCCAGTTCATTTTACAGATGAGGAAACAGAGGCAAACAAGGTTAAGTGATTTGCCCAGGGTCACCCAGCTGGGAACTGTCTGAGGCTGGATTTGAACTCAGTTTTTCCTGACTAAAGGCCTGATGCTTTATTCACTGCACCACCTAGCTGTCTGTGAATTGAATATGATAGCTATTAAATTCATTGTTGGTTAGTAAAGGTAGCCTTAATTTTAATTTACTGTGATTATTGCTACTACACTGAAGTGCTTACCATAATGTAGTGGTGGCTTTTGGATTTTGAAGGCCATCCTAGTGGAGCATAAAGCTTTGGCAAGTCTTGTTAAGTGTGAAAAACTTTGATCATGGGCCTGACTGATCACTCAGGGACCAGCCTAGTTAAAGCCAGAGAGGCTGTTACCAGAAGCTTGGCCACTACTTGATAAATTATTTTGGTAGCAACAACTCAAAAAGATGCTTTACTCAGGCATGGAGAGGTTGTGGTTTACATCATTGGATGTGGTACCCACCCACACTGATCCATAGAGGCAATAGGAAGCCACTGGAGTTCATTGGGTGGGGAAGTTACATGTTTAGGTGTCTATCGAAGGAAAATCGCTTTGGCAGCAATGCAAAAAAAACGGTGAGAGGATTTGAGGCAGGAAAACCAATTAAGAAATATTGCTGTGGTCCGAGCAAGAGGTGATGAGGCCTTAACTTAGGGGGAGGCTACATTAGCAGTGAGAAGGGTGTCATGAAAACCATACTTTGTAAACTTTAAAGCACTTAATAAATATGGGAATGAGTACATGTGTCTCCTTGTGTACAAAATGGATGGAGAAATGATAGAATGGTCAGGGTGGTCAGTATCAGACTTGGAAAAGGTCTGTGGTGTTTTGTGCAGGTTTTCTAATAAGTCCTATTCGCTTCTCTATTTTTAATGGCTTAGTTAAAGACATAGAGGCCCTTCCTCCCCCACCCCCCACCCCCCGATATTTGCAGAAGAAATCAAACTGGGATGGGCAGTTAACATACTAATGACAAAATCATAATTCAAAGAGATATCAAAGGCCAGCACAATGGGTAGAAAATCTAATAAGATGAAATTTAATGGAGACAAATACTGCATTCAATTTTTAAAAAAAATCAACTGCACAGGTATAGAATGGGGAGATAGACATGTCTTAGCAACCCTTCATGTGGAAAAGGCTTAAGGGTTTCAGCTTACTACAAATTCAATTATAAATCAATGGGATGCTTTGATTCCCATAACACATGTCATTTTAAGCTATATTAATAGAAATAGAGTGTTGAGAGCAAGAGGGGTCCTCCTTAATTCTGTGTTTATTAGACTATATTTAGAATATTGTATTTAGTTTGAGGTGCTATGATTTGAGAGAATTATCCAGCAGTGTGCTGGGAAATAGCTAACAACTGACTTTCTGGAGGGAAAAATGTACCCCATAACACTTTTAAGTTTAATCTGCGATATTAACATTTTCCCATCACTTTCTTAAGTCTAGCAATCAACAAAACAATAAATCAAGCCCTGACTTGTAGCATTTGACAATTTCTGAGACAGAAATGTTCGCACTGAAAATTTAACCATTGGCTCTCAAAAGCCGGTTTGGGCTGGTTCCAGCACAGCCCTGGTTAGGACAAACTAGAGAATCCAAGAGAAGGACCAGAAGGGTGGGAGGCTCTTGAACTTGTGTGTGGGATGAAAGCCCTGGGGATACTCAACTTGGAGGTGAGAATATTGGGGGAATCATGGCATCAATTTTCAGATATCAGAAAGACTGTCAACCAGAAGAGGAAATCTGCTTATGGCTCCAGAGGAAGTCTAGGGTAAATGAGTAGAATTTATAGGTAGAAGATTTCACTCATTTTAAAGAACTTTTAAATAATTAAAGATATTTAAAAAATAAAGTACACTGCTTTGTGAGGCAGTGAATTCTTAGTCACTGGAATTCTGTGTTCTTTGGAAGTTGACTAATTATCTCTCAGGGTCTTTTGATTCACATGTACACATTTTTTTTTCTCTTTTCTCTCACACATTTTTATCCTACTGCATGCCTTTATGCTGACTATCCCTCATGCCTAAAATATACTCCTTTTTCCTTTCATCACTCAAGATCCTTGGTTTCCTTCAGGGTTTAGCTCCAACACCAGCTTCGATATGAGACCTTTCCTGTTGTTCCCAGCAGCCAGTGCCTTTCCTCCCAAATTGCAGGGTATCTATTTTTGTATATAATTATAGAAAACATGTGCCTATTGTCTAGAGTGTGCTAGAGTCAGCTCAAAGTCAATTTTTCAGTTTGAGTGTTTACACCTTGGAAATTGGAAAATGCTACAAAATCAGTATTTAATTTGTTTTGTCGATTGTCTAAGAAAAAGTGAGGGAGAAAATGCTAATAATGCAAACATAACTTAAAAGTGTGTCATGCATAGATTTTTTTTTAAAATGAGAGCTAGTTATTAAACATTTATTAGCATGTCCATGATATTGTCTCTCTCCTTGCTACTTTAAGTTACTTGAGACAGGAACTGTTTTCACTCTAGTCAATGTGTTCATTTCCAGGGTACCTAGCCCAGAGTAGGCAGTTAATAAGTGTTTGTTGATTGACTGATTGATTAATTGACTAGTCCACACCTTCTTCAGGGTAGGAGAAAGGCTGTAATGGGGGTAGTCAGGTGACTCAGTGGATAGAGTGCCATGGATTGAAGTCTGAAAAGACTCATCTTCCTGAATTCAAATCTAATCTCACTTACCAGCTGTGTAATCCCAGACAAGTCACTTGACCCTGATTGCCTCAGTTTCCTCACTTGCAAAATGAGCTGGAGAAGGAAATGGCAAAGCACCCTAGTATCTTTGCCAAGAAACCCCTAAATGGGGTCATGAAGATTCAGACATGACTGAACAAAAGAGGCTGTAAGTCAATTATGGAATAAAGGAACGACCTTTCCCCTCCTCTCCATTCTGAAACAATTAAGTGAAACTAGCAATCAACTCCTGTAGTGCTTGGAGTCTATCAAAGGAAGTGATTCTTTCAGGGTATATGGAATTAGGTTTCTAGGTGTGGCTGATTGGGGTGAAGGAGCTATCTTTGAAATTCTCAAACATTGATTTGATTTAGATGAGAGTCTCTGGCATGTCACATCTGTCTCCTTGAATGCTTTCTTCTTCTTGTACAGATTTATTCCATATATGAAGGTGTGTGTGTGTGTGTGTGTATGTGTGTGCAGTTATAATCTGCCGATAAAGAGATGGAATATTTAATCAGGTGGCGCCACTCTATTGTATGAGCTTGAATTTTCCTTTCCATCTTTCCTTTCAGAGCCCTGCTCCATGGGGTAAAATGAATTGTAGTTTCGGTGTGATTTCAGAGTTAGGAGAGTTGCTGGGGAACATAAGACTAGATTTTTCCTTTAATCAGGGGTCAGACTAGATGAACTTTGAGGTCACACAACTCTCTTCTTTTTCGTGTTTATCTTCTCATGCTTCTTGTATTGGAGTGTCAAACTTTCTTTTCAGTTCTGGTTTTTTCAGCAGGAATGTTTGAAAGTCCTCCACCTCATTGAATGACCATATTTTCCCCTGGAATACTATGCTCAATTT
>CM053582.1:221489355-221515904 GCA_028627135.1 Pseudochirops cupreus
TAATCCATTATCAAGTCCTCCACCAGGAGGATGGGATTTCACTAAGGGATTTACATTAAGCTCACAATTAAAAATGTTTCCAAGTAGTCCAGAAATCATCTTCCTTTTCAACATTGACTAATTATAACAAAGTTGAGACACATGTGATACTAACTGAATAATGGAATAATATTCCCACAAACCTTGACCTCCTTGTCATATTATTACAGAGAACTAAGGGACCCTGACTCATATAGGAATACTTATACTAAATCCTAAACCTAGCAGCTTTATCTTATAGTGACTTAAGATGTTCCAGAATCAAGTAGATTTGTTACTGTTTTATTTAAAAACTTTTGATTATTGAAACTTGCCACCAAGAATAGGGACAAAATTATAATGAGGGAACCATATTTCCCAAACTTCAAAATGCCAATTCCAGGCACAGTGTATACCATGCAACGCTGCAATCTCCACTGAGCCAAGCTTAAAGTCTGCCAGGTGCTTGTTCTCAGTCAGAAGAATCCTACCTCAGCCCATGCTGAACAGTCGTTCCTCCGACCTTCAAACCTGTATCTTACAGGATCTGGCACCATCAGTTGGTGGCTTGGGTAGCTTGGGCAGCCTCTCTTAACACTCCTATCTGGAGTTGAACTCAGAGAAACAGTTAACAGTCCCATCATGTCTTAAATAACAAGCACCAACAATCAGCTTAAGATATGATTATAATCTCACATTGGTTAAGGAACATCTTTGAAGTGAGCCTCAAATAACCTACATTCATTCCTATATTTATTCTTGTTCATAAAGAAAATCAAATCTCTCACTGGGATTATGAACTATTGCTCTAATAGATGTGCATCTACTTTCACTCATCCCATACACCGCCTTTCTAACCATCGGGTGATGGGCATTGAAGGAAAGGTGAGGACTTGTCGCGAGACATATCCTCTTCCCTGCCAGTTTGGCGATTTGTTGTTTGAGCACTCCTTCCTTATCCTTCCCTCCTGTCCTTCCCCTTTAATGGGAAGGGATCTGATGGTGAAATTGGGCAGCCAATTCTCTCTAGTCAAGCCTGCTCCATCCCTTTTGACTGGGCTCACCAAGTCCCCACTTGTTCCCCTTGAAGTGTGGGAGGGGGTTGAGTCTATTGTCTGGGACCAGGGAATCCCTGGCCATACTACTCATGCCACCCCAGCTGTTGTCAGGCTGCGGGACTCTGGTGTATACCCTCACCAGCGCCAGTACCCAATTAAGCCTGATGCCCGGGAGGGACTACTGCCTCTAATTGAAAAGTTCCTGAAGTATGGGATTCTTGTTCACTGCCAGTCTCCATGCAATTCTCCCATCCTCGCAGTGAAAAAGGCAAATGGGGAGTTTCGCATGGTACAAGACCTAAGGGCTGTTAATGAGGCTGTTATTCCTATTCATCCCGTAGTTCCTAATCCCTATAGAATTCTAAATCAAATCCCTGGGGATACCCAATGGTTCTCCACTCTAGATCTGAAAGATGCCTTCTTTTGTATACCCCTGCACAAGGATTCCCAATTTATTTTTGCATTTGAGTGGACACCCCCTGGGGAAATCTAACCCATGACATTTAACCTGGACTGTATTGCCACAAGGATTCAGGGATAGTCCTCATTTATTTGGTCAAGCTTTGAGGAAAGATCTGAGGGATCTGGACCTGTCCAATAGTAGCCTGATTCAATATGTGGATGATATTCTTATCAGTAGCCCAACCCGGGAGGAATCCCTAAATGCTGCCATAAAGACTCTTAATTTTCTGGGTACTCGAGGGTACTGGGTCTCCCTGGCTAAGGCTCAAATAGCTAGCCAGAATGTTAAATACCTGGGCCATGAATTAACTCCCACCTCTCGATCCTTAACACCTGAGAGGAAACAGGCTATATTGTCTATTCCTGTTCCAGCCACTAAAAAGCAGCTCCATACTTTTCTGGGCATGGCTGGATTTTGTAGAATGTGGATCCCTAATTTTGGATTTATTGCTAAACCCCTCTATGAGTCTACTCAAGGGCGGGATAATCTCCCTTAGGATTGGGGACCTGATCAGGCTGTGGCCTTTCAGACTTTGAAATGCAAATTGACTTCCTCACCTGCACTGGCCCTACCTAATTTGGAAAAGCCATTCACTTTATATGTGGATGAGAGGAAGGGTCAGGCTTTGGGAGTTTTAACTCAGTCCCTAGGACCTGATCCAAGGCCAGTCGCTTATTTTTCTAAACAACTTGAATCTGTGGCTGCCTGATGGCCCTCATGCCTCCGGGCGGTAGCAGCAACGGCCATTCTAGTTGAGGAAGCCTCTAAACTCACTCTCGGCCAGCCTTTGGAGGTCTTAACCCCCCAATGGGTCCAGAGCATTTTGGAAGCAAAAGGTCATCAGTGGCTAGCTAGCGGACGGCTCACTAAATATCAGGCCCTGCTCTTAGACACCCCTGATTTAACTCTCAGAGTGTGCCATACTCTCAACCGGGCAGCTCTTCTCCCTGATACTGCCCACTCAGATGGTCTCATTCATGATTGTGGGGACTCCCTTGACTCAGTATATTCGAGTCGCCCTGATCTCAAAGATGCCCCTCTCACTAATCCTGATGAGGAATGGTACACAGATGGTTCCAGTTTTATAGAACAAGGGGTGAGGAGGACAGGGTATGCAGTGGCCAGTCTTCACTGCACCATAGAAGCCAAGCCTCTACCCCTGGGACCTCTGCCCAGAAGGCAGAACTAATAGCACTCACCAGAGCCTTAGAGCTAGGTGAAAATAAAAGAATAAACATCTGTACTGATTCCACATATGCTTTTCATGTTTTGCATGCTCATGGGGCTATATGCAGGGAAAGGGGATAATTGACAGCAAAGAATTCCCCTATCAAACATGCCCGGGAGATTTTTCAACTTCTCCAGGCCGTTAATAAACCATGTGAGGTGGCTGTTGTATTCTGTAAAGGCCACCAAAAGGGAGGATCAGATCAGGCTATGGGGAATCGCAGGGCAGACACTGCAGCAAAAGAAGCAGCCCATCAATTTACTGTGATAGCTCCATTATTCCCACAGATCCCTGATTCCTACAAACCTTCCTATAGCCCTGAGGAACAGGTCTTTGCTAATGACAGGGGTTATACTCTCTCTGCCTCTGGGTGGTTTCAGACACCCACAGGCCAGCTCCTTATCCCAGAAGGGAGCCAGTGGAAGTTGCTGTCGGGATTACATCAGGCCACATATTTGGGAAAGGATGCCCTTCAATCCCTAATAAAGCCTCTCTTCACAGGACATAAGCTGAGTGAGACAATCCCACAAATCTACCGTGCCTGTCAGACTTGTACCCAAGTGAACCCCGAAGGGTCCATTAAACCACCTCCTCTGTAGTTTTAGCTGATCATAGAGTCAACAACGTGATGTGATGTGGCTGCTGCTCATTCAATCCTAATGAAACCTCAGGTTACTTTAAAATACTCTAATATCTAACTCAAGCCTTACTGGCTTCTGCCCTGCTCAGACTGTTTAGATGTACTGTCTGGAGTTCTGGGCAGCACATTTTAGGAAGGATGCTGACATGGTGATTTTCATCTTCAGACCCTTTTACCACATGCTTTCATTACAACAACCCACAAGGTGAGCAGCACAAGTATTACATTTTACATTTTACATTTTAGAAAACTGGTGCTCTGAAAAGTTAAGTAACTGTCTAATGTCACACCATAACATAAGAACCATGATTTGACCTTGTGTCTCTCAGACATAATCTGAACTCGTGTCTTTTGGCTCTAAGTGCAGTACTCTTTGTATAACAGCATGCTGGCTTTCCAAAGGAAGAAGAAGGCAGTTAGCATAGTGGAATGGCATCAAATCACAGCCCATAAGGAAGTATTTAGGCCAGAGAACAAAAGACAATATTTGAAAGACTCATCTAAGGGATTAAAATTAAATTCTTCTCTAAGAGAATAGAATTTGGACAAAAGTGAAGATGATTCTGGTAGAAGATACTAGCTATCCTAGGTCTGAGTCCTCAAAGGAAATATATGTGTGTATGTATTTATATATACATATATGTAATACACATATTTACATATACATAGCATAGATACATATACACATAAACACACACACATACATGTACACACACATTTTAGGAGTGTCTAAGAATTGCCATATGAACTTGGGTTTTGGGGGAACTCAGTGTATGGCACTGAGGAGGCCATTAAGAACTGTGATGATGTTCTGGAGGGTAAAGCACAGGAGGAAGCAATCGAGGAAAGACAATGCTTAAGCCTCCTCAGGTCCCCCCAAAATAATACAGGATTGGAGATATAGTCCATTGAGCCTAGATTAAAGTCGACAAGCATTCATTATGCACCAACTATATGCCAGGTATTCTGCAAAAGTGTTAGGGAGATAAATAAAGGAAAAATAGTTCTAGCTCTTGAGGAACTCAGTCAAATGAGAGACACAACATGTAATCAACTGTATCCAAACAAGGTACATGCAAAAAAGAAGGAATTAGCATTTAGGGGCATCAGGAAAGTCTTCTTGTAAAAAGTGGGATTTTTAGGGGATTTGAAGGAAGCCAGAGAAGCCAGAAGGCATAGGTGTAGAGGGAGAATATTCAAGGAATGAACGACAGTCAGTGAATATGCCCAAACTCAGAAAATAGAGTTTCTTGTTTGTGGAACAGTAAGGAGACCAGTGTCACTGGATTGAAGAGTTCATGGTGCAGAGTAAGATATAAGAAGACTGGAAAGGTAAAAGTTTGTTGTTGTTCAGTTTTTTTCAGTCACGTCCAACTCTTAGTCACTCCATTTGGGGTTTTCTTGACAAAATTACTGGAGTAGTTTGCCTTTTCCTTCTCCAGATTATTTTACAGATGAAGATATTGAAGCAATGAGGGTTAAATGACTTACCCAGGGTCACACAGCTAGGAAGTGTCTGAGGCCAGTTGATCTTAGGAAGAAGAGTCTTCCTAACTCCAGGCCACACTCTATCCAGTGTGCCACATAGCTGCCAAAATGGTGGAACACTGACTTAAATAACAATCAGACAGTTATATCTGAATTCAAAACTCAAGACAAATCAAATTGCAGTTCCACTTCATGTAACAAGTCCCTCTTAACAGTTTAGAGTGATGTAACGGTTGGTTTTTTTTTTCATGTTTCCGTAACAGTTGATTAGCAATAAATAACAGAAAAAGAATTCATCTTCAGTACTTACATATAAGTTCTTTATAAGACCATTCATGATTTTCTTGCATACAAGTTCTTTCTAAAAGCATTCATTCATTATTTTACTTTTCTAGTTTAAACATATCCTGGTATAACAATCAATCATTAAAAATTAAGAAGATGATTACACTTTGAAGTTTTAAAATAGCGAAAACATAATAGTTCACTCAAAACACAAAGGGAAAAACTGGTAGCTTCTAGCCTAGATGTCTTAAAGTATTGAATATTAACCCCTAGAATAAAAGAAAAAAATATTTTAAATAACTGAGGCTTGTAGAGACTAAGCTGGTTCAAAGATATAATTTTCACATATACTATTCCCTGTTCAGTTTCGTAATTTTTCACATATACTATTCCACGTTCAGTTTCATAATTTTCGTTATCAATAGTCAGACAATTCATTACTTCTATACTTAAAATTAGGATCATAGACCTAATGCTGAAAGGGACCTTGGACACCATCTAGTCCAACCCCTGATTTTACAGATGAGGAAACAGACCAGTGACTTGCCAAGGTCACAAAGTAGTACAGATAAGAGATGGGATTTTAACCTAGATCCTCTGACATTAGAAAAAGACACTGCTCTTTTTGTGTCACACTGCCCCCATAGATGTATTCATGAAAGCAACTCACTTTAAGAATGTAATGGGGGTGGCTAGGCAGCACAGTGAATAGAGCACTAGCCCTGGAGTCAGGAGGACCTGAGTTCAAATCTGACCTCAGACACTTAACACAAAACTAGCCGTGTGACCTTTGGCAAGTCACTTAACCCCAATTGCCCCGCTTTTCCCTCCAAAAAAGCAAGAAAAACCAAAACAATTTAATGGATCCCCAAGTAATAAATGGTCAAAGGATCATAACAGGAAGCTATCTATAGTCATATGAAAAAATGCTTTAAATCGCTATGGATTAGAGAAATGCAAATTAAAATATCTCTGAAGTACCACTTCATACTCTTCAGATTGGCTAATATGATAGAAAAGGAAAATGACAAATGTTGGAGAGGAAGTGAAAAAATTGGGACACTAATGTACCATTGATGGAGTTGTGAACTGATCCAACCATTCTGGAAAGCAATTTGGAACCATGACCAAAGGGCTATCAAGATGTACTTGCCCTTTGACCCAGCAATACCACTTTTGGGCTGCATCCCAAAGAGATTTTTTTTAAAGGAAAAGGACTCATGTATACACCAATATTTATAGCAGCTCTTTTTGGGGTGGCAAAGAATTGGAAATTGAGGGGATGCCCATTTATTGGGGGATGGCTGAAAAAGTTGTGGTATATGATTGTGATGGAATGCTATTGTGCTGTATGAAATGAAGAGCAGGATGCTTTCAGAAAAACCTGGAAAGACTTTTGTGAACTGATGCAGAGTGAAGTGTGCAGAACCAGAAGAACATTGTAACAGCAACAGCAACGTTGTATGATGATCAGCTCTGAATGACTTGGCTATTCTCAGGAATACAATGATCTAAGACAGTTCCGAAGGACTTATGATGAAAAATGCCATCCACATCCAGAGGAAGAATTGATCAAGTCTGAATGCAGATGAAAGCAAACTTTTTTTTTAAACTTATTTTATTTTCCTTGGGGTTATTTGTTTGCTTGTTTTTTGATCTGTGTTATCTTTTGCAATATGGTTAACATGAAAATGTTTTGCCTGCATGTGTAATCTGCATGTAATTATTTGCCTTTGGATAATCTATATCTAATTGCTTGCCTTCTCAAGTTGGGGGAGGGAAGAAAGGAAGAGAATTTAAAACTTAAAATTTTTTAAAACTAATGTTAAAAATTATTTTTACATGTAATTGGAAAATATAAAAATCAAAAAAGAAGAGATTACATAAACGAGACATTATTCATGAAAAAATAAATCAACAAGAATATCTGACTTGGCTAAACAAAACTCAAAAGATCACAAGAAATCTCAAAACTAAAATTAATAAGCGTTTCTCCAAATTTGCAGGCATAGAAATCTTCCCATTCTTCTCTTATGTCAATGAGATCCAAAACCTTCTTTTCTCCCCCAGTGGATTTTGATTAAAGTCCTACAAACTTCAAAATTGTCTTTCCACACTCTGGTTCAATACTTCATTACTTCCTCCGTCTCTCTTATGTTTATATTTCCCAATCATATATTCCAATCTATTCTCAGAACTGGTTTTCTTCACTCTAATGAATTTTTCTTTTGTAAATTAGCACATTTTCTTATAAAATACCAACTAATTGCAAAACTTTTACTTTTCCCTGATCAAAATTGAAACTTCTTCAAATTTGACGAAAACATCTTTTCCCCTTAGAGACCAAAGAAACAGTTAGAAGGTTATGTAAATAGAGCCGGTGCTCAGTCTGCGTTTTACTCAACAACAGGGTAAGCCCACTCACTCTATCTCGAGAGAAGCCTCCACTATCTTACCCAACCAAGATGTTCTTTTGGAATATCTAGAACTTCCTGCCCCACCAGAATAACTTCCTGAGATCCCAAAGTTCAGGCAAAACTTTCCCAATTTGGATTCTTAACAGTTTTCAAATGCATATTTTTTCTAATTTCTTTAAGGTGACTTTGCTTCTGATTTACCTAAACAATTAAGGTCTATTAAATCATTCACAGAAGATACACAGTGGCAAGGTAAAATCTTTTAAAATTAAATTTTGATTATTCTTTGATTATTTGAATTAAGAAGCAAAATTGTTTGCTAGAATTGCTAAAATTGTTCACTAGAAATTGGTTTCAGTTTTATTTTCTGTCATTTTCCAGAAAAGAAAGAAAATGATAGAGGGGCATGCTATTTGTGTGAACAAATCCTAAGCAACTGCAATCTCCAAAACCTACTAGGATCTTTCAGACTTTCATGTTTTAGCTTACAAATTTCTTTTCCATTCTCAAGTTTAGTCTCTAATCAGTTCATAATGCTGTAAATTTCTGCAAAGGGGAAAGGATCTTTTCCTTCTTATCTGTCCCTTTCTTTGTATTCCCTACCTGGCTAGAATTAGGAGAACAAAGATGAGATTGCATCTTTTTTGAAAGCTTTGAAATTTTCAGCAGAAAAAGTTACAAGTTTTCTAGCTATTCTTAAAACCTATGTCCCACTGAAAGTTTACTCAAAGGGTCAATGGAAATTCCTGTCTATTGGGAGGGCAAGTTTAGTCTCAGAACTGCAGTAATTACAGACACCAAGGAGAGCTGACTGAAGTATGAAACTTCAATGATTAACTTAAGCCTGTGCAATATTTCAAAATCAAAAGATCTTCCCCAGGGTCAGTGATGTCAAGTTTTAGAAATTATCCTGTTCAGAGATTTTCACAAAGATGTCAAATCCAGGTTTTAGGTAGACTCCATTCTTTGAAAGGAATGTTCCCTCAATTAGCTGAGAGACAACACAAAGTGGTATCTCTAGAAAAGGAGATTTGACCAGAAACAATTTAGCTTCCAAATCTATAAGCAAATGCCGCAAACTACATGAAAAACAGACTATAGTAACCAGAACCCAAGGGATGTCATAGCAATCACTGACTACTCAAGATAGAAATGAGATGTTAGATTTATATTATTAGTGATAGGTATCTTACTGACTGTTGGGGTGCAGGGTTGGGAGAGCTGGTTCAGATTTTTGAAAGAATTCAATCACACCTCTTTAGCCAAAGGGAGCTTTATTGAGGCAAAAGCATGCGGGTCTAAGACTTAGTAATGAGCTAAACAAAGGCAATGATGTAGGACAAGGACCAGACTTATATAGCCAGAAAGCTATACAGTCTATAGGATGGTGATATAAGTTTTGGGGCATCAAAAGGGGGTTTGGAGATATAGGGACAAGATAAATCTTGTAAGATAAGGACACAGGATGAGGATGACACAAGATAAGGGGGGCAAGGAATCTTTATGACAGGATGGGAGGAGACAAGGAATTTATGACACAGGATGGGAAGAGACAAGGAATTTTAGAATAAAGTGTATTTTTGTGATATTTCAAGATAAGGGGAGACTTTAGAAGGCCAGGGAATGAGCAACTCAACCTTTAGGACACCTCTGTATTTTAGGGTGCCTCTAGAGGATAAACCAGTGAAAGGGCAACTCAACCTTTGGGGCACCTTTGTATCCACATCACTGACCACTTGCAATTTACATCAGACCAAACCAGAAAAGGACTAACCAGGAATTTAGACAAGGAAGTTAGCCAAGACAATGCAGTAAATATGAATGACAGACAATCAGTCCAACAAGTTTCTTGCTTATTTGTCTGAGAGAAATAAGTTGAAGGAGCACCAGGTTCGGACAAATCCTAGCCCTAACCTGGGCATTCACCTAGGAAGAAAGAAGGCGGCCCCATTAAAACAGTCAAGTCCTTGCTTTTGATTTCTGAACCATAGTGCCATGCTCCTCAGGATATCAGTATGGCTAGAGTTCAATGGTTAATCTCTAAAAGTTATTCAGATACAAGAGATAAAACAGACAGACAATACAGACAAGTACACAAAATACCTGCCTGTCTCTATGTTTTTCTGCAAGTCAGTCAATTTTTCCTGCCTAAAAATCTCCCATAAAAATCTACCTTGTATACACTGGAGGATTACTGGGCTGGAAAATTTAATCTTAATTTATCCTAGTATTCCCATATGGGGTCACCAATAATTGAGACAAAATGTATTTGAGGATCCATTGATCCAGCAGTACTGCTGCCAATTATACAAACAATGATGCAGAGACAGGGACTATGCATAGGTCCCCAAAGTGGGTGATACTGCTCCCTGCGGGGCACTGAAATGATCCAGGGAGCAGTAGTAGCCTCAGGTGCAATGGGGGAGAGGGGGGAGAGAAGGACATTGAATAAAAATAAGGGGGCTGTGGAAGCATAAGGAAAGAGAAGAGAAGAAAATTTTGAAAAAACATTCATGCATGTTTCATCTGTTGTGTAACAGAGTTAAAGTCATAGTGATTACATTATTTTTCAAAAAAACACACAAAATGCAAGTTATAACCAATCAGTGGTCAGGTTTGCCAACAGGTCTTAACAATCAGGTGTTGGCAGGCTAGTGTGTCATGCATTGTTGGGAAGTCCAGCATGTATCAGCAGGAATATGTATGTATAATAATTTGTTTACAGAATGATATGATACAGTTATATGATGTAATACTGCATCATCAAAATTTCAAGGCAGGAAAAAACTCACAAATTTACAATGAATTATTAAATATCAGATGTATCTTTAAAAAAAGTTTTTTTGAAATGAAGCAAATTTCAAAAAAACATTAAAAGGTTACAGAAAGTAAATTTCCAGGGGGGTGCTGATTAATTTTTTTTAAAGGGGGAGGTAGGCCAAATAAGTTTGGAAACCTTTGGACTATAATTTTATTATGCCCAAAGCTCAGGTTTCACTGTTAGAAAAATTAGTAAGTCCTAAGGGTCAGTTTAAAGCTATATTATGTAGGATTTGATTACATAAGTAGGATGGGTACAGTAGAATTTCAAAGAACAAATAAGTGAAGATAATGATTTTCAGATTAAAGAACAGATGGCAGAAAGGAAAGAACTGTATCAAGTAAAATAGGAAATTGATTGTTTGATACCAAACCTGTAGCTGATATCTCAAGCTTTATTTTTACATGACTTGCTCTTCTTAAATAAATGATAGTAAGAAGGTTATGCCAAAAGTTCTCTTTCTCTTCTTTTCCTTCTCTTTTCTTTCCTCTCTTCCTTTTTTTCCTTCCTTCCTTCCAGAGTAGAGTCTAGTGGATCCAAAGACTCCTTTATATTTACTCTGGGTCCATAGAGAAAGGTGGTTGTTCTGAGATCTGCAAATAATGAGGGGAAGAAATTAAGGCTATAAAACAGAAAAGCAGGCGAAAAAATAAAGGCATCAGAGAGGAATCCCTGACACATTCATTCACTGCTTATAGTTCAGATAGAAAAAGGAAGATCCTATAGGTTTACACTTTTGCCTTCAACAGTTTTAGCTTTGGCCCCTAGGGATAGGTGACTAGCACTGCCCATATGTTCTGAAGTGAGGGGTGGTATAAGCCCTGACCACCACCAGATAATGCCTCCTTGTGGGCAAGTCTTACAGCACTTGCCACAGTGCCACAAGGCCTGGCCATAAGGAACACAAGAATATCTGGAAAAAATGAAGCAAAATGAAGTAAGTGGAATAAGAGATCTGGAGAAAAGAATTGGGAGGAGAATGAGTAGCTTAAAACTGAAGGTTGAAAAACACATTAGTATAGAAATGAGGAAGTAAATGTGAACTTGTTATTCCTTATCATTGGGATGAGTGAGAAGAGTAACATAGATATGCACCAAGTAAAGATAGCTTTTTATTTCCTTTATATCCAAAAAAAAAATGTTTTAACACACACAAGGAGAATGAAACTTAAAATTAACACAACATAAAGCATTTTGGGAAAACTGCTGAAATGGTATTTTACATTTCGCATCAACTTTCTCTGCTGAAACAGTTCCCTCAAGAACCATGTTGGTAGGCTAGGCCAGGCCAGGGCTTGGGCTCACCTTCTCGTCAGAGGTCACTCCTCCAAGAATCACTGTAGCAAATGTAGGAGACAACTTACTTACTTCAGCCACCACCAAGTGATGTGCCCAGGAACTCTCGCCTCTCAAACTCTCAAAGTTATCTTCAAGGCTGGAGATATACTCCTCAGATTTGTTGCACAGTCACCTATAAAAGGAAAGAAAGAAATAAGGAAAAGGCAGTCAGTAGCCCCAGGGCTCAGGCTAGCTCATCCAGCCACACCCCTGCTTTACCTGTCATATAAATGCAATTGCTGGGGCAACTAGGTGGCGCAGTGAATAGAGCACCGGCCCGGGAGTCAGGCAGACCTGATTTTGACCTCAGACACATAACACAAAAAACTAGCCGTGTGACCTTGGGCAAGTCACTTAACCCCGATTGCCCTACCTTCTCCCCTCCAAAAAGCACCCACAAAAAAGAAATAAAAATCTAACAATGTGTTGTTTATAAAAGGTACCCTTCAAACAGAAAGACAGAGATACAGAGTCAAAATAAAGGGCTAAAGCAGACTCTGTTTTACTTCAGCGAACGTGAAAAAGGCAAGGGGAGCAATCATGATCTCAGACAAACTGAGAGCAAAAAAATAAAAAATAAATAAATAACTGTAATTGCCATGTTTCCACAATGGAGAAGATGAACCTTTACAGGAAGTCCCAGAGTTATAAATGCCACTTGGAGAGTCCGCTGAATTGGATTCTTCTCTCAACTCAGTGGCTAAGCCTATCTGATCTTTGACACAGGTTCCTCTCCATGTCTGCTTCAGGTATCACTGGGTGTAAGACCAAGAGGTCAACCAGGGTTTGCTTCACCATTCAAAGCAACAAGGCCATACAGAACTGAGTCACATGTTTTCCTAAAAATTGTCAGATGAGCTCTGACATATTCTGTATAGGATGGCACTTATAGGCCTTTCATGCATCCTCTATGCAAAGCAAACTGCATGGCATATCGTATTTGTTGAAATGTGGATATGCATTAGAACCAAGTGTAAACCTGGGGGAGGATTTTTACATTTACTTAGTGCTTTAAGATGTACAAAGCACTTGCCTCACCAAAATGCTGGCAACACAAATATTATTACCTCCTTTTTACAGATAATTTAACAGGGTCTCAGAAATGTTAAGGGACTTCTCTGAGATCACAGTCTCACTAGCCCTGCCTCCTCTCAGTCCTCATCCATACTTAGCTTACATCACCAAAGGCTGATGCTAAAAATGTGTCGCATTCTTGTTGCTTTCAGTGCTGAGGGATACAAGTAATAAATGAATGGATGGATGGATGGAAACATTTTAAAATATTTATTAAGTGCTTACTAATGTAATATATACTGTGTTAAGTGCTAGGGATATAAACACAAAAGCAAGATAGTCTCTGTGCTCAAGAGTTTTGATTTCAGTAGTATGAGATGACATATTTTGATTTGAGCAGTGTAGCGCCAATGCAATATTTACAGCGCCCACAATCACAACAAAGACCATGACTATACGTATCACATGACGTTCAATCTCAAAATATACCAAACTTTCCAGATAGAATACAGAAGTGAAGCATTTATTTAGACACCAGAAAACCGAATCTCCAAGCCAGTGAGCCAATTCCATCATAGTACCAAAGATATTCAGAAGCTATAATAATGCTGAGAGCCACAGCATCCTTCAGCCTTCCCACAAACCAATACAAGATCAAAATCTACTCACAAACCTATCTGACTCCTTGCCTGAGCTCCTTTCTCCCCTACCATCTGCTAGCTCTGACCAGTTTCTTGTGGGCTCTGCTTCCCTTCAGCAAACTCTTCCCACCACAGGTTCCATGTGACCACATTCAGTCTATGAGGGGACAGAGTTTATCTTCACAGCAGGGGAGGTCTTCAAACTCGCCCTAGGTCTATTAAAGGGCAGGGAAGAGCTTCAAATTCCCATTTCCATTACAGGCTGTTACAGGGATAGTGAGTGGAGCCATTGGGAAGTCATTTGACATGCCCTTTCCATCAGCAATGGTATACTAAAATTTAAGTGAGCTTCTGGTAAGTTATTCCATTGCCAGTCATTTCATCTTTTTTTAAAAACTTTTTAACTCTCATTTTTTGGGGGACATGAGGGATATAGAAAAGGTGAAGGTGGGGAAGTCAGAAGGTTCAGAGGCCCAAGGGCTGGGGTTTGTTTGGGAAAGTAGGAATTTTCATTTGGTATCAATTCAACAGGTGCCCAATGGGTGCAAGTCACCATGACAAAGACCGCACAATGAGAAATCTTCCCCCTCAGGATCCCTCCAACAGCTCTGCACAAACCTGACACAGTACACCCACATGCCCTGAGGGGGCCATTGCCAGTGTCCTGATCGCTCTCTGGCCACTGGACCCAGATGACTCCAGAGGAAACAGTGAGGCTGGTGACTTTGTACAGCCCTGCCTCACTTACATCCAATTCACTTGCAAGTCATGACATCACCTTCTTGATGTCATGTTCCTCTTCCAGAATGAAGAACAAACAACCTCCCCTGAGAGACCTCAAGTTGGTTCCTGTAGCCAAATATGCTCCGAGTTCAAATCCCCTCAATCGTTGATCTGAAGGGACCTCAGAGACCATCTAGCACAGCCCCCTCCTTTTACAGATGAGGAAACTGACACAAAAAGAGGAGACGTGATCTGCTCAAGGTCATGCAAAAAGTGAGCCTCAGAGAGATCTAAGTGCAAATCATCAGATCCCAGAGATGATGCTTTTGCCACACAAATTCACATGGAGGGAGATCTCATAGAAGCATCACAACTAAAAACTGTGGGAAAGGGAGAGAAAAGAGAATTACAAGACACACTACCCAATGGGTAAGAGAAAAGGGCAGGACTCAGGGAGAAGGAGAAAAAGTAGGAGGAAAATGAAAGGAGGGAAAGGGGAAGGCCACTAGGAAGGACCAAGACAATGAAGAAGGTGGAGATCAGTTAGTGGCACAAACCTATCTTATGGAGCACTTTTTTCTGATTTCTTTGAGACTCTGAATCCTGTAACACAGACTCATTTGCATTTGGGGCTTTCTGTGTTTGTGGTAGCATTACCCTATTTTACAGCATTACTCAGCTTTGAAACAAAAAAGGAAAGAAACTGTTGAGGAAATTTGCATCATGAAGTGGATTGACTCAAGAAGAGAGACTCTGACCAAAATTGCAGCTCTGTCAGGCATTGATACGTCCAGATCAAAAGCAGGCAAGGGAGGAGCAATCCTCCCACACAACTAAGCCGGAGGACTCGGCTCATATCCAAACTATTTTTCCTAATTGCAAGTCATTTTATCTCTTTGGGCCTCGGTTTCTGTATCTACAAAAGTATCTAAGAGATTGGACTAGATAACCAATAAGGTCACTCTGAGCATATGAACATCATCATCACACAGGAATTATTGTAATTTAAAAAATTTTTTTAAACAAAATTTCTAAAAAATTTTTAAAACCACTAAAAATCCATCTTAGACTGATCCTGCAGCCTTCACTCTAACTCAAACAAGTAAAAAACTACAACCTCATAACTCCACCTGTTACCGCCTTGTAGCGTTTGTGATCCTTATGCCATTTATTCATGCAGCAAGCAAGCATTTATTAAGTGCCTACTAGAGAAATAAAGTGAAAAAAATAGTCTCTGCCCTCAGGGATCTTACTTTCACCTAGAAGGGGGAAAATAACACAAACACAGATATGTCCATACAAATAATGTGCAACATAATTTCAGGGTGGGCCTAAGGCCCTAACAATTAAGGGGATCAGGAAAGGCTTCATGTGGGTTGAAGACAGTGAGGGATTCTAAGACCGAGACATGGAAAAGACCATTCTAGGCATGGGGGCAGCTAGTACAAAGTCATGATGATGGTAGATTCAGTATGTGGGCTGAATAGGAAGTAAGTCACCTTAATGAGAATATAGTGGGTAATGAGGAGTAATGTATAATCCTGGAAAGAATGTTAGGATAAAAAGGGATTTAAATGCCCAATGGGGTTTACATTTTAATCTGAATGAAAAATAGACAGAGCCATCTCCAGTCATCCTGATCCATATCTCACCACTGGACCAAGATGGTTCCAGAGGAGAAAGTGAGGCTGGTGACTTTGCACAGCCCTCCCTCACTTAAATCCAATTCACTTGCAAGTCATAGTATCATCTCCCTGATGCCATGAAGGACAAACCACAACAGATGAAGAAGGGAACCACCAAAACTTCTTGAACAGGGACTTGACATACTCATACTTGTACTATATCAATATCAATTTGCAGCTGTGTCAGTCATTGACATGGCAAAAAGGACCAGAAAGCCTTTGGGGGGACTTTTCACTTCTCTGCCTTGTTGCACCCCCTCACAAAAATCTGAGAAACCCATCTGGCGCTCTAACAGTAATTCCCTTTGCAACTACAGAGGTCACACTTTGTGCTACACAAAGAAAAGAAAATAATGATACCTACCAATGAGCAAAATACTCCCCAGAAACCTGTATAGATCACCTTGTTTGCTTACTGGCTTGCCCTGGGTAGGACTCTAACCAGATATTGTCTCTCAGGTTCTTCAACAAATAGCATCTCCTCTAGTTCTGACAATTCAACAGATGGTATCAACATGATTCACACTGTGATTTCCTTTGCATTGTTCTCTGTCATGGTCATAGAATTGTAGGATCATAAATCTGAAATCAGAAAATTTGGATTGTTGAATCAGAACTCTAGAAGGTACTTTCAAGAAGAAGATCATCTGTTCAACCCCCTTCTTTTATAGATAAGGAAACTGAGTCCCAGGCAAGTTAAGTGACTTGCCCCAGAAGGGATTGTAAAGATCATCTAGGTCAACCCTCTCATTTTTAAAAATAAAATTATCTTGCTATCTTTTATTTTCATATCACCTTCATTTCCCAACATATCTTTTCCCATTCCCTTTCTCCTTCCAGAGCAATCCTAACAAAGAATATAAAAGATGAAGAAAAAGCAGTTCAGCAAAATTAATCACACATCAAAAAAGTATATTTATTAGCTTCAGTGTTCCACACTTATAATTCCACACCTTTGCAAAGAAGGAGGTACCTTTTCATATCTCTTCATTGAGACCAAGCAGCAAATGTTCCCACTATCTGTGAGTCCTAATGTTCCATCATCCCATATTAAAGTATCAGCCTGGCACCAGAAAGTAGCAGAACAAGAAAGATAGGTTGGCAAATTCACTTTCTTAGTGCCCTCAGGCTGCTAAATCCATACAGTGTAGCAACCTAGGGGAGGCTTTAGTGGACACAGTAATTTTGCCTAGAGATGGAACCCAGGATGTTCAGGATCTGACAGATATTGTACCTCAGTGCCAAAAATGTGAAACATTGAAGTCTTATAAATGTGGTTTCTCAGGATGGGAACCACACCTGGAAAGACATCTTTAGCCTTCCCTTCCCAACACTACAGCAGGAAAATATTCTGTCAATATCACCACCAGGAATTATTATCAATGCAGCTGTGGGGCAACTTCCTAGCTTTGCATCCATTTTCTTTTCCTCCTTCTGCTACCCTGCTCAAATCTTTCTGCCTACCATCTATCTTAGCAGAGTTTGCACTTAACCTGCTGCTAAATGCACTAAAAACACCACCCTCCAGTCAGAGGCCATGCTAGGGTAGCATCTCATAGAAAGGAAAAACAGCCTCTACACTAATAGAATTCACAGCTTAATGTGGGGAATTTGTGTTGTTTTTCAATCGTTTCAGTCCTGTCTAACCCTTTGTGATCCCATTTGGGATTTTCTTGGCAAAGATACAGGAGTGCTTTACCATTTCCTTCTCCAGTTCATTTTACAGGTGGGAAAATTGAGGCAAGTGGGGTAAGTGACTTGTCCAGGGTCACACAGCTAGTAAATGTCTGAGGCCAGATTTGTTATTATTTATCCCTTATTTAAGAGATATTGCACCCCAAGAAAGTGAAGTGACTTGCCCCATATTGCAGATGGTTAGTGGCAGAATTGGAAGCAGAACCTCTGCCTGCTGATTCCTATGTTTCTCCCTTGAATGACCACAGAGTAAACTTTATAGCTAGATCTTAGAAAGCCTTACTCTCCTTTGGTTGTGAATCTGATGTAGTGCCTGGTTGAAGCATCCCTCTCCAAAAACATTTTTTAAGAGAGAGAAAGAGACAGAGGCAAAGAGATAGAGAGAGATATACAGACCTAGAGAAAGAAACAGACATAGAGATAAAAATACTGAGGGACAGAGATAGAGACAGAAACAAAGAAGCAAAAAGAGATTGAGAGAGAGGGAAAAGGAAAGAAGAGAAAACGGGATGGTACAGTAGGTAGAGAATAGCCCTTGAACACAGAAAACCTGGGTTCAATTCTTTCCTCTGATTCATACAGACAGTTCTCACTTTATGCAAATTCTCATTAAGCAAATTTAATTTTAAGTAAAGAATTATGAAAGACATTCACATTCCCAAAAACCATTCTATGCTAACTTTATTGCACAGTACTGTGCTTTCTCTGCTCCTGCCCCTCTGCTTAGTGCTCCACTCCCCCATACCTTCTCTGTCCCCCCCCCCACAAAAAACCCTAAAAAATACCCCACAAATAAAAGCAGAAGAACCCACGGAGTGAGAGTGCCACAACACTGTTGGATGTAGGTCTTGACTTGAGATCTCCAGATCCAAGAGAGGAGACCTTTACCCTATCCTGCCCACCCACCAGTGTGTCTGCCCCATTTCTGTCTTCTGTGGATTCAGTGTTGGTGTCTGTTCCCAGCACATGCTCTGTCCTCTCCAGTGTGAGTCTGTGTTCAGCCCACACATATCTGCCCCACTTCTCCTGTGTTTTTCTTGGTGCCTAGCCCCTCCCCTAGTGTTCTTCCTCCTGCTCTTGCTTCTCTTTTGGTGGCCCCCAGGTGTCCTAGAATCAAGTGTCTGTCCCCTCCCTCCTCAGTGGTAGGTCACTTTCTTGCCTCCTTCCCTCCCCTCCACATATGAAGGGAATTATGATTTTCATATTAGTCAATATGATATGTGTAATAAATATACTAACAATTTAGAATATGCAGAATTGCCTCTTTTGGCTTCCAAGTCAGAAGCTTACAAATTATTCAGTACATACTTCTATTTATCAGTTCTTTCTCTAGATGCAGATAATGTCTTTCTTCTTGTCTCCTTTATAGTTAATTTGGCCATTTGTAATAGGTAAAATTACTTAATTGCTCAAAGCTTTTCTTATAACAATATTGCTGTTACTGTATACAATGTTCTCTTGATTCAGCTCACTTCACTCTTCATCATCCCCTGCATGTCTTTCCATGTTTTTCCTAAATCATTGGGCTCCTTGTTTCTTATAGCACAGTAGTACTACATCACAACCATACAGCACAACTTGTTCAAGCCATTCCCCAGTTGGTGGGCATCCCTGCAGTTTACCACTCTTTGCCACCCCAAATAGAGTTGCTATAAATATGCCATTCACATTCAAAGTCATAATTACTATTTGTGAATTTCCCCCCATCTTATTTTTACTCATTATTTTCTTTCTCAGTCTCTATTTTTACCCTATCCTTGTTACTTTTTTCCCTCAACCCTCCCATCCCCCACTTTACCTATCCTTCCAAGAGTTCCCCTATCCCTGCCCCCACCCCCCCATCTCAATCCACACACTCCTCCAAAAGTCCCTCCACCATCCTGTCCCCCAGTTTTCTTACCTGTCTACATATTCAGAATACTATTACAGTCTTCCAGATGTACATGCTGTCTCCTCTCCAATCCAGATGAAAATAAGGTTTATCAAACTTCAAAAGTGGAGTGTGACCTGTAGTGTCAGTTAAGGTATTAGGTAATTTTGTTTAACTATCTTTAGGAAATAGACTACATAGTGGTGTTTGGGTGTTTATTAGAAAGTATCTTATGCTGACACAAAATGTATCAACAATGAAAAATAATAATTAAAGAAGTAAGGGAAGTAGTGGTTCCTAGAGTTCTGTGGCTTTACCTAGAATTTGATGGTGCTCCTAAAGGGTGTCACCTTTGTGCTCTTTCCTGCTTGCCTGAGAGGAAATAGCAAGTAAGTAAGAATTAGTGTAGACTTTGTCAAATCGGAATGCTGTATAGTCAGGATGTGTTGTGAACTGCCTGAGGTCTTAAATATAGACCACACCAGGGGTTGGGGACCTTTTTATATTGGAAGACTGCATTAATATTTAATTATAATCAAATCAGGTCACATTCAAGAAACTTCAATTAGATATACTTTAAAATGTGTATCATTTTGTAAAACTCTAACCAGTACGCACTTAATTTCAAAAAATAAAAACTATTTGTTAATTTTAAAGTTAACTAACCTTTTTTTAATTTTATCTTTCCCCATTTCAATTTATTTATTTATTTTAGTTTCCAACATTCACTTCTACAAGATTTTGAGATCCAAATTTTCTCCCCACCTCTCCCCTCCTTCCACCCCAAGATGGCCTTCATTCTGATTACTCCTTCCCCCAATCTGTCCTCCCTTCTATCACCCCACTTTCTCTTATCCCCTTCCCCTTTTGTTTTCCTGTAGGGTAAGCTAAATTTCTATACCCCATTGCCTGTGTATCTTATTTCCTAGTTGCATGTAAAAACGATTTTTAACATTTGTTTTTTTTTAAACTTTGAGTTCCAAATTCTCTCCCTTTCTCCCTCCCCACTCACTCTCATTGAGAGGGCAAGACATTTGATATAGGTTATACTTGTGTAGTCATGCAAAACACTTCCATAATAGTCATGTTATGAAACACTAGCTATATTTCTCTCCATCCTGTCCCGCCCCCTGTTCATTATATTTACTCCTTTGACCCTATCCCACCTCAAAAGTGTTTGCTTCTGATTACCCCCTCCCCCAATCTCTACTCCCTTCTATTACCCTCCCTCATCCCCTTCTCCTCTACTTTCCTGTAGGGTAAGATAGATTTCCATACCCTATAGAGTGTTTCAGTTGATCCTCTAGATAATTATCAGCCATTTGTGACCATAAGGGAGTTTTGATTTGGGTTAGGTAGGGGAACATAGATTCACAGCAATAAGTGGCTGAAAAGCAAGAAAGCATTTTTCAGGTGTGTTGCTGAAGGCGTGAGTGTTCTACTGCATCTTTCCATATTTGAACTGGATCTTTCTTAGCATTGACTTTAAAATGTCATCTACTGAGAGAGCTCAATCAATTCCATCTGTTATTCTTTTTCTTTTAGCTCTTAATTTGTTCTTTATTTTGTAAATATGTAATTAATTTGTTTATTTTTTGTTTTCAACATCCACTTCCATAAGATTTTGAGTTTTAAATTTTCTCTCCTTCTCTCCTCCCCCTCCCCAAGACAGTGTGCAATCTGATAAAGACTCTACTTATACATTCATATTAAACATATTTTCGTTATGTAAAGAAGAGTTAGAACTAATGGGAGGAACCATGAGAAAGAAGAAACAAAACAACAAAAGAAAAGGAGAACAAATAGTATACTTCCATCTGCTTTCAGACTCCATAGTTCTTTCTCTGAACGTAGATAGCATTTTCCATCGTGAGTCTTTTGGAGTTGTCTTAGGACCTTGCATTGCTACAAAGAGCTAAATCTATGAAAGTCATGCATCACATACTTTGAAACATTATCAAAGTCCAAGCATCCTACGATGTCAACAATGCATTCTTTCACAATTTCTACATCCTGGGTATGTAAGCCAATTTATAAATTGCTTCAGTGGCATTATTTCCAGGCCTTATTGCCACTTGAATTTTTGAATCTTTTGCTTTTGAATCATTGCTTTTGCTTTTCATTTTTTAGTTTACAAAATACAACTTTTTGTACCTCTCCCTCTAATTTAAAGGATATTTGGTCCTTATGGGTATCATAATATTGATGAACATTGAATTTCTTTTTTTTTTCTGCTTTTTGGAGGGGGAAAGTTAGGGCAATTGGGGTTAAGTGACTTGTCCAAGGTCACACAGCTAGTTTTAAGTGTCTGGGGCCAGATTTGAACTCAGGTCCTCCTGACTCCAGGGCTGATGCTCTACTCACTGTGCCACCTAGCCACCCCCATTGAACTTCTTTAATGTTGATACTGCAGTATCACAAAGTGAGGAAATCATCTTATCTTTAGCAAAAACAAGATAATATTACAATTTCCAATTCTCACTAAATAATCTGTTTTCTTCCTTCAGCATTCTCTCAGTCTTCTTTCATATGATGGGCTGTTAAGCAGACAGAATTAAATAATACTGTTGAGCTGTGCAACTATTGACAAATTCCACTTCAAACAGAAACACAATGCACCATTGTCAAAAGCTGATAACAGAATGGCATATCCGACCCCCATAAACTCTTGCCAACCAACCTCATCCAGTAGTGGTGCCAGTCAGATGGGGAAGTTAGAACTAAATAATGAGCCTAAGCAGCTGTCAATTTAGCCCTTATGGTTTACTAATGTTCTAATTGTGCTGTTCAATCTGGGAGGATTATTTTGTTGAAACTCATTTTATTCTTTGGTATATTAAATATGTTCATCTTAAAAATAAAATAAAAATATAAAAGACTAATTAAAATGTGTTAATAAAAATAAAAGGATTTGTTCCGTAAAATTTGGGTTCAGTCAAAAGACTGCACTTAAGGACCTAGAAGGTTACACGTGGCGTTAAGACCACAGGTTCCCCACCCCTGGTCTATACCAAAGGGCTACACAAAGTCATCCCTGCATCCTTGACAATACGTTCTCTGTTATTTCAAGCAAACTTGAGTCAAAGATCCTGGAAGGCAGTTGTTGGGAGATCTTGAAATGAGTTCAATGGATTCTACCTTTCTTCCTTCAGGCTATCCATGACTTCCATGCCTTACCCCCAGTAAATACTAGAAGTGTGCCTTAAGGGGGTGCCTTAATTAAGATGTAATTGGGCATAATGAATGGAGAAGTGGACCCCAAGTTAGGAAACCTGGATTTAATTCTTCCCCTAGACACTTTCAAGCTATATAAGGAATAGTAGGCAAGCCAATCAATCAACGAGGATCTATTAAGGTCCTACTGTGTGCCAGGCTTTACAAATATTATCTCACTTGACCACTAAAACATGGGGCGTATGCTTTTAATCACAAGAAATGACCATCTCTAGAGGAGGTGTCCAAGCAACAATAGCAATGGTAGATGGTGATAACAGTTGACATTTACATAAGACCATAATGTTTGGAAAGTGCTTTAAATCTGTCATCTCTCTTATTCCTCACAGCAGCCAAGTGAGGTAGGTTATGCAAGAATTCTTATATCCCTTTTGCAGATGAGGAGAATGAGGCTCAGACTTGCTGATGGTTCCACAGTCAATGTTGGAGGAGGTATTTGGATCCAGGTCTCTCTTGACAACAAGACCAATGACCTTCATTGGCAATTTCACTGCATGCCAATTACAGGAAGATTGTCCATGCTCTTCCCCCAGGTACATGTATGAAGATCAGAACACTCGCCTTTTCCCAGGATAGGAAAGGGTAGAGGAAGTGTCTTGGCAGGGAAGGATGCTCACGAAGAGACAGGGCAATTCAACTATGGGGTCAGGAAGGCAGCAACCACTGCCAATGGCCTTAAACAAGGGCACCAGTCTCCCTCCACCTCCAAGATTGCTTATAAGAGTATAAATAGCTCAGTTCTCTAGACTGGTTTTCCATAAACTGCCCCTTAAACTACGGCTATACAATTGAATGCCTTTACAAGAGGGAGGACAAGAGGCAGTTGGGACCTCTTTGGCAGCTATGTGGTACAGTGGATAGAGCGCTTGCTGGGGGAATCAGGAAGACCTGAATTCAAATATAACCCCAGACAATCACAAGCTGGGTGATCCTGAGCAAATCACTAGACCTCCACTGCCTCAATTTCCCCAACTGTAAGAATTATAATTATATTGGAAATCAAGGGGATGCCCATCAATTGGGGAATGGCTAAACAAGTTGTGGTATATGAATGTAATGGAATACTATTCTGCTCTAAGAAATGAGGAGCAGAGGGACTTCATAATAACCTGGAGAGACTTATATAAACTGATGCCAAGTGAAGAGACCAGAACCAGGAGAACTCTGTACACAATTATAGACACATCATACCTGTGACGACTAACTTTGATAGACTGGGCTCCTCTCAGTAATGCAAAGTTATAAGACAACCCCAAAAGACTCATGATGGAAAAGGCTATCCACATCCAGAGAAAGAACTACAGAGTCTGAAAGCAGATTGAGCAAACTAGTTGCTCTCTCTTTTGTGTTTTTTTCCTTCTGTCTTGTTGTTCATTCCTTTGGTTATAATTCTTTTTCGCAACTTGACTAATGTTTGATGTGAAGGTATTTGTGGAACCTATATTTGATTGCACGCCGCCATGGTGGGGAGGGGGAAGAGAGGGAAGGGAAGAAAATTTGGAACTCAATGGGCTATGGAACTGAATGTTGTAAACTAAAAGTAAATAAATAATTTTTAAAAAAATCTTATTATATTATTTAAAAATTATTAAAATAATTTTTAAAATTTAAATTAAAAAAAAGAATTATAATTATAAGAGCACCCCTTCTAAGGCTGTTGTGAAGATTAAATAAGATAATATTTACAAAATGTTTAGCACAATGCCTGCCACATAGTAGATCTTAATAAATGCTTATTGCCTTCCCCTTCTTTGAGGCAAAGCAATACAGTTCTGGGCTGTGCAGTTAGCTGAGTGGCTTTCCTCATTTGTTTATATTTACATGCCTGTCTTGTACATGTCCCTGGAAAGAGTCTTGTGCATTCAATTATTCTGCAAACTTCTTGAAGTCTTAGCCACAGAATATTCCAAAGGACAGGTCAGTGATTCTGTGTTACAAAAAAAGGTAATGGCCACAGCACCGACCAAAGCTTCTGAAGCTTTTTCTTTTCTCTCGAGCACATTTAAGTCTGGGGTCTCTGATGATACAAAGGGGAAAAGAATAAGTAGGGCAAAATGAAAGTTAAGCAGAGCCTGGGGAGAATTCTTGGTAAGCTTTTAAAGGGAAGAGGATACAAAATAGAATTAGGAACTAGAAATAGAGGAAGGCCAGGAAAATAGGTGATTTTCGAAGTGGCGAGAGAGATGAATCAGTCAGGGAAGATTAGTAGCAATTGGTGTGATGAAGAGAATGCCAATCTTGGGAGCTGGGAAATGGAGGTTCTGGTCCGGGGTCTGCCGTTAAGAAGCAACATCATCTTGTGTAAATTCTCCAGTTCTCTGGCTCTGTTTCCTCATCTATAAAATGAAATGGCCGGACTAGATAAACAACTGCTCAGAACCCAAGATGGCTTGTTGAGATAGCAGTTTGCTCTGATGCAGTTTATTGCTTAATTACTTATGAAAACAATTTCTATGTGTACTTTCCTATATGGTTTTAAACAGAAGAGAAAAGACTTGCTGTTTCAACTCTTTCTCATAACCCTGTGGAATCATAGGGCGAATAACAACCTACACATCTACCTCTGTAGAAAGAAAAAGTAAGAAAAGAGAGTTTCAAGGTTACTTTTAATAAGGCGACTTTTCAGGCACAAAGAGTGAATGAGAATTGAGTTGAGAACTTAAAATTCCATTTTCTTTGGTTGAAAGTACAAAAAGTGCTACTGGTTATGGCTTTCCCGGATATATTTGCATTTTTTTTAATAGGCTGCCTGGAGAGGGCAACATCAAGCCAAAGAATGAATCCCTAATGGTGAAAGTTCAAGTCCTAGAGCACCCAGGTGGGGGAGATTATTTGTGTACAAAGGGGTACCTCCCAAATTATACTTCCCAGATACATTCTGCCTATGTATGAGATATATTCCTTAGAGGGAAATGTCTTAAGAGATTTCCTTGCTCTTAGGGGGTCATTTCCCCCCTCCATCCTATTAATACTTTTCACTTTCTTTGCTCTTCACCTCATTTCTACAAAGAAAAAGATAATGGGAAAGGAGTGTGCTCAGCATCATGACCTATATCTTTTGCAATTTTACTTCTGTTCCCCTAACTCTTTTCTTCTCCCGTCACCCAGATCCCAATCACAGGCTCTTACCTTTTCTTTCTTCCTTTTTTTTCAAACTTCTATTTACAATCTTGCTTCTGAATTTAAGAGTTTGTTCTGCTTATAACTAATCCCTCCCTCAAAATTCCCTTCCTCTTATTCTCTTCATCTGTCCCCTTTCCTCATCCCCCCGTTGAATTGAATGTATATGTACAACAAACCGTGTGGCGCGCGCGCGAGTGCGTGTGTGTGTGTGTGTGTGTGTGTGTGTGTGTGTGTGTGTGTGTCCTAAACTCTGATTGGCTCAACGTGATGTTCAAATGTTAATGCATTCCCCCACCCCTTCTTTATTTGAATAAACTACTTGCACAACTATATTATATGAAATAAAAAATTCTCCCCTTATTTCTCCCCCTTCCTACCCTATTCTCTTTTTCTTTTCTATCTCTTCTTTTAAGCTCATCAAAATATAACAAAAACCATTTCCAGACCACCTGTCTTATTTAACTCCTCCAGGAAGTTATTTTTAAACTTAAACCAACAGTTAATTCCTGGGGCTTTGAGTTAACATCAAACCTGAATGTCATTAGACCAGATTACTTTGGGTGTTGGGGTGTGTGGTGAGAAATCTATTTTCCTTCTAAATGATTGTAATGCCATGCACCAGCAGATTCCCAAAGGAATGCTACTGTGAACAGCCTTTAGAGTTCAGATTACAAAATATAGTGAACACTCTGTTTATTCCATTGCAAATCAAGACAAACATTCAAAACATTATAATATTCACAACATTACATCTTATCACAGAAAATGGCCACACAGTTTTCACTACAGTGGCCACAATATTCAGAAC
>CM053582.1:221516404-221549365 GCA_028627135.1 Pseudochirops cupreus
TTCATGAGAAGTTTTCAGAGTAAAAAAAAAAACAAACTGGGGACTGTATGGGATGAGTGAAAACTTCTCAGTTTGGGGTGGTTAACTTTTCAAATTGCTTCTGTCAATCACTTTTATCTTCCTTTGTCTGTTTTCCTGCCTTGGTGGGACCCTCCCCTTATCTTTCCTTGCTGTCCCAGTTGGGGAAGTATTTGGTGAAGTATGCCTCTCCACCAATGAGAGGGGAAACAGTCGGGGAGGGGTCTTGACTAAGTTAGGTTATAAATTCCAGCACTATCTTTTGTAACTTGCCTCTTCTTCATGATGAGTCATGGGGAAGACCGCCCTCTTCTCCCCAGGGAAGAGAATAAAGTCCTGTTCTTATCCTAAGAGATCTCTGTGTTTATTTCTTTTCACTAAATTGAGGATGAAGGATATTTTTCATCCCAAACAGCGGGTAGGGCCAGAATAATTTAATAGGACACTGTAAGTAGCCCCCGTATCAAACAAGAGATTAGTAGGCTTACTGGCCACATCAATATTCACCCAGAACTCGGCTAAAGAGATGGAGAAGGTGGGAGCTAAGCCAAGTCCCAGGCCCCATCATTCTGAGTCCAGAGAGGACTAGAGGACAGGGCACTGGGTAGAGGCTTCTCGACCACGCAACTCACCACTGGGGCAGTCCCTCTTTCAATGGCCACGAAACTTGCAGGTTGGGCACAGTCCTGGAGGTTTCCTCCTGGAAGCAGTCCTGGCAGGACACTCATAAGACCAGTGGCCCTTTAGGTGGCATCAGAAGCAGGGCTTCTCATCCCTTGAAGTGTTAGGAGCACTGCTGGGTTTGCTGGCCATGGCAGCAGCTATAATCTGTGCTTGCTCTTTGTTCCTAGCCTTAGCCTTACGGTCTTTTTCCTCTGCCAGTGTTAGGTCTCTGTTATTAAAGACTCCAAAAGCTGCTTCTAGCAACTCATTCTGAGGTGTTTGGGGTCCCATAGCCAATTTCCCAAATTTCTGCCTGATGTCTGGGGCAGACTGGCTAATAAAATACATGGCAAGGATGGCTGTCCCCTCAGGGGATTTGGGGTCCAGGTTCATAAAGCATTTTATGGCTTCTACTAACCCGCCCAGGAAAAGGACTGGGTTTTCATCTGCCCCCTGAGTAATTTCCCTGAGGCGATTATAGTTCACAGCCTTTTTAAATCCCTATTTCATCCCTTCTACAAGACAGAGCAGCATGTAATTTCTCTTGTCCCCATCTGCATTCCTCTGATAATTCCAACTGGGATCTGTCGGTGGGACAGCTACAGCTCCTGGGGAATACCTGCCAGGGGAAGATACAGCCATCTCATCCCTGAATTTCTGGGCTAAGTCCCAGATTCTCTTTTTCTCCTCAATAGTACAGCAAGAGGAAAACATAATATTAGCATCTCCCCAAGACAGATCAAATTGAAGAGGAACTTCCCTGAACCCTTCCATAAACTTAGTGGGATTCTCAGAGTACAGGCCAAGCTTCTCCTTAATCTGGCTGAGATCAGAGATTGAGAAAGGGACATGGACTTTAATGGTCCCTCTGTTAGAGTCAGCCACATCTCTCAAGGGAGCTAGCCTGGAAACTGGAGAGGGATCAGGGGTTTGGATTATCTCCGGGGTGGAAATTGCAGCTGCCTGTAAAGGCACTGCAGAGATAGCAGGAGTTAGTTTCATCACCTCAGGGGTATTCCCTGCTGTTTGCAAAGGGGCCAGCGTGGAGAGAGAGGTAGAGGGATCAGAGGCTTGATTCCTTTCCTCAGTGAAATTTCCTGCTGTCTGTGAGAAAGATGAATCAGGGGCCAGAGACGGAGGGAGATAGCTGGTTCCACCCCTAGTAAGGAAGGGACTTGACAGAGTAGGATTCTGGGGGGTGGAGTCCCTTCGCAAAGAGCTCGGTGTCCAGTGAGCAAGCAAAGGAGGAAATTGCTGAGGCTGCTGGGAGATGTAGTTACATGGGGCAGCCAGCATCGGGGCCTCAGGAAGCTCAGACGGCCCATGAGCTTGCTTTTCTAGCTGGTAAGGGGGTGGAACTTCTTTTAGGAGCCTGCTAACTTCCTGGTATGGAGTTGGAGCTGAGGGAGTTACTGGAGCTCCAGAGGTCTGGGGGTTTGGGGCTGGAGGCCTTGAAAGAAGGGGATCATCAGGAATATTAGATGAGTTCCCTTTCTCAGGGGTGAACTTAAGTAGAAGCACCCTACACTTTTCTCATAATTCTGGGTTCTGAGAGAGAGCCATGAATGCCTGGACATAGGGAACTTCTGTAAACTTCCCTTCCCTGTGGCAAAACAGATCTAATTGCAGGATGGCGTTATAGTTCAATGTTCTGCCAAGAGGCCACTGTTCCTGGTCTCCTAGTTTATATTGAGGCCAGGCAGTGTTGCAGAAGGACACGAGGCATTTTTTTCTTAAGGTCTTGAAGACCAAGCTTTTTCCAGTTGCTCAAGAGGCAGCCCAGTGGTGAGTCTCTAGGTATAGAGGGAGACTGACCCATCCTTCCTTCCTGCCCTCAAACCAAAGATTCCCTGTAGTCCCTGCTTGCTGTCTCAGCTTTCTAAGTGGAGCCAGACATGTGTTCCCAGAGCAAGGCATCCCTTGCCTTTAGTGAAGTGTGTCACCCAGGTCTGTGAAAGACCCCTGCCAGACAAGTGTTCCCTCTCTAGGTAAGGGAAGTATGTCACTCAGGTCTGTGAAAGACCCCCATGTCCTCTCTTGCCTTCCTAGGTACAAGAGAGGGAGAAAAACCAACTACAGAGAGAGAGAGAGAGAGAGGAAGGGAAGGAGCTTACCGTAAAATGCCGGGAAAGCTTGAGACCTCAGACTTGATCCTGGCTGGTTTGCCAAAAATGAAGAGGTATAAATAGGGGAGATTTCTATTGAAATCCTTTCTAGGTTTGGCGTCCGAAAAGAATTACCAGGCTTAAGCAATCTTGGCAGTTTTATAAAAGTTTATTACGCTTATCAGCAGGCAGGAGAGAGTTAAGAAAAATCCTGCAGAGAGCAGGAGATAAAGATACAGAATTTAAAGACACAAAGCTGTCAGTCATAGGTTCATTAAGCTAATTAGGTGTACAAAGGTGGAGTTAGGGAAGATCCAGGGAGTGGCTAATACTTAAAGAAACACGCACCCTTCACATCAACTGTGTATGTGTTCTGCCCATAATTCACTGGGAGAAACTGCAGAGTGCAAGGGGCAGGAGGTGTGGTTTTTGCCTTGAAATGTCATAAAGTCAACCAGCAGTCAGATTTGAGGTCAAATTTAAATGAGGAGGACCCATCCAGTTTGCAAATGGATGAGTCTTGTTTACAAAAACAAAAGGAGGTAACACTTTTAAAAGACTCTTGTTATCATAGCTATAGAGTTAATGGTCTCAGAGGAAATACCTCTAGGCTGGGGGCAGGGAAGAGACAGAGTTAATGCTTTACAGCTGTGGGGGGAGGGAAGAGTGACTTTTCACAAACTGATGTCACATACCTAGGTGCCCAACTCAAATTAGATTTTTACAGATTGAAGTTACAACAATGTTTCAAAATTATAAAATCACCCCAAAGAATATTACAAAGGCCACTCAGCACCACCTCACCACCAAGATTTTTTTTTAAAAGAATTAATTACTGTTAAGGTAGATCCCCCATCCTGCCCTTGTGTAGATGGTTTTCTGAACCCTGAGTGCAGGATTTTGCATTTGTCTTTATATGATTACTTTCAGTCCTGCCATTTGCCATATATGATATAGATAATTCAGAACCTCAATTCTGCTATTATACCTAACTTACTGTCTTCATCCAAGTCATTGCCATAAATCTGAAGAAGGATAGGCTTATGTAGAGAATCTGGGAAGCACATCACCAAAGATCTTTATCCAACAAGGCATTCATCAATATTTTTTATGCAGTTAATGTTTAAACAGCTCTGAATCAACCTTATTATTCTATCATCTGGCCCACATTTCTTCATCTTAATCTCCAAGATATAATGAGACACTGTCAAATGCCTTGCTGAAATCAAAATACAACAAGGCTTTAACAACTTATCATGCCCTTTGATCTAGCAATTTCACAATTAATATATTTTTTTAAAAAAGAAACCAAGAACAATTTGAGGCAGAGATGTCTATGAATATCGACAGAACTGGAAGTTTTATTATCAATTGAAAATTCAGAGAAAAAAGAGAATATTAGTTTTTACATCTAGGCCCTAGAAGCAGGAGAATAAAGGTCGTATAAAAAAAAAAGGTTTTTACTGCATATGGTTTTGTTTTCATAGAATCTAAGGGCATAACTGACTTCAGACGACTCATGGTGAAATTTGCCTGCAGCCTCCCAGCACAGAAGTGATGGAGGGTAGGTGTGGAATGAGACATACAGTTTCAGACACAGCCAACGTGTGGACTTATTTTGTTTGACTATGTTTGTTAGAAAAGAGGATTCTATGGGTGTGGGGATTCTTATTGGGAAGTGACAGTGACACCAAGAAAGGAGCATCATGACTTCATGTGTATAAATACAGGTAATGTATTTCTTACTTTCTCAATGAGTGAAGGAGGTACTGGAGAAAGGCAGAAAATTCAGAATTTAAAATGAAAATTTTAAAAATTAAATAAAAAAAGTAAAGCCAGCTGCCCTCCAAACTAAAAGAAAAGAACAAAAGGAAAGGAGCATCAACAAAATATTACAAAAAGAAAAAGGAGGATCAAAGGGAGTTATAGGTAATAAGGCCTTAGTATCACCTAACCCGGGTCCCTAATTCTATAGCAAGCAGGAGCAAAATAGTAAAGTGACCTGCCTAAAATCATAAAAATAGTTTTTGACAAAGTGGCAGAGAGAGAAATGTAGTGAAGTTTGAGTTTTGGCTCTGTTATTTAGTACCTTGTGACATTAGACAAGTCCCTTAACCTCTCTAGGCCTCAGTTTCTTCACCTGTTCATCAAGGGGTTTAGAGCAGGTGACCACTAAGAGACTTTTCTGTTCTAGATCTAGGTTCTCCTAGGACTGGAATCTGTCTCCTTACTGTATGTTCTTACTTGGCTCTTTCCACTATCTGGCACTTCTGTGTATATAGAATCCATCAGGTGGTGCTGGAGATTCAATGTGTTAGGGAGGAACTCCCTCCCTCCTTCCTTCAGGGAGGTGGGACTTTCTTTTTCAGCCACAGACTGCTCCCAAATGGCAGCTGCCAGGGGTTTAAAAAGGCAGGGAAAAATCGCCCTGATTTGCTCACACTCACGGTCTATGGTGTATTGTGTCTTAGGAGGAATATGGCCCATGAGATTATTATTTTCCTTTATCCCCCTAATGCACTATAATCTCAGCTGAATAAGCAGTCAAAGCCCATGGCTAGTATCCAGTGACTAAATCCAAATTTGGTTTATTATACTTAAATCATATAAATCTGCTTCCCTTCCCTTCTCTCTTAGTTCAGTCTCACCACTCATATTCAAGCAGAATTTGGACAGATTCGAATGGCCATCTGGCTTCTAATATTGTGTCACATGTACATTGAGAAAACTTAAAACAATACTGCTTTAAAAAGATAACAGTTCTTTTTGTACACGTGTCAACACCTACCACTTAGCTTTGCTTTTCAGCATTTTTTTCTTCAATCAACAAGCATTTATTTTCTCACTCTTCCACCTCCCCTTCCCCCATTGAAAAGGAAAAAAGATAACAGTTCTAAAGCAGCCAGCTGTTTCTCTGAGGAGGAGGGGGGATAGAGCAGAGTAAACAATATTGTTGGTTTCTATTTTGTACCACCCTCCAGCTGGGGGAAAGGATCAGCATGTGACGGCAGAGAATTGATGAAGCAAATAAATCTCTACTCCCAATAAGTGTCTAAGTCATTCTAGTCTCACTAACAGACCATGTTTCTTGCAACTCAAATGGATGCTGAGAGTCTCTGGAATGGTCATCTCTGGCTCCCCAGCTTGTTATTAAGGAGGGGCAAGCCAGCTGACCCACTGCTCAATCAAAACAATGGAAAAGCACCTCAGTATGAATAAGTATCTCAGCTGGGACACTGTCCTGGCTCTAATATTGGCCATTTTCTACCTCCTTGAAGGACAAGGTCTTTGGTTTTAACATTGCCCCCAGGGATAGAATTTCATTACATTTCTCAAAGCTCACCTAAATGTTAAAGTTGGCTGGGACCAAACATCCACATCATTGTCTCTTGCTGAACTTAAGATAGTGCTCCAAATGGCTAACATTCTCACTGGTCTTTCTGATAGGGTTTTACATAGATGGTTTTATGATTTCAGTCTCCCAAAGTGATTTCTTATTGCTGTTTAATTGTACTTCCACTAAAGTCCCACACTTTACTTCTTAAGGACACAGAGGTGACGTGAAACTCTCAGAGGTTATGCTCGGGGTATGTAAATTCTGGTAGATCCTATCAAATTGGAAAGATTTCAAATATGTGACTCAGAAGTCTGGCCTAAGTAAGTTTGGAGATGCTTTTCATGAGAAGACTGGCCACCAAGAGAGGAGTGCTTTCTGGCCCAAGGAAATAACTCATAGACAGTTCTCTAGGGTGTAGAAGGATTGAGTCTTGCCTAGGAGAGGGAATCACCCCTCTTATAAAGTAGGGATTCTTGAAGTATCAAAGTGTCTGTTTAATTTAATCATACTAACATATTTTCAACTTGTTTTTTAAAGGCAAGTTTAGTCTAAAAACAACAAAAATTGGGCATTATATCAAGTAGTGCTTGCAGAATCTCAAAGGTATGCATTTGATAGAATGGACCCCCAAATCCATGCCACCAAAATTACATGAGAGTGACATCTAATGGCAATTCAGTGCAAACGTTTTCATCTCACTAGGGCAGGGTACCATGGGTTTTCTAGCCTTTTCCAATGGCATGATGAGATTAAGAATTTTTAGGAGGAAAAAAACTTGCCTAATAATCTAAAACAAATGTTAATGCATAATCCTTGGCTGACTTCATGTCTCTCTCCACCTCTAGTCCATCCATCGCTCAGCTGTTAGCAGCCTTTCTAAAGCCCAGGTTGGACCACGTCCCCTCCCTCTCCAGTGGCTCCCTATCACCTCCTGGATCAAATATAAAATCCTGTTTGGCTTTCAAAGCCCTTCATAACCTGGCTCCTTTCTATCGTTTCAATCTTACGCATTACTACGCTCTATGAACTCTGCAAACCAGTGACACTTGCCTGCTCCTAGAATAAGACACTATCTCCAAACTCTGGGCTCCTCCTCCCTGCCTCCTGGCTTCTTTCAAGTCCAGGTAAATTCTCATATTCTACAAGAGCCCTGTCCTTAATGCTAGAGCCTTTCATCTGTTAATTATTTCCAATTTATCTGCTCTATAGAACGTTTGTACATAATAGCTGTTGTTTATTATTAATAGGTAACATTTCTATGGGGCTTATTATGCACCAAGCACTTTACAATTATTATTTCATTTGATTCTCACAACTCTGAGAGGGAGGCGCTATAATTATCCCTATATTACAGATGGAGAAGCAAACATAAAGACAGGTTAAGTGACTTGTTCAGGGTCACACTGTTGGTATGTGTCTGAGGCGGCATTTGAACTCAGGGCTTTTTGAGGCAGAGCCTTAGGCTCTAACCACTGTGCTACCTGGCTGTACATTGTTGTTTGCATTATATCTCCCCCATTTGACTACAAGCTCAATGAGAGCAGAGACTATTTTTGCCTTTCTCTACATCCCCAGGGCTTGGTGAAGTACCTGGCACACAGTAGGCCTTAATAAACATTTATTGACAGACTGACTAGATCTATGATTGCTGTGAGTGCTCAGAGCTCTCTGATAAAGATGGGAAGTACCTGATGATGCTTTTCCCCACAACATATGTTTGTCAAAGTGGATTTCTGCACTTGTTGCACTGAAATCTAAATACTGAAATGTGTTGAATGAGGAACTCAGGTCTTGGGGTGAACTTTCTTCATATCTACCACACTTCCAATTTTGGAAAGCCACAAAAACAAGCACCAGCCCTTTTACTAAATGCCTCAAAGTTGTAAAGAGGCCAGTGGCTAGGGGTAGCAAAGGCCTTCCAGCTGCCCAGTTTCACAACCTAAAGTCATCCTTGACTTTACCCTCTTTCTTTCCTTTCCTCTTGCTGATTCTACTTCCCCACCATCCATCTGTCCTGTGCTTCCTATTCATATAGCCCCACCCACATTATTGCATATCTCCCCCCCCCCCACCTGGTCATTGTGTCTTGTGGCTCTCCCCTCTCTAATCCATCCTCCCCACAGCTACCAAAGGGATAATCCTAAAGTGCAAGTCTGACCACATCACTCCCTTGCTCAAGTAGCTTTAGTGATTGCCCCTTGCTTCTATGTGAAGATAAAATACAATAGGCTATAATAGTGTCCTCTATTTGCCTTGTGAAGCCCTTCACAATGAGGTTCTAGGTTTGCTTGATTTCACACTATTCCTCCACATCCATTCTAATGTTCAATCAAATTGGTTTACTTGCTATTCTTTGAATATGACAAACTATCTTTTTCCTTTCTCTTTTTTTGCATAGGCTGGCTGCCCCAATGCCTAGTATGCTTTTTCTACTGACCCCTATCTGTTGGAATCTTCATTCCCTTCTGATTCAGTTCAAGTGCCACTTTCTAGAAAAAGGCCTTTCTTTATCTCTCTGGTTGTGATTGCCTAACTCACATCTACCACTAATCTTATTGGGACTAATAGCAGCAGTAGATCCTGTTGTAAAGATATGTGGGTATGGCATTAAGACAGTGAACCAAGTCAGAAATTTGCTCCATTTTCTGGCTTCCTGCCTCATTTTCATGTAAGTTTTACAATACATTCCATTTAACTCTCTATGTCTTATCCCCTTTCCCCTTCCCCAAAAGGCTTAGTCTCATCCTTGATCTTAGGACAAGTACTGTTTCTAGGTAAGGAGGATATGAACAGATATAAGCCAACATTGGTACTATGGAAAGACCACTGTCTCTGGTTTCAAGGAATCTGGATTCAAATCTCACCTTGGGCATATCACATACTTTCCTGGGCCTCAGTCTGCTCATCCATTAATATGGGGAAGTTGGACCAGATGGCCCCTTAAATCTCTTCTAACTCTAGATCTATGATGCTTTGAATGGAATCTGGGTTACTCTTACCCAGCTCTTTTATTAACAAGCCTTTGCCTTATGCCTAAGTGAGGGGCAGAATCTCTGCCTGGGACTCTGATACTGTCTTGTCTCTCTTCCATTTGTTTTAGGAGTTGAAGATTGGTCACAAGTCCTAGACTCTGTGTGCTTCCTTCTGAATTCCTGATGTTTCCTACTCACCTGTCTCAAGTTCCTCATGTTATCTGCTTCAGGTCCTGGTTATTCCCAGGCTTGTCTGCCAATGAATAAAGCACCAGCTATTAGTGGGTCGTAAAAACCTCTTTCAAGGAAGAGATGACTCTAGACTAGACTGGCTAGAATTGAATTAAAAGAATAGAATTGAAATAAACATTTTATTTAGCCTAATCAAAGTAATAGATGTTCTTCATCCACTTGGTCTTTCTTGTGTGGATGAACAGGTCAAATTCCAGTAAGCAATTATAAATCTCTCCTAGGAGAATTTGATTTTTTGGTGTCATTTGTATATCATTTGAGAACAAGTGCACCTGAAAGACCACCATTCACAGAGAATCTCTACTTATCTTGGACTCACACTGGATTTCTTCTACCACTTTGGTGAGTATATCTCTCTCTTCATACTTCCTCTGATGTGTATTATCAGTTACTGAACAGGGTTACTTCTGCTATTATATATTCCAAGGAATTCTGAATGATCTTGATATGTGGGTGGGGGATATCCTGCTGTAGAAGATATGCAAGGCAATCTTTTATTCAATCAAATTAAGTGGGTTTGTGTTCCTGTGTGATCAACAAATGATAAGTGCAATAGAAGTTCAATACTCTACATCTTTCACTTAATTGTGAGATAGTAAATATGACCCATTGTTGAATATTGCTTGAGAAAGTCTGCTTGTTTCCTACTTGTGCTGATCCAGGTTGCCCTCAATTCATGTATAGATGATTTTCATAAAGATTTGTGTAGATGTGAAAGTAGATATATAGGCTGGTAATTATCGATGTTTTCAGATTTCAACATGCATTTGGATGAACACAGGGCTCTACTGATAAATATTTAACAATTGGTTTTCTGAAAAAAAAGTGCATGATACTTTTAAGTTTAGTGTATTACTAATATTTTATGCATCATTTTTGATAATCCACCACAAAAAAATCAAGCTCTGATTTGTAGTGTTTGCTGATTTCCAAGATGTAAAATGCTCACACTGAAAATTAAACAATTGGCTCTTGAGAATTAGCTGACTCCAGCATACCCCTGGATAAACACCTTATGGAATTTGTCTAACTGTATGTAATCTGGGAAATGAGCTGGGCCTGGACTTACAACAACTAGGTAGTACAGTTGAAAAAGCATTGGAATTAAACAGTCAGAAAGACCCAAGTAGCTGTGTGACCCTGAGAGTCATTTAAACTCTCTTGGCCTCAGCTTCTGTATCTGTAAAATAGATATAATAGCACCTACCTAGCAGGGTTGTTTTGAGGATTAAATAACATCCAAAGTACTTAACGAACCTTAGAGTGGTATATAAATGCTATTCTAATTAAAAGGAGAGTGGCTGACTTGCTTCTATAAATTGCAAGGCTTTTTAAATGACTCCAAGCTTCTCATTAAAGCAAAGGCCCATATTTTCACTACTACCATCTTACTAGTGTTGCTATATGGCAACAAGATGTGTAATTACACTGCCTTTGAAGAATTAATAAATATTGTACAGAGAGCAATGAAGAGGCACATGGTGGGTGGGAGCAAGCTGCAGTATGTATCAGAAAAGGAAGTCTGAAGGACAGCATTGAGGAATTGTACTAAAGGTGGACTAGTCTTCTTCTGGCAAGAGAGATAGATGACAGGTGGACAACTAGTGGGATCCACTGGTGCTTTTTTGATGATGAGAAACAAGAACATTTAGCACACTGGTTGAATTCCAGTGGAAAAACATGGACAAGTTACACATAATGGGTAGATATGGACTGAGATATTTGCATTGTTGTAAGACATTCCTCAGTCACTGGCAGCCCACATCCATTTGAGTATAATCAAGATACAGGGTTGGGAGAAAGTCAGACAGAGATAAAGGTAGCTTCTGAATAGGTATAAAGACCTAGTTATGAGACTTTAGAGTAATTCCAAGAGAGACTTTTGACACGGTGGAAATAAGACTTACAGTTTTTTAGGTAGTATTTCATTATTATTTATCTGATGATCTCTTGGAGCTAAATGTGATGTTAGCTTATTAGTCTGTAGTGTTTCCCAACTATCCCATGAAGTCTTGATATAGATAGGGACCACATCTTCTCCAATCTCTGTATCTTCTCCAGCACCTGGCACGGTACACTGTGCCAAATACTCTATACACAATACACATTTAATATTTATTTGCATATTTTTAATCAGTTCATTTACCTGCCAATTTATCATTTTCAAGTTTTATGTTTTTTACTTTTCTCTGTATAAGTTCATGAACTTGTTCCATAAAACTTCTGAAGATAGACATTAAATTTAATTAAGCAGTAACAAAATTGTTCTACTCATGTATATACCACCTTTTTTCTCCATGTTTTATTGAAGCTTAATAAATGCTTGTTTCCTTCCTTCTTGCAGCACTGGAGCCAGAGCTACTCCTCTTTGTAGGTCCTCTGCTTTCAGACCCACATCCCTCCCACTATACAATGCTGCCTCCCAAGAGAGGAAGAACAAGTGGTGTTGAGAGTGGTAAAAAACAGCCTAAAGTGTGGGCCAGGCCAGGGCACAGAGCTTTTTAAAGAGGAAGGATAATGGAGAAGGAGAACCTGTGTGTTTTCTCCTCTAGAAGCTTGTATCTGCTGAGACCTGGGCTGGTTATAGTCTCTCAAAAACCTGTACCTCCTACACTTCTGGGGGATCAGTTTGTCAGTGAGTACTCAAATGATTTTTTATTTCACACTTCCTAGTTTTGCTTCCCTACCTAAATCTGCAAACTCCTTGTGGACTCAGTTTGTTTTATATACAAGGGCTAAGTTTCAGCCTCTTAAAAGAAAAATCCCTGTCCTTGACATCACTGATAAAACTCCTATAGGAATGAACAAGTAGGAATTTTGACAATTATTTTTCTGCTTCTTTAATGAATTACTATTATTTTCTTTAATGAAGTACTTTGAGCTGTTGTAGAAAAATTTTTCTACCCCAAGTAATATTTTGGAAAAAGGAGAGTAATTTCTATGTAAAGATCAATTGTTATATAAAGACCTTTTCTACAAAGATCCAAACTTATGAATTGGACAGACTATTCTGATCATTCATTTAGCACAAGTAGATTCTGCCTACTTGATGTAGCATTAGGAGTTCAGGATTGGGGAATCTCTACTGTATTAGCCTTTTCCTGGAAGGCCAAGGCCCCTGGCTCATCATCAGAGAACATTTGTTTGGTCCTGTAGAGTACCCCATAGATATACCAATGGCAAGCTCCATGCTGGGTTAAATGATGAAGAAATACCTTTGCACATAGTAGGGGCTCAACAGATACTTGTTGATTCAAAAGTAACATAGTCAATTCTATTTTGGCCCAATATGCACATTTAGTGTCCTTTTGAAATTCTACGCCATCTAAAAAACGTTGTCTGAGCTAATGCAGATGTCTTGGTCTCCCAATAAATGTTGACTTTGTTTAGTATTAGAACTCATCATCTGATTCTGCATCCCAACTACAAGACTGTAGCTGCTCATCCTGTGGGAATTCAATTTCAATGTCATAGACAAAATCTGGGTCATCCTTCTTTTTCTGATTCTTCTTAAAGAGTTCATCCATGATGCTCTTCTTTTTTGCAAGTTCCTTATCATCTAGTTTGTTCAGGTCTTCCTCAGGATCAATGGTTGTTTCCCGCTGAATCTGTTCCATAGTTTGGTCCAGGGTTTGCCCCCTTAGAAAACCTTTTAAAAAAGTGAATAACTTCTCCAACTGTTGCAGAGACACCCCCTCAAGGTAGACCTTGTGTCTTGGGTTATACTTTAGCTGTTCAGCAGCTCTACTGCAGTCTTGAAAAATGAAAAAGTTATATACACTGTCAGTGATAGAGAAATAAAAAACATCCTTTACAACTTGTAATAGCCCCATCTAACAGGGTGTCAGTGCTGCATTCAAACACATCCTCTGCCTCACTTCAATCTAATTCACATAAAAGTCAAGACACCACCCAGGGTTCTCTGCAAAAACAAAGGATGGATAACAATACACACACATATTCATAAGTATTTCATAGATGTTGTCTGTTCTCACATCCATGTTTTGGGTCTGTTGGCTTCTCTAGAAGCTCACCTTCTTTTTCCCATATAGATTACTGGGAGGATAGAACTCTGCCAGTAAAACATCTACTTCTCCTGGGGCATATTCATTATACCTCCCAAAATGATGATAATGCTCCATAGGGTTCAGCTCTGAGATGCAGGGTCCATAACCTATCTAACATGAACAGCTAACTAAGAAGGGACACTGACCACTGCCTAGCACTAGAATCCAACTCCTATTCATTCAATACAGAATTGGCCCAAAGGATGCCAAACCTTAGACGTTTTTCTCACACCTTTTAACTCTATCCCACGATGGTAGTGGTGTTGGGGACTGGCACATTCCAGGTTCTGATGGGCTCCAAGGAGAAGACTATGAGTGATTTGTTCATTCTTTGCATATAGAAATCATTGAATATATCCACTGGGCTAGTCTTACCCATAAGCAGGGTAGGTAGCTGTGGTCTACAGAATAGCACTCCTCATCTGTCTTATTTCACTTCCAATTTTTTTTGCTTCTTCAGAGAGAGGCAGGCTGATGGGCAGTAAGCATTTATTAAGCACTTACTGTGTCCGGGCACTGTGCTAAGTTGCTTGGGGATAAAAATACAGGCCGAAAAAAAAAGGCAGTTGTACCCATCAAGGAACTCACATTCTAAAAGGAAGAGATACACAAAAGGGAGCTGACAAGAAAAGAGGAGCCTCCTGAAAAAAGCCTGTTCTAGGAAGCAGTAGAACTGTGTAGGCCTGGCTTAACTCTAAATCAGAGGCTTTTAACTTGGGGCCTTTAGACACAAGTTTACGAACTTGGGTGGGGAAAAAAAATAATATCCTTATTTTTGTTGGTTTTTAACTTAAAATTTAGCATTTCCTTCAATTATGAATTTTTCAAAAAGCAACAATAAAACATGATTCCAAGAAGGGGTTCACAGACTTCATGAGACTTCCTGAGATATCTACAACATAGAAAAGGTGAAGCGTCCCTGCTCTAACTGCTGGGGTCAAACTCCATCTTTCTACTACACTAAGACTTGTTTTCATTTCTGGTTGTAGCAAGGGAAGTTCTGCAACACAGTGTAGAAGGAAAGTGCTAGATTTGGAGTTAGAGGCCCTCAGTTCAAATTCTGGCACCACCTGTAAGACCCTGGGCAGGTCATTATCCTCACCTATAAATGAGAGGACTGGACTAGATGACCTCTGAGGTCCTTCCTAGCTCTAAATACATGATCTTATGGTTCCATGGATCTGGTCTTAGACACCCTTCCCTAACCCAGGGAAGTAGAAAGGCTGCATTATGCAGTGGAAGGAATATTAGACTTGAAGTCAGAAGCTTGAGTTTGAGTTCCTGCTACTACCTGTGTAATCTGGTCAGTGACTTGACCTCTCAACTCCAGTTCCCTGACTGAAAATCAGAGATAACGATACTTGTACAGTGTAGATCAGGAGAGTATACTCTAAGCTCCATGGCATTAAAGAAATATTTGCTATTATTACCAGGTCTGTGAGATTAGGGAGATGAATGGTTTCATCTTTAGATGTTCCATAATGAGTAGCATAATTGGTGTTCAATACATTTTTGTTGTTAGATGGGTGTCCAAATTTTCTATTCCTTTCTGCTAGTGTCAAGACTGAGTCATTTACAAGGCAGGAGCTAAGTACTCATTTTAGCTTGTATTAGTTCAAAGCATAGGGGAAAAGTACCTCTAAAATTTATATTTCTACTATGACAAGTGTGTGGGAAGACAGGAATTAATAACACTGCATTTCCAAAAACCTGGATCTGAGTTGTGGTTTGAGGTATGGAAAATCAAAATAAAGGTAAACACTTGGGCATGCATTATTCATTAAATTCTGGATTTGCAAATTGTTAGAAATTTTTAGTTCTATCACTAAAATTTTTCTAAGAAAAATTTAGGTTTGATTTTGGTCAGGACTGATTGAAGGAAGGTGGGATATTTAGTCTGGATGAGAAATGATCAACTTTCTTCAAATATTTGGAGAGATTAGATTTTTTTTTTCTTGGTCTCAGAAAGCAGAAGGATCAATAGGATCAATAGGAATCAGTTGCAGGGAAGGAGATTTTCAACTTAATATGAGAAAAAGGTCCTTTTTAGTCCAACTAAGCTTCCTGTGAGAAGAAATCTTTATACGGAGGCTGAATGATCACTTGCAGGGGATCTTATGGAAGAGATTCATGATTTAGGTGCCTTTTGGATTAGAGGCCCCCTGAGGTCTCTTTTAGTTCTTAAAAGTCTATTCTAGCAGAAGTGAGTTAGGATAGGTAAGATAAAATATTTGATACCTGAAAACTTGGAAAAGTTTCGGATAGGCATGATACGCTGGCGATTTTTGTCCTGGGCCTCCCCTTGATAGATCAAGATAATGGCTGGAGGCTGAAATCTGATTCCACATTTCTTGGCAGTGTACATCATTCTAATTCACAGCTGCTGGGCAAATCAGAAGGAATCTGATGGAAGCATTCTAGTTGGTTGTGTGATGACTCTGACAAAAGAAAAGAAGATATTTCAATTCCATTTTCTATTCAAGCATCTGATGTTCTTCTCCCTTCCACACCTTCTACCTTCATAAGTTAGTTCTAGGGTTGCAGGAAATTGAAGAGAATTGCTATTTCTTCTTGGAGTAGGCCAGAAAATTTAGTGGGGACACTGTGTAGTTTATCTACAGGTGTGGTTTTGTTTAAAGAATTCTTGGAGCATGATGCATTACCCCCTAGGTTGTATCTGAATTCCTAGATCAACTCTAGAGCCTAATCTAGCCTCCCAGAGGGGTAACACTGACTCATTCGGCAAATATCTAGAGAGGTAGTATGCCTTAAAGAAGAAAAATCAGGAAGGCCTGGGCTGAGTGATCGCTCTCTGGGCCCAAGCAGCCTGATCTGTAAAATGAAGATAATATAACCTCAAAGGAATTTTGGTGAGACAAAGACACAAGATAACAACTGTCTAGGGGGCTAGGACGGTGGTTTTACCTCCCAGGTAGTACCCAGCCCCATAGTGCTGGCTATGCTAAATGTCTAGTACTGCTTAGGAGTGCTAGGATGGCCATTGTCAACTGTCCAGCTGTGTCCAGCAGTACAGAGCTAGCTACGTTAAAGGTCCAGCACTGCCTAGGAGCCCTAGGATGGCTGACCCCACTTGTCCAGCAGTGTCCGGCAGCAGAAGACTGACAGCTAACGTCCAGCACTGCCTAGGAATTCTAGGATGGCCGGCCCCACCGCCCATCTGTGTCCAGCAGCAGAGGGCTGCATGTCCAGGAGTCCGGCCGGGCTGCAGGTCCAGCACTGTCCTGGAGCAGCAGCCCGGCCGGCCCCACGAGAAAGGCCCGTGACCCGAGGAGAGGAGCGAGAGCAGGCACCGAGAGAGGCCAAGCCAGGCTCAGCCTCCCGTCGGCACGAGGCATAGGTGTGGGAGCGGGCGATCCTGGCCAGGGGGCTACCTGGGTCTCCCAGGAGGAGGTAAATGAGGTCACAGCAGCTGGCTCAGTATGGCTGCGGCTCCAATCGGACTCAGGGGGCTCTAGGCCGCTGAGCTATCACCACGGGAACAGCCCCCGGGCTACGTCACCCACAGCCCCGTCCCGGCTCACCGAGGAGGAGGGCCCAAAGAGGTAGGGGCGCGGCGAGGCCTAGAAGGGATGGGGAGAGGAGGAGTGGGGAGGAGCTGGGAAGGCGGAGGAGAGGCGGGGCTCAGAGGGAGGGGGGAATGGAAGGGAGGAGAAGGGAGGGGCAGTGAGTAGGAGAGGGGAGGAGGGGAGGAAGAGAGCGGAATAGGAGAGAGAAGGGGGTGGAGCACAGAGGAGAGGAAAAGGAAGAGAGAGGCAATAAGTGGGAGAGGCGGGGCTTAGAGAGGAGGAAGTAAAGGGGGGCGGGGCATAGAAGAGACGGGGAAAGGAGGGCAGGACAAACTGGAGTAACGTCCCATCCAGATAAAAGTTTTGCTGGGGGGTTTTCCTCACCGTAGTCCAGTGAAATAGTGTAAGCGTCATTATCCCCCCATTTTACAGGAAACAGGCTGAGAGAGCCCACGATCACAGCCTCTGTCTCCCGCTTACAAGTCCAGCACTGGTTCTGCCACACCTCATTCACCTCTCCGGGAAGGGGAACGGGGCAGCAAGATCCTGGACTTAAGAGGGACCACAGAGATCATCTAGCCTAACCTCCTCATTTTATAGTTGAGGAAACCAAGGCCCAGACACGTTGGGCAAGAGGAATGGGTAGAGGAAGGAGTTTGCTACACTAGGTCAGATGTCACGGCGGGGGAGGGGTAAAGGGAGAAGGGAAGTGTTCGTGGGAGATGCGCACGCGCCTTCCTGCGGCCATCTCCACTCGGGAGCCCGCGTTGGGGAAAAGAGCTAGGGCGCGGAGGCGGGGGAGGGGCACGGCGAGGGTTCTGCTCTGCGCATGCTCCCACCTTTCCCTTTTCCGGTGTGCTCCAGCGGGTTTCTCCCGCTCCGGCGCCCTGGCTCCTCGGGCGGGGACCTGGCCCCTGGCATGGGCGGCCACCGTGCTTCTCCACTGCGCCGCAGCAAACCACTCGGGTAAAGAGAAGGCAGAGGGAGGCCCCGGGAGCGCCAGGCGTGGTTTCTGGGCCCAGAATCGCGGACTCTTAAAGTTAGCGTAGAAGCGAGAGGTGGGTTGAGGAGGGAGATTTAAAGACCAGCAGCTGGAGTCCCCGCAGTGCCAGGGGCGCAGGCCGGAGCGGACCCTCTGGGCGGAGTCCGGAGAGGAGAGAACCTGACCATTTGCGACGCCTTCTCGGGGTTGGGCTTGGAGCTCCTACCCACCTCTTAATTAACCCCGAGTGTCTTCTTTGCTGGGAAGGAAGGATACAGTTCCTCCAGCCCAGGAGGAACCTGTTGTTTTCTCTTTCCTTTTACATATTTCTACTTAAACGCCAGAAAAAGAGCGTTTCCATGTACGCAGCAGAACACAAAACGCGAATCTCTGTTTCCTATCAGTTGCTTTTCCTTTAGGGCACATAATCGAGTCTACACGTTATTCTCAAAACTGGAGCTAATTTTTCAAATCTAGGATATAACACTCATAAAGCAATGTCAAGTCCAAGGGCAGGGGTGTGTGTGGTGCACCTCCAGACTGATCCTTAAAGAACTGGACTGATCCATCAGTTTGGACGGAGACCTAGCATTCTCAATAAAGTGGTAACAACCCTTTTTCTTTCCCTCATTCCATTCAGGAAGGCTGCGAAATAATTAATGGCTTAGGGTTTTTAAAAAATGCTATGATTAATACTGTTAATGTTTGCATGAGCAGAAAACGGATTTGAAATGTTTGCAGGAGGCAGGAACTAACTTTAATTCGAACTTCCTAGTGAGGAGATTTGGGAATTTAGACTCTGGTGTTAAGTAAACCTAAATATTTTCATTGGCAGTGACATCTATTTTTCTCCCAGTTTTGAAATCGTTATTTCTGTGTAGTATTTTAAGTTTGGTCTTGTTGCAATCGAGTTTACTGAGCACTCCCCTCTAGAGTGCACTTCTAGTAAAATTTAGTTGTCTTTAGCAAAGCACAGTTTTAATTTCAGTTTTTCGTCTACTTTTGCTTTAAGCCAATATAATGTAATAAAGTATAGATTTACATAAAATAAATTAGGGGTACTTAGATATTTAAGAGGATTCTTAGTAGCAAGCTGTGAACAGGGAACTTTCCCACAGCATTTAAAAATGTTAATATTTACAAAATTTTATTTTCATTTCTACAACTTTAAGAATTTTTTTTATCATGTTCTTTGTCATTGATTCAGTAAACTCGCTTGTGGCAGAATATTGGGATAGTTTAGGTGTTGTAGTGGATAGATCAGGGCCGGGAATCAGGAAGACCTGAGTTCAAATGTGGCCTCCTACATTTACTAGCTGTGTGACCCTGGCAAGTTACTTAACCTTGTTTGCCTCAGTTTCTCATCTGTAAAATGAGCTGGAGAAGGAAATGGCAAACTACTCCAGTATCTCTGCCAAGAAATCCCAAGTGGGGTCCCGTAGGGTAGAAATGACTAAATAAGAGAATATTGTGCTGGGGTGCTTTGTTGTCTTTTTAAATGTTGTTATTACTAGACTGCTTGTTACTCTTAAATTTACGAATTTATAGTTCATATTTTAAAAATATCTTTTTAAAAAAAATTCCCTCTTACCTTTCCAACAGAATATATAGACTACTTCTATTTTATAGGTATGGATACCAGAAATAGAGAAATTGCCAGTGTTCTCACAGGAGGTTGCTATGCACTAGAATTAGAATGAAGAATATCTGGGTCTTCGGTTATCCCTTCATTTGAGTGTCTTGGGTTTTTTGGAATTAAATGGCTTTTCATACATTTCTCTTTAAGTAAATATGAAATTGCCCCAATTTTTAAAAAAACCAATATATTAAGAAATTCACTTAGGTCAAATTTTTCTAGGGAAGTCAATAGAGAATTTGTTGCATCTTCCTTAAGCATATTTTCTTTTTAGGCCTTATTACTTAAATATATAAATATATAAATATATATATGGGGAATCTACTTTGTCAGTTTCATAAAAGGTCTCTTTCAATTGTTTTTAGGCAAAGATAATAATTGTTCAGAGATTATCCTGATACAAGAAATTGTGAAAGATGGCTTTCATAGGTAAGTTTTCATAATGAATTGGTGGCCACTTGTTTCACAATGTTCCATTATTGGACAGTTTCCTGGAGGGGAGAAGGTGATTTGTAAGGCAGTCAGAACCCATGTGAAGAGAGTGCTGTTGCTGGAGTCAGGAAGACCTGAGTCCAAATCTGGCCTCTGACACTTACTAGCTCTCTGGCCCTGGCCCTGTCACTTCTACCTGCCTGAGTTTCCTCATCTGTAAAATGGGGATAATTTTAATATTTATTTCCTAGGGTTATGTAAGGATCAAATGAGATGATATTGTAAAACACTTTGCAAACCTTAAAGTACTATGTAGAAGCTAGCTTTTATTACGTTTACTTATTTGAAGAAATATTATGAAGCAGTTTTTATGTAGCATATAAAAACAAGCATTGCAGAAAAAATGAGAAATTATCTTGAATGGATCACCCAAGAATGGGAAGAGTTAGACATTTGGGGTTAGGAGAAAGGACATGAAATTTATTGTAACTATAAAGACTATAAAGTGAGTTGAATTGAGGGGAACTCAGGTAAAGCATCTTGGGAATTTAGGAAGAGCCACAATATGATTATCATAATTTGACTAAGTGAAAAATCTTTATCAAAAGAACTCATCAATATAACTTTTTCCTAAAATTAATATAGCTCAGCCTCAGACACTTAACACTGACTTAGCCGTGTGACCTTGGGCAAGTCATTTAACCTCAATTGCCCTGCCTTCCCCCTCCAAAATGCAAAAAAATAAAATAAAATAAAATAAAATTAGTACAGCTTAATTTTGATGACATATTTCGTAATGTATGGTTCCTATTTAGGAACTGAATGAAGGGTATTGATTTTAAATTTATTTTTCTTTTAGAAACTTGCTGATAAGAGTGGAACTTGGCACAAATGTTGAACATTCACAGACCTGCAATGTTTTGATTAAATATCACCTTCCAGCGGGATTATATGTGGACTCATATGAATTGGCTTCATTACAAGAACACAATGTGACAGAGGTATCGTTAATAAGTAAAGTTTGGGTGTGATTATTAGGTTGTTTGTTCTTTGAACATTTTACATTAGAGAAGCTGAACCTTGTAGAAAAAAATGACGTCATCAGCCAGGAGATGTCTTAATTATTTGTCCATCTTATTAGTCATATCTTGGAAACATTTTAAGGTTAATATGAGAATATCATATCTGTCAAAATATGTGGCACTGGTCGGGAATAATAATAACTAACCATTACCTAGTACTTTAAGATTTACAAAGTGCTTTCCTCATAACAACCCACAGTAGATTGTACATAAGTTTTATTACCTGTATTTAACAAATGAGGAAACGAGGCATGGAATAGTTAAGAAGGAAGGAAGGAAACAAGCATTAAGTGCTTATTATGTGCCAGATAGTGATACAGATACAAGCAAAGAGAATGACAGTTCCTGCCCTCAATAAGCTTACATTTTAATGGCTGAAGAAAATACACTAATACCTGAAAAGGAAGGGCAGGGGCCTGGTTTTAGAATACCAAGAAAGCTGGAACAGGACTCTAAGGAGAATAAAAACTGACTGTCCCTTCTATGAAATAGAGGCTGCAGGAGGAATTCACCAGTGGTGGCCCTGGTCTCCTTGTCATATCTGGAGGAATCATTCAGGCAGTGGTAGGCTACTCCAGGGTGAGGAGGCCTAGTAACTGAGGGAAGTTTCAGGATGAGCTGCCATAAAGGGAGTTTTGAAATCTAGAGAAACAGGAACAGGGCTGGGAGGGAAAAGAGTGTTAAATGACTTTATTCATTGCTACTTCTTTATCCTCTTTCCCTGCAAAGTATCTCTTCCTACTATTTTAAAGAGCCATTGGCAGCATATTTCCTTTGAGAGTAGGCCTAGGCCATGTGGAGGAGTAAGGTCACAAACTAGGAACTGTCTTAGGTCAGATTTTAAATCAGGAAGATGGGCCTTTCTAACTTCAGGCCCAGTGCTCTATTCATTGTGCCACCTAGCTGCTCCTAGCTATTTCCAGTTTTTTCTTAGGCCTTTATTCTGTGTGTAAAACACATGAAGTCACACAACTTAGACTTCTTAGACACCTGTTCTCAGAAATATTTAATTACTTTCCTATTGTCTAGCAGGTAAAGTTCAGACTCCTTAGAGGGCTAGAAAACAGCCCTCCACTATCTGGTACCATCCTGTCTTCCCAGATTTCTAGCATATTTTACTCCTCCATGTAGCCTGTTCTCTAGCCAAACTATATTATATTCCTTGTGCATGGCCATGTGCCTTCTTGACCATTAGCTTTTTATAATATTCTTTAGTCCCCGAATCTCCTTCCTTTTGCTTTTTGCCTATTGAATTCCTAACCATTCTTTTTTCAAGATAAATTTTTATTGGTATCTTCTGTTTTTACATTCTTTGACAGTTTTACCAATTTTCACAATTTTACTAGAGTTTCTCCCAGTGTCTTTGTCCTTTCCCCTTCCAGAGACCCGTCCTGTGTCAGAGTTAATTTTTTTTAAAAGGAAAGAAAGGAAGAGGCAGAAGAGGAAAAAAATAAGCAAAACCAAGTAATACATTAAAAAATCTGAAAATATATGCAATATTCCATATGAAAGGACCTACCTCTGAAAAGGGGTGAGGTGGGTTAACCATTCTTTAATTTAGATGCCATCTCTAGGAAGCCTTCCCTAATCTCTCTCCTTTAAACAGTAAGAAATTGGCATCTCTCTAATGCAGTCGCCTATTTTTTGTGTTGTCTTGTATTTTTGTATGTAATTTTATATCATTGTTATTTTTCCTTTGCCCATGAGAAAGGATAGGGCCTTATTTAAATCTAATAGTGATTGGTAAGCTCTACTACTCATGAGTTATCATTTGCATCGTGTCTCATGCCATATTCATTTTTAAAGTATACTATCTGAGAAACATTAACTTCCTGATCAGCCTGACCATGGTGTTTTGTCTTCTGCATGAGTCTCTTATTTGCGCCTATGAAGAACAGGAAGCTATTAGAATGACTTAATCACTTTAGCCACCACACTATTCTTTTGTTTTTTGGGTTGTTTTTTTTTTAAATAGTAGTAGATACCACATAGGCTTGGTAATACTGACATAATTTCACCCTTTCAGGAAAATATTTTATTATCAAAACCAGGATGCAAGAGGAGGTTATGTCAATGGTCATGCTCCTACAAGGATGAACTCTGGCTGCCCTCTTTTCTAAGAGCTTCCTTGGGCTGTAGGGACTTTTCATGTAGCAGCCTCAACAAAGGCTTGAACATAAGAGTCGTTTTCTTTTAACTAGCCAGCCTTAATTCAATATACTTCATAACTTTTCCACTCTAGATATCAGGCTCATTGAACTTGAATGTGGGGGAAAATACATCTTTATTTTCATCAACCAGTAACTGAAATTTAGTAGTTCCTTCAATTATGAATGTAGGCAACAAACTGCCAAAAGGTTCCATTTCTTTCTCTCTCTCTCTCTCTCTCTCTCTCTCTCACATACATACACTCACTCTCTCTCTCCCTCCGTCTCTCTCTCTCTCTCTCTCTCTCTCTCTCTCTCTCTCTCTCTCTCACACACACACACACACACACACACACACACACACAGGGGAGAAGGTTATGTTGAATAGGGGAAATATGCCAATCAGTTTGTTTTTTCCTGCTTCTCTGTGAGTAGCAAGTCTTTGGGGATTTTTCCCCTTCTTTCTAGATAATTATTTTCTCTCTTTACAGGCAATGATAATTCCAGATACTGTTGACCTAGAAGCCCCTGACTATATGTCTGAAGAATTTGATATCTATGTTTATGCCAAGTCAGATTCCCAGTGCTCTGAGTGTTTCAGAATGATTTTGCCTATTCACTGCCGGTATCACCAGCCTGAGGAGAAAGAAGAAAGAGCTTTTGTGGTGGTGAAGAGCCCAGAATTATTTGTCAATTGCTATAATGGTAAGTGTTGTTTTTTAAAATGCCCCTAAAGTAGTCATCGATGAGCAAGTGTCTCATAGGAATAGAGGATGGAATTTTGATCTCTTTGGTCCAGGGAACTACTACTCCCTGGTGAGGAAACTCACTCTACCAGTGTAGATTGTACCTTTTTTGTAGATTATAATCTTAGAGACTTGCCTAGAGCCCTGAAAAGTTAAGTGATTTGCCTAGGGCAATGCAGAAGGTGTGTGTCTGTAGCAGAACTTGAACCCATATCTTCATAGCCTCAAGACTGACTTTCTGCTACCCCATTCTACCCTCTCTTAAAGAGAATCATAAAGGTGAAAATGATACAGTTGACTTTTCATTTTTCTTTTATTGATTTTGAGAATCCCTTTTAACTTTGAAGCTGCCTCTCTATAATGTGAGTTAAATGAATTTAGAATGAGCCAAAGACTGATGGCTCCAATAAATAGTAATTATGTTGGAAATTTTGAAAACAAGTTTATGATCACCACATATTTTATTTCACTATATAAAAATATAAAAGTTGTCAGACTGGGTCATTCTGGTTGTCCATTCAGACATCATCATCTATGAATTTAAACTTTTATGGGGGAAATTATTGTTTTTAGCCTCTAATACCACTTGGATTTTTGAGTTCCATGCTTGTAGAACTCTTTGGACAAAATGGTACTGTCCTGTTCTAAATTTCTCTCTTTCAGACCTTCAGGGACATCCCCCTAGAGTGCTAGGCCTAGAATTGGGAAGACTTGAGTTCAAATCCAGCCTCAGATACTTACTAGCTATGTGACCTTGGGCAAGTCACTTAACCTGTGTCTATTTCAGTTTCCTCAGTTGTAAAATGGGGATAATAATACCTCCCAGGGTTGTTTTGAGGATCAGATGAGGTAATATTTATGAAGTGCTTAGTACAGTGCCTGACACATAGGCACTCAGTGATTGCACTTACGTGTTCCTTTCCCTTCCCTCTCCCCAGCCTTCATAAATTAGATTGTGAAAATATAGAATAGTCTATTATGTTAAATCATCATGAAAAACATTGACTAAGCACCCTGTGTCTGCAGCATACCATGCTAGATAATGGGGGTGCAGGAAGGTGATACAAAATTTAGCTAACCCACTGTCTGAGGAGGAAGGTTTATGGTATAGCAAGGGTATAAGACACCAACAGAGATAATTGTAATACATAAGTGCATTCAAGAATGATAAGATGAATTGCTTTGTGAAGTCTTTGGTAGAAGGTTGCTATTGAAGGTTGAGGTGTGTTTGGAAATCAGGAGAGTTGAATATATGTTGGACTGATGTATGCACATAAAATGCCATCAACAAGCTTATATTCTGTGCCTACTATGCACCAGGCTCTAGGAGATACAAACATAAAAATGTAACAGCAATGAAATGAAGCAGCAGATCAGAAAGACCTTTGCTAATGTTCAAGAAATGCTTGAATATCAGTGTCCTTGGATAAAAGGCTTTCTTTCTCCTATCCTAAGTAAAGGCTCTTTCATGTCTTATTATTCTCTCTTTCCTCAGATTTTCCTTCTCTGAACTGCTGGAAACAGTCTGACATGGAAGCTCCGTGTTCTGTGAGGAATAAGCATATCTGTCAGTGGAGCAACGTGAAATATAAATCAGTAAGCAGATTAAAAAAAATGTTTCATTACTCTTATTACTATAATGCTTTAGTCACAATTAGTGAATTCAGGTTTTAGGGCATGACCCTTGGGAAGTATTTACTTTCTGCCTCCAATACGGAAACCTACCTTTAGGTTTGTCAGCCACTATTGTTAGGTTGTCTGTTCAGTTCTCCCCAAATTCACGTTTTCTTTCTTCCTGAAAAACTAACTTAATTTTAAATTTTTATTTATTATTTTATTTTTCCCCAGTGTGATGTAAAAACAACTTTTAACATTCATTTTAAAAACTTTGAGTTCCAAGTTCTCTCACTTCCTACCCTCCCCACCCTACCTCATTTATAAGGCAAGCAATTCGATACAGATTGTACATGTGTAATCATAGAAAACGTATCCATAATAGTTATGTTGTGAAAGAAAACATAGACAACAAAAACCTCAAGAAAAATAAAGTTAAAAAGTACGTTTCAATCTGTATTCAGAAACCATCAAGTTCTTTCTCTGGGCATGGATAGCATTTTTTGTCATAAGTCCTTCAGAGTTGTCTTTGATCACTGTATCGCTGAGAATAGCTAAGTCATTCACAACTGATCATCTTACCATATTGCTGTTACTTTGTACACAAGTACATTTCACTTTGCATCAGCCCATGCAACTCTTTGCAGGTTTTTCTGAGAGCATTCTGCTCATCATTTCTTATAGTACAATAGTATTCCATCGTAATTACATACCACAACTTGTTCAGCCATTCCCCAATTAATGGGCTTCCCCTCAGCTTGTAATTCTTCACGCCCAGAAGAGAGCTTCTATAAATATTTTTGTACATATAGGTGCTTTTCCTTCTTGTTTTTTATCTCTTTTGGGATACAGACCTAGTAGTGGTATTGCTAGGTCAAAGGGTATGCATGGTTTTATGGCCCTTTGGGCATAGTTCCAGATTGCTCTCCAGAATGGTTGAATCAGTTCACAACTCCCCCAGCATTGTATTAAAGTTTCATTTTTCCTATGTTCCTTCCAACATTTGTCATTTACCTTTTCCCTCCTATTAGCCAAGATAATAGGTATAAGGAAGAATCTCAGAATTGTTTTAATTTGCATTTCTCCAAACACTAGTGAGTTAGAATATTTTTTATATGACTATAGATAGCTTTGATTACTTCATCTTTTGATCATTTATCAATTGGGAAATGGCTCTTATTTTTATAAATTTACCTCAATTCTCTATATGTGTGAGAAATGAGGCCTTTATCAGAGAAATCTGCTTCAAATTTTTTTTCCACAGCTACTCTTGCTAACTGTATTTTCCTCCATCCTCTTCCCCCCATCCATTTATTCTATTCTCTCTCTCGTCCTCAAATATTTTACTTCTGACTACCCCCAGCATTCTTTTCACTGTGCCACCTAGCCACTCCTAGCTATTTCCAAATCTTTTTTAGGCCTTTATGCTATGTGAATAATATAGGAAACTATTTTACATTGAAACCAAATAGGTTTAAACACATTTACAACATAACCATCAAATAACACAAATGAGTTAGACAAACACAAAGTGGATTTATCTGAGTGGATAGAGTGCTGGACTAGGAATTAGGCAGAACTGAGTTAAAATCCAGCTTCAGACGGTTATTAACTCTGTGACCCTGAGCATGTCACTTAGCTCCTCTTTGCCTCAGTTTCATCATCTGCAAAATGAGCTGGAGAAGGAAATAGCAAACCTCTCTAGTATTTTTGCCAAGAAAACCCCAAAGTGGGTCATGGAGAGTCAGAGATACCTGAATAACAACAATCATTGTTGGTTGGAAGTCTTTTCTATTAACTTGGTTGATAGCTATATGACATGGAGATGTGTTTAATATACATGATACTGTTTTGTAGTGGAGTGCCTTTTTAGAACTAGAAAGCTATTTTCATTTGGATATCCAGGAAAGCATGCTAATATTTCACAGAACTCATATTTTGTTATCAAACAAATTGCTATTGGCCTATAGGTGACTACACTTTTTAACACAACAGTATTGCTGGAAAGTTACATAAGTCTGTAGGAAGTGGGAAATTAAATAGGTTAGTGATAGTGGGTAAGTTTGGTAGTGAAAAAGTTCTGGGAGATAATTTCATCATTTTAAAAGAGGGTAAAATTGATCCTTAACACCTTATGCTTTTTAAGGAGACGTTTTCTTCAGTGGATTTTTATACCTCCTTATCCATTTGACTAGTTATGCATTTTAAGGAGTTATTTTCTTTTTCTAAGCTGTTGACTCTCTTTTCGTGATTCTCTTCCATAACTCTCATTTCTTTTCCCAATTTTTCTTCTACCTCTCTCGTTTGATTTTTAAAATCCTTTTTAAACTCTCCAGGAGTACTTTTTAGGTCTGAAGCTGATTCATGTTTCTCTTTGGGGCTTCTTCATCTTGACATTGTCGTGCTCTTCTGAGTGTGTATTTTGATCTTCCCTATAGCTTTCTATGGTGAGGGCTTTTTAGAATTTTTTTTTTTTTTTGGTTTTTTGGAGTGAGGAAGGCAGGGTAATTGAGGTTAAGTGACTTGACCACGGGCACACAGCTAGTAAGTGTTAAATGTCTGAGGCCAGATTTGAACTCAGGTCCTCCTGACTCTATTCACTGTGCCACCTAGCCGCCCTATATGGTGAGGGCTTTTTTTGTTTTTTGCTCATTTTCAGCCTTTTTTGTGACTTTTGAAGTTGAGCTCTGCCCCTGGGGCACAGGGGGCACTGTACCAAGCTTCTTGTTCTGGAAGCCAGGGTGCTGGTTATGGCTTGCTGTACCATTGCCCTGGGGCTGGCAGCTTACCTGCTGGGCTGGGGTTGCCAGGCCTAGACTAGCCAGCAGTGTCAGGGCCTCCAGGCCTGTCAAGCCAGGCCACTAGCCTGCTTCATGGGAGCTAGAGGCCTCACTGCTGGCTTGCTGTGCTAGGATGTGCTAACACAGATGCCTTGGTTGCTGATCTGTGCTAGGGCTAGGAGCCTCCTACTGGTTTGCCCAGACACCTACTGCCTTTACTCAAGTGAGACAGACCTTTCCTACAGTCTTCCTAAGTTGTTTTGGGCTGGAAAATTGTTTCACCCCATCTTTTGGTGGGTTCTGTCACTCTAGAGTTAGTTTTGAGGTATGATTTAAAGTTGTTTTGAGGGAAATTGGGGAGAGCTCAGCCAATTTCCTGTCTTTTTTTCTGCCATCTTAGCTCTGCCTCCCTACTTAACACCTTAGTGGTTCTCAACCTGTGGGTCACGATCCCTTTGGGGGTCAAACAGGGTCACCTAAGACCATCGGAAAACACATATTTCCGCTAGTCTTAGGAACTGAGAGACCGCTTCTCTATCCGTCTCAACGAGGGTCTGCCCACATGCCGATATGCCCACATACGAGTATTAAAGGGTTGGGGCATTAGGAAGGTTGACAACTACTGCCTTAGATGGAATTTGAAATCAGTCTATTACTGAACATTGCTTTACTTTGGATGATGTCTTCCTTTTTAAAGTCACAGTGAAAATAAATGGCCTTACTAAGGTAGTGATGACCTATGAGCTTTTAAAAGATATCATTAATTTTAACATTGAAAGAGAATAAATTAATACATTTAGAATTGTAAGACACCGTTTAGTCCAACACATTTTACATAAATGAGGAATCTGATCTAGAGAGTTCCTGGGTAATACAGGTGGTAAAACTAATTGGTATGGGTTAGATAAATACCAAATTTGTATGAGCTTTTATGGTGACGTGATTTTAGAAACCAAATATTTGGTTAGTTTGAAAAGAAAGTAAACTATTTCTAATTTACCTGTCAGATTTTTAAGTCTGCCTATTTCCATAAGACTTTTGTAAGTAAATTGACAGTGGGAAATTAGCTACAATGTTTAGGCAGTGCTTCTGTTGAACTCTGAAAATCAGTTTAGTTGCAAAAGACAACACCGTAGCTCTTTTGCTCTTGTAATAATTCAGTTGTGACAGTTCTTGAGTAACAGATTTTTCAAGTCATTTGGGGAAGAAAGCAGTAGGATAGAAGAATAATGAGAGATTTTGTAATTTGAGTGTTAGCTTGCTGCTTTTATTCTTTCAGTATTTCTTAACACACATTTCCATTTAATTTTTATTTTATTTTTTTTCTCAATTGTGTCTAAATAAAAAATTTTAACATTTATTTTTTAAAATTTTGAGTTCTGTATTCTCTGTCTCCTCTCCCCTCTTCTTGAGAAGGCAAGGAATTTGATATATATTAAACATGTGCAGTCATACAAAACATTTCCATATTCACCATCTAACTTAGATTTTCTAATGTGATTTTTGTAAAGAAGAAATAGATCTTTTTAGAGAGTTATGTTATATAGACCATGTAAAACCACTGTGACGAATTGAATTTTATAAATATGTTAATGCTGCTTAAGTAAATATGGTAGCTGCATTGGGATCCTGTTGGGATTTGTTAGTCCTCAACCTTAGTTATGAGGTTCAAAGAAAGTCTCCATAAATGTGACCTCAGCAGTGAATTTGGGAACAGGAAATAAAACATTGCATCATAGAGTAAGCCATTCATTGAACGTGCATTAAACAGTACTTTTAAATTTTAGCGTGAGAATTATTGGCTGAAAGAGACTTACCAGAAAAACAAAACAAAACTGATATCCCCCCAAAACAACAACAACAATAAACTGAGTGATTAAAGTAATCGTAAACTTTCTTTTGAACGTGTGTTTAGAGTAGTCCTCTAATCTTAAATTTAACTTGTCCACCCTTTCTTCATAGGTAAATCAGAATGTAATACTACAGGTTCCAGTGGGGCTAAGAGTACATCGTCTCTTCGTGTGTGTCATAACACTGCTTGCTACAGTCTTATGTTCTGGTCTTATCCTTAGAGCGGTCTTTAGACATGGTCATTTCTCCCTGTGAGAATGTAATGTAATGATTTGTGGTATTCTAGAATTATGGCATTCCTTTTACTTGACAGTAATGTATTTTAGTTTTGGTGAAACCAGTTTAATAAAAAACATAGAATGGTGTATTGTAAATAATTTCACCTAATTTTTACTTACTACAAGAATGTAAAATTTGTGTTTGGTAGTTCCTCAAGTATCAGGTGCCAATATAAACTATTGAATTCTGTTAAATGGATAAATTCTTTTTCAAAGAATAGCATCAGTTACAAGATTGTAAGTCCTTTGAGGGTAAAAAACCATGTCTTACTTATCTTTGTACCTTCCTCACAGCCTAATGTAGCTCTTTGCTCTTAGTGTAATATATGTTAATTGAATTGGAGGAAAAAATGAGTTCTATATGCAGAGGAATAAATTTCTTTCTTTCTTTCTTTTTTTTTATTTGCTTTTCATTGGGGCAGTTGGGGTTAAGTGATTTGCCCAAGGTCACATGGCTAGTAAGTGTTAAGTATCTGAGGCTGGATTTGATCTCAGGTCCTCTTGGCTCCAGGGCTGGTGCTCTATTCACTGTGCCACCTAGCCGCCCCGAGAAAAATGAATTTCTTATATTTTTTGCCATTATTAACTAATGAATGTTTTAAAAATCAGGGAAATCATTATAGATGGGGGCACAACATTTCTAATCAGATATTTGATTGAGGATTAATTTTTTTGAAAAACATTAAAAAACTTCCAGTTGTTTAGGGAGAAGCAATATTAACACAAGAGATTACTATTGCTAATAGCAAAGCTTACCATACCCAATGACATTCTATTTTTGTCTTTTATTATTCTGTTTCTAGCTTTATACATATATATATATAAGTGACAGGGAAGGGAAAATAATGAAATTACTTAATAAGCTTTAGTGAAAGAAAATTGTGAGGAACACAGTACATTTGCTTCTTAAAGAAGCTCTTTATATAAAATCAGTACTTTGTATGAAATCTTGTGTATCTCATAAGAAGATTATTTATAGATTGATTTTTTAAAATGGAATCCTGGTCACTGCTGTTTTGGGTTAAAAAATAGGAAGTAAAAATAGCAGTAGGTGAGCTTCAAAATAACACTGTGAAGTAAATGTGTTGCTAACCAATAAATCAGGGTATATTATTTTTAAAAATATATTTTTATTTATTGTGTTAAATATTTTCAAATTGCTTGTAAAATTGTTTTAACATTCATTTAAAAAATTTTTGAGTTCCAAATTCTCTCCCTCCCTCCTACCCCTCACCCCCCCTTGAAAAGGCAAGCAATATGGTCTTGATTATATGTGCAAAATCATGCAAAACATATTTCCATATTGACTGTGTTGCAAAAGAAGACAAAAAAATCGCCAGAAAATATAAAGTTAAAAAAATATGCTTCAGTTGGCATTCAGAGTTCATCAGTTTTCTCTCTGGGAGTGGATAGCATTTTTCATCCTGAGTCATTTGGAATTGCCTTGGAATTTGGAATCATTGTCTTGACCAGAGTACCCAAGTCTTTAACAGTTGATCATCATTACAGTATTGATGTTCCTACGTATAATGTTCTCCTGGTTCTACTCATTTCACTTTGCATCAGTTCATATAAATCTTCCCAGGTTTTTCAATCAGGATATATTATAACTATGTTTTTTGGTAGAGTAAGTACAATATGATATATGTGTGTGGTGTACACATAGACATGTAGGATCAGGAGAATTCCCAATTTGCTAATCTATTTCTCATAAGGAAACTAATTAGTTAAACTGTTGCTTGATTACTGGCACTTTCTGGCCTGCTGTTTCATCATTCTCAGGTTAGAGACTGATTCAGTAAAAATCCTGTTAACATCAGTAAATATTTTATTGTATAAAGAATCTAGTATAGTACTGTAAATTATATAATAGCGTTTATCCCAAAAAAAGAAGCAGCTAATTGTAGAAACCATCCTAAAATATGACTTCCTACTGTTTTCCAAAGACAGTTACCTTCAAAGAGGATTTATCTCTCAGAGACATTACAGGTGTACCCAGAACCTTATCTTGCCCAGAATCAGGCTACCACACCATTTCCAAACCACTTCTGGGACATCCTCCCTTCCATCCCAATTTATAGCTCAAAGATAGATCGATGATAAGTAGATAGACATACACATCTATCCATCGATTGATCGAGTGATCTCTATCTCTCTATCCATCATATATCTATCTATCTATCTATCTATCTATCTATCTATCTATCTATCTATCTGTCTATCTATCTATCTATCTATCTTATTTTCCTTCATTAGAATGTAAACTTCCTAAGGGCAAGGACTTGCTTGTATTTATATCTCCAGTGCTAAGTGTCTGGCACAGAGTAAGTACTTAATCAATAATTTTTCTTTTCAGTTCAGTGCAGAGATAAGAGTGGGGTTTCAGTCTTTGACCTGATAATTTTTTTTAAATTTATTTTATTAAATTTTTTTTGAGTTACATATTTTCTCCCCCTCTTTCCCCCGCCCACC
>CM053582.1:221549865-221567645 GCA_028627135.1 Pseudochirops cupreus
GTTTATGTTTGACCTGATAATTGAAAAGGCAATATTTTTATGAGAAAATTAAGTTTTTTTATTTGTGTTCTGATGTGTACCTTTGGTTTTTTAAAAAGAGATTTACCATTAGAGGCATAGGTTTAACTGTCAAAAAGTTACCAAACCTCAGAGTTGCCATACAATTTTGTGACTTTCTAGAGTGGTTGCTTCTAGAAGTACAGTGTGTTTCCTAGAATGATTTTACAGGAAGAATCAAAGAACTCATTGAGCTAGCTGTAAGGGATTTTAAAGATTTTAAAGAATACTCAGTCCAGCTGTTATACCTTATTTTACAGATGTGGAAAGTATAGTAAGATGGGAAGTTATAGAATTAATTAGGAAGTTGGTCACAGAATGTTACCAGTTGGGTGGGAGCTTATTAATAAATCTATTTCCATTTCTTTATTGGACAGATGAAGAAATTGAGGTGGAGACTGCAAGTGACTTGTGCAATGCCACATAGATAGTATTAAAGGCAAGGTTAAAACATAATTTCTGCTTAGTGAAGAGTCTCCACTTTGTTCTTTTTACCATACCATGTTACTTCTACAAAACTGGATGATCCCACAAGTCTCTTGTCTGTACATCCTGGATCTGTCTCTGAAAAGCATTCAAGTATACCACAAGCCTAGTTCACTGCTTCCTGACTTATTTTTCTGCTTTCATTTCAATGCTCCCGGCAGAATAAGGAATGGGATGAGTACAGGTAGTTAAAAACAGTTGTGATCATTGTACTTCTAAGTAAGAGGGAGATGAGGGAAGGTGGATCCAAATTTTGAAGTAGGTGAAGTTTGTTTTTGGAGGTCTGCTTCCTTTTTGTGGAACAACTACCTGGTGCAGTAGATAGAGCACCAGGTCTGAAGTCAGGAAGACTCCTTCCTCTTCATGAGTTCAAATCCAGTCTGACACCAGCTGGGTGACTCTGGGCAAACCACTCTAGTATTTTTGCCAAGAAAACCTCAAATGAGGTCACCAAGAATTGGATACCACTAAACAACAAAAACAACAAAAACTTTGTACTGCCATGCTGTACAATATTGATTATATAGATCATGGGGAAACTGAGGCCTGGGCTCTGGAATGACTCTGTCTCTGTGTTTGTCTATATATTTTTCCCCCTTAAAAAATTCCCAGTTACATGTAAAAAAAATTCAACATTTATTTTTTCAAAATTTTGAGTTCCAAACTCCCTCCCTTTCATCCTCCCCCCACAGAAGGTAATTGATATATTGATTATATATGTGAAATCATGCAAAACATTACCCTGTTGGCCATGTTGCAAAAGAAAATGCACACCCAAAAGGGAGAAAAATGAAATAAAAAAAGTATGCTTCAAAATGCCCTCATCAGTTCTCTCTGGGGTCAATAGCATTTTTCATCCTGGTTCCTTTGGAATTGTCTTTGATCAGTCTAGATCACAATACTGCTGTTACTGTATACAATGTTCTCCTGGTTCTGCTCACTTTGCATCAGGTCATATAAGTAGAATGACTTTTTTGAATGAATGAATATAGCATTTATTAAGTGCTTACTATCTGAAAGCATTGTGTTTTGGAAGTCAAGATTCGGTAGGTAAAATACCTACATGGATTCAGGAGGTAGCACATTGCTTGAGAGGACTCTCAGAATAAAAATGGCAAGGCTTTCCCCAGCATAATAAAAAAAAAATTAGCATTGAAGTGTGTATACGATTTGTTTATATCCTAAGTGCCTGGTGAACTGCGCCAATCGAGCACAATTGGCGTAGGCCCCTTGGGACACCCGAGATTGCATTAGATGAAAGACTTTATGGCCTCTCTGGACTTAACCAGCAGCCACCCGCGAACTACCACTCCCAGCAGCCTCTTCTTCCTTTGGCAGACGGCGGCCAATCGCGTTTGAGGGGCTCGGTTTGGCCCGGGAGAGGCGACGGCGCCCGCTCGGCGCAGCCTGCGGGGCGCAGCAGTTGTTGACACCGCCTCCTCTGAGCTCCCCTGGTCCCCCGCCTCCTCTAGGGTTGTGGCCACGCGCAGCGGCGGCAGCGGCGGCGGCAGTTGTTCCGCTTCCCCTCAGGCCCGGGCGGTCGCCATTGCCGAAGGCTGCCTCCCCCGCCCTGCCTGCACTGGGGCGCTCGGGGCGGCAGCACGGCCTAGTAGCGAGGGCGGCCGCAGCAGCGCCCCGGGGGAGGGGGCCTCGAGTTGCCGAGGCCAGCTCCCGGTTCCCCCCAGCCTGCCCCCTTGCCGCGCCCTCCCGGGCGGCTCCGGAGCCAGCCAGCCAGGCGGGGCGCGCGGGGCTTGCGTCCCGGCCGTCGCTGGAGGAAACGGTGACCCAGGCGCCTCGCAAGGGCGGGGGCCCTTCGCTCCGTGGCCGCGGGTAAGTTGAGACCGGGCCGGTGCTGGGCTGCCCTCTCCCTTCCCGCGGAGGACCCCGGCCCGGCCGCCGCCGCCACCTGTGTCCTGGGGCGGTGGCTGCTTATTGTTTGCTCCCCCGGGGCAGGCTTCTTCCCCTTCGCTGCTCCTCGGGGGAGGGAGGGCCGAGAAGTTGGGGGGGAGGGTCGTCCTGCCGCTAAACTGCCCCAAGGCTCTGCTGCTCTTCCCTCTACTTCTCTCCCTCTCCGCCCTCCCACGCACACGCCTTTTTCTTTTCCTCGTGGCCCCCTTTGGGGTCCAGCCAGTTTTTCTCCTTCCAGACAGTGTCCAGTGATCCCTTCTGCCTCCCCCCCCTTAGGTCTCTGGACATGGGTCCCTTGAATCCCTGCCCAGCATTTAACTCCAATCTGCTGTCTCTCTTCCCACAAACCGCAGCAGCTGAAACTCCTGGACCTCAAATCCTAGGGAACCCCCACCCCATCCCCCACCCTCTTTCCTGCTCTGGAGTAACCCTTTAGGTCTCACTTCTGATCCTTCCTATTTTAATCCTGTACCAGGTGACAAGTTACTGACTAATTTAGGTAACCTTAACTTGAAGCTACTGAGCATAAATTTTCTACAACTTAAATTTTTTTTCTTTGGGTGGGGGGCATTCTTTCCAGAATAAAGACTTTTACTTCATAAGTACTTCATCCTTTTGCAGAAGTCTTTTAAGTACAGAATGACCCCGATTGTTGATGTCTGGCAAGTGCTTATAGTTTCCTGGTTTGGGTATAAGTTTGTGGTTGTCCTTTTATAGGAGGTAGAAGGGAATATGCTCTTTATTCCGCAGGAGATTTATTTCCCACTGTATGGTGATTCGTTGATTTCCATCCAATAATCTATACATGTTTTGCCTTCTTTGAAAAAGGACACAATCAGAATGGGTAGGCCTAAAATTAGACCCACAAGCCGAGTTGGATCAAGGCTATAGGAGTCACATTTTTTCCTCTGCTGTGTTTTACTCTTCCGCTCTTATAAATAGGCAGGATATTGAAATCTACGAGAATTTACTCCTGAGAGTTTGTTTTTGTAGGGTTGTCCAGCAAAATAAGAATAATTTACAATGAAGCTAGATGAAGATCTCTTTTGTTAGATGAACTCAGTGCACAGTAATTTTGGAGGCAGGTGAAAACTTGTCCAGCCTTGCCAGAGGTTCTGTAGCTTTTGTCAAAGACTTAACTTTTTAGAAAAAAGGAAGACCGTGTGAGATCTCCTTTAAGAGTATAGGTTTCAGACAGCACTTTTCTCTTTGGTTTTTTTTGGCACTACTGGTTAGCAAGTTACAAATTTTTTTAATCATCAGAAGAAAAAGCATCTACCCAAGAAAACGTAGTTATGTCAGTGTTTAAGGTGACAGCTGCTTAATAAAGAAAACTAAGGACTGATGATGAATTTTTAGCCCCTCAACAAAGATGATTTTTACTTATTTGATATGGACCTAGACATTGAACCCACGGAAGTGATTCAAATTCAGGTGTGTTTGTGTGGTCTTATCACTGTTAACTAACTGCTGGGGACCTACAAATGGTAACACTTTTCCAAGCATAATAAAAAACTTTAGCAGTGAAGTGTTCATAGGCTGTGTGCATATTATGATTGACTGGTGAACAGCAATGAATGGCCAGCATCTTAATGTCTTTTTCTTTTAGAGACTTCATGCAACCACTCATGCATAGGTTGGGGTTAAATATTTAATAGTGGTAGTTCTGATAACCTCAGGGGATGAGATTTCGGAACTGCTGGAATTCTTTAAAACTTTTATTTTTTTATGATAGTTGCACGTGCAATCCCTGGTTCTTATTCAGGAAATTACAAACCTGGAATTATAGCCAGCTTGGAGTGACCTCAAAGGTCATTTAGGCCAGTTGGCTATATTGTACATATGAGGAAATAGAAGCCCAGAGAGGTGGTAACTTGCTTAAGTTTATTAAGCTAGTAAGCAGCAAAATCAGTATTCTATTCCAGGCTTTCTGACTTAACATGACTGGTGGTGGTTTTTCTACTGTGGAATGCTATTTTCTTTCTTCTAGGTATTTATTCCTACCTTGTTGAGACCTAGGATCCTGTGACCAAACAACTTATTAGTGATATTGCTGTTATTTGGGGAATTATTTATTTTTCTGGATAATTATAATGTTTGCATGACCAAGAGAATGTTTCCTTATGGGTACTTTGCCGGCAGTTAGCCGAAGCTGCCATCAAGTGAATGGTGATGTTCCATGACTAGAGCGGATTTAAATGCCTTTTTTTTTTCAAACAAAGGATTGGGGTAGGATATACAATTTCTGTAGGATAGACATAATTTTATATTTAGTTCATGGCTTTAGGAATATCAGAACTTAAGTAAAATTTGATATATTTTCTCACAGATCTTTAGCTGTTATTATTTACTGATTAACCACAATTTAAAGTAAAATGCTTAAGTAAAGCATTTATTTAATGGTTCTAGTAAAAAGCTTCTTTTGATTCCTCCTGAATTTATCCTAGGTCACAAAATCTTGAGGTGTGTGGAAATCTCTTGTTAATATTTTGTTCTTTTTGGTGTCAGAAGTTAATACTTTTCCTACTCTTTAGCATCTTCCCTCAAAATCCTCTCATCTTTTATTGGTGGACATTTGATCACTTCTAAGCTAATAAAAAAGATGGAATATATTCAGCTGACTTAGCACCAAACCAGTACTACTGTCCTTGTAGCATTCATTTACTGTTGTCTGTAGTTGCAAAAGAAGAAAAAAAGGAGCCATAAGAGGTAGTGTTTCCTATCCCTTGGGTCAGAATGAGCTTATGAATCTTGATTTTCATCAAACATTTTGAATCTTTAGCTTCAAAAAAATCAAGTGTGAATAATGGGTCTTGTGATAGTTTTATATTATTTTGCTGCATCATTTGTGTCTAATTTGATTTTTTTTTGTTTTTTGGAATTAAAATGAGACCTTTTGTGATTAATAAAATACAAATTCATTTGAAAGCATTACTGAATTTTTAGTAGCTATTTTTGTCTTGAATATTCTCAGTTTATACTGATAGGATAAAAATTATGTGAGCACCCATGAAATTTTCTGACATTAAAAAAAAACCTCATACTTGGAAAGATTGAGAATTCAATTCAGTTGGTGCTCATTGATTGTCTCTAGTCAGAAGGGAATTTAAATGCTGATTTACTTGCTTGTTTCTAAGCTTCTATTCCTCCCTTCTCCCCCAAGCCAAAAGACAAAAACCCAAAGCTGTTTTAAAGCTTGGAAGAGGGACTTCAGATATAATTTAGTGCAAACCCCTCATTTCATGTTTCATTGTTTCTATAGCAACCATCACACACCCTTGATTAAGTACAAAATGCCTTTTGAAAGCATTGGAGTTACAAAACTAATCTTCCTTGAGTATATCTTTTTAATGATAAGCTTTTACAACAGACATGAAACACGGAAATTTTGGAAGGTAATTTTAGGGGTTACAGTGAAAATAGAATATTCTTGTGATGTTTAAAATGTAAATATTAAGCTGGGGATGGTACTGCATTCCTGCAATCATTATTACTGGGGAGGCTGAGGTTAGTGGGTCACTTGAGCTTGGAATTCTCTGTTGTAGCTTGGCTGAAGCTTGAGTTAGAGGGTCCTCACTAAACTGTGGCACCAATATGATGAGCCATCTGAGAATGGGCACTACCAGATTGCCTGAGGAGGTGTAAATTGGCTTGGTTGGGAATGGAGCAAGTCAGAAAGTTGTCTTGCTGATTAGTAGGAGGATTGGGCTAGTGAGTGATTGCAATATTTTCATCCTGGGTGGGATTGGGAGACCAAATCTCTTCCCTCGTTTACTACTGTTTTACGTTGTCAGTTTTTTTCAGACTTTCATGAGAAGGAAAGATTTTGTTGAAATTGCACATTTGTTTCAGTAGAGCGCATCAAAGTGTATTTTTAAGATATCTTTCCATTTTATATAGTTTTATTTTTTTGAGTTTATCCAGGATCTGTAGACTTAGAAATAAAAAGCCACCTTCTTGTCTTGATGGGGGGAGGCAGTTACTACTCTGGATGCACTGAAGTACAAAATGTAGGTGAATGCTTCAGTACAAGATGACTGTGTTACATTTACTGTGTAGCATTTTTGAAAGCATCTTACAGTACTTTAATTATTGTACTATTTAATTGTTCCCAAATCTCATGTTGAATTTTCAAATACAAAACAAAAAACCAAAACAAAAGGCTGACTATTGGGTTCCAGGTAGTCTTATCTGAGTTAGAAAGTTGTTTTCATAGTCTTTTGGTTTTTCTTTGGTCCTAAGTTCTCATTGAAAGGTTCTGCTTTAAGCCTAGGTTTGTATTAGCTGAAGCAGCAAGATACCTGGAGGAGAGATAGCAGGCCCATCTGATGGAGACAGCCTGGGACCCTGAACCATTGGACCTGCTAGTAACCCAGTTCCTGTAGCCATCCCTGTGGAGAAAGGGCTAACAATCCCACCAGCTACTGACCAACAGTTACCTTCAAGGTACACAAGCTAACCTAACTGAAGCAGCAAGGCACCTTGAGGGAGAGACAGGAGACAGATGTGCCAGGCAAGTCAAACCACCAGCACCACTTCAACCACCACTTGTGCTCAGACCCTGGTGGAGATAGTCTGGGCCCCAAATCTTCTTAATGGAGCTATCACTGTGAATAAGGGGCCCCAACTTCTTTACTACTTTTAGTATTATCTAATGAACAGTTGTTGCATCCCCTAGATGATGGATCTTGCTTCTGTCCCAGCTTCTGAAGCCATCATCAGTCCAGGGAAGCAACCCCAGTGGAGATAGGACCAGGCAACTACATCTGTGGCTGTTGCAGCCCCTACCTCCTCAGCAACCACAGCTACTGAAGACCAGGAAAAGAAAATTATTGCCACCAAAATATTTGACACTGTCAAATGGTTCAGTATCAGGAATAGATATGATTTTATCAGTGGAAATGGCATTAAAGAAAGATGCATTACCTTCTGCTTTGCTGCTGCATCCTAAGGACGATCAGATCTTTCCACTTGACTTGCCGCTGAAACATACAAACATGTTATCCCCCTGCTGAAATGTTGAGCTCCTTGAGAACAGAGATTGTTTTACTTTTCTCTTTGTATCTCTACCTCTGCGCACAGTAATGGATCCTGGAACTGGAGGCAGGAAGACCAAAGTTCAAATCTAGCCTGAGACACTTCTTAAAGGTGTTACCCTGGGCAAGTCATTTAATTTCTGTCTGACTCAGTTTTCTCAGTTTTAGAATGAGACATAATAATAGCACCTATCTCTCTGGCTTGTGGGGCTCAAATGCAATATTTGTAAAGCACTTAACATAGTACCTGGCAGATAGTAGGTGCTTTTTAAATGTTCGTTCACTTCTCTTTCCTTCCCCATAAGTACTTCATCAGTGCTTTTTCACTCATTCACTAGACTATTACATGCCTACTTAAGTAAGAAATAATTTTTTTATTTTATTAAATACTGAGATTTTGTGATTAGGAGAAGTCAACTTCCATCCTAATGTTCTTCTGTAAGGCATTTCTGGAGGACTTTTGATTTGTACTATAATCAGAATGATTATAGCTGGACTTTTTATCTTTCTAAACCCATTTTGTATTATTAGTCTCTTCCTTTCTTTTCATTTATCTTTTCTTCTTTCTTAGGTTTTGTGTTTACCCACCCTCTCAAAATGCTAAAAAAAAAACCCAGTAGTTCTTTATTGCTTATCACATCAAATCTGAATTCCTGTGTGACTGAATTTCCATTATGATTCAAGCCTTACTTTACCTATTCAGTCTTAGCTTTCAATCCTACCCAATCCATTCTAGCTAGCCTGGTTTCTTTGTTGTCCCTCATTCAAGTTATACTGCTTCATATTGGTCTCCTTTACTGAGATGCTATCCCAGTTTTGAGAAGAGTGGTATGGTGGAAAAAACTGTGGTCTTGGAGTCCTAGGATGTTGTGTGACCTTATTTTTAAAATGATGATAATGATACTTATACTACCTGCTAATGGGATTATTGTAAGAAAACTTAGACTTTTCTATAACTTGAGAGTAAGACCCATGTCCTAGACTACAAGGAAGACTGGCATAGTGTTAAAATGTGACTTAAGTTCAAATCTCATCTCTACCACTGAAGCCATTTAACATCCTAGTTAAAAATAAGGATATTGATCTCTAAGGTTCCCCCTCCCCTAAAATTCTGTTAATTATGGTATAAAGAGTACACTATTTGGAGTCAGACTATGCTTGCCATTTCAGTGCTGTTACTTTTTGACCTTGGGAAGGTTACTTCATCTCCCTTGTGGGGGTAGGTGGTCAGAGATATAAATGATCTTTTAGCCCCCTTCCAGCTCTAGATCCTATAATCTACAGACTGTCCTATAGTACATATAAATATCTGTAAACATTGCTGTGCAAATAAGCCAGTGGGGGACAAGGACTGAGATTTTTAAAGTACTCAGATTCCAGATAATATTATTGCTAAAAAAGAATGGCAGTTTTTTCCTTACATTTTACCTAAGATGGAAGTTCCATCTGTTTTAGCTTTTTTTCCCAGTGGTGATTGTATTAGGGATTATGGTAATGAAAAACTGTCTTCTTTGGAGTTTATTCTTCATTCCTGAATATTTTTGAGCTTGGTAGGTTGCAGGTACCACTATTGGTTCACCAGTGTTAAGGATTAAGGTAAGTGAATATTTAATACTTGAATTAAGCCTTATAAAGTTTTGGAATTGTGACTCTAAATAAAGCAAATAACACCTTTATTGTTTATTGCTTTCCAGAAGAGATAGCTCTCCCTTGTCCGACCTTCACTTGACTCTTGTGCCAACATTAGTTGGAAATATTACTATTAGTAGTACTTATAGTGCTACTAGCAGTAGCTAGCATTTACATAGTGATTTAAGATTTGTAAAATATTTTACAAATGTCGTCTCTTTTCATCCTGACAACTACCCTGGCATGAGGTTACTGTTGTTATTCCCTTTTTACAGATGAGGGAACTGAGGTAGACAGGTTCCATGACTTTCCCAGTGTCACACAACTAGTAACTTTCTGAGGCTGGATTTAAACTCGGATCTCCTGATGGTAAGTTTAGTTCCCAATCTACTAGCCCAGCTGCCTAAAAATACCAATTAGAACATAAACTCCGAGAGCAGAGACCATCTCTTTTTTGTCTTTATGTTTCCATCATGCAGCCTTGTGCTTTGTAATGAGTGTTAATCAAAGAATGTTTAGTTTCTAAGCACTGGGGATATAAAGAAAAAACAAAGATACTTCCCACCCTCTAGGAGCTTACATTTTAATGGGTGTCATTGTTTATAAATGGTTCTTGAATTGAATATTTCAGATACTTCGAGAATGTTGTCTTCTGCTAATATTTCCAATTCCTCTTTTCCCTATGCCTATTCCTTTTACTCTATTGTAACTGCTCTTTTAATTGATACTTAGTATTCTAGAGAAAGCCTGTGTCTTTTCTAGGTACTCATCTTCTCTATAACCTTTTTACCCTGTTGATTACCTGCTACTTCTTGAATCTCTGCTTGGTTTCTCTTGGGTTCTCTGTCATAGTATTATTATCAAGTTTCCTTGTGTCTCTTCCTGGCACTTAAACTAACTGCCCACTAACTGTGGATAATCCTTCTTTCAAAATTTTCCTTTTAAAAAAAATTTATTTTTTGTTTCATTTTAAGTTCTACCTTCCTACCCTGAAATAGAGAAGGTCATCCTTTGACACAGAGGTGTGTGTGTGTATAACCATATGATGCATACTTCTGTTTCTCAGTTCTTTCTCTGGAGGTGGATAGTATCTTCTTTCATTTGTAGTTAATTTGAATATAACTTAGTCATTCACAGTTTTCCAAATAGTATTGCTGTTATTGTCTGTGCCATTCTTTTGATCCTGCCATTCACTCCATTGTTTCTTGCAAGTCTTTCCATGTTTTTCCAAGATCATTAAACTCGCCACTTCCATTGCAGTCATACAGCACAACTTGTTTAACCTTTCCCCAGTCGATGAGCATCCTCTCAATTTCTACTTCTTTGCCCCCACAAATTGAGCTGCTATAAATATTTTAGAACCTATAGGTTATTTTCCTTTTTCCCTGGTCACTTTGGGAAACAGACCCAATAGTGGTATTTCTGGACGAAAGGGTATATGCACAGTTCTATAGCTCTATGAGCACAATTCCAGATTACTCTCCAGAATTGATTGGATTGTATGACTGAAGAAATCAACACCCTAAAAAATAGATTAACTCAAATGACGAAAGAGGCCCAAAAAGTCAATGAGGAGAAGAATGCCTTAAAAAGTCGCCTTTGCCAGATGGAGAAAGAATCTCAAAAGCACTCTGAAGAGAATAATTCCGTCAAAATTAGAGTGGAGCAAATGGAAGCAAATGACTTCATGAGAAATCAAGATACTATCAAACAGAGCCAAACAAATGAAAAAACAGAGGGCAATGTGAAATATCTCCTTGAAAAAACCACTGACCTGGAAAACAGATCCAGGAGAGACAACTTAAAAATTATTGGACTACCAGAAAGCCATGATCAAAAACAGAACTTAGAAAGCATCTTCCAAGAAATTCTCAGGGAGAATTGCCCAGATATTCTAGAATCAGAGGCCAAAATAGAACTTGAAAGAAATGATTGGATTGCTTCACAGTTCCACCAATAGTACATTAGTGCCCCAGTTTTTCCATATCCCCTCCAACATTTGTCATTTTCCCCTTTATCATTTTAGTCGTCTGTGATTTTCCAAATAGCTTGTATTGAATGATTATTTTTGATAATGTTAAGTGATAGTAGGGTTATAAAAAATCCGCTAGTTTTTCTCTTGTAGTCACTTCTTTTCCCAGATTATTCTATTTAATTGACTTGTTTTTCTGTTAATTCCCTAAAAGCTAATTACTACTTTATAGTGGTTCGATGTCTGGCAGTACTTCTCTTCATCTAAATTCCGACCCTTAGTTGCTGTGTGATACTGGGCAAATCACTTAGTTGTGAGATTGGGGATAATAACAGCACCTACTTTGCAGGGTTGTTTTGAGGATCAAATGAAATAATATTTGTAAAAAAACACTTAGCACCCTGTCTGATAAAATTTTTTTCCCCCTTCAGTTCTCTTCAGTTTTTTCTTTTCCCTACAGTTCCCTCCTTTCCACTTCATCTTTAAAAAATTCTTCTTGAATCAGTCTTGCCTGATTTATGTAAAAACTGTTAGTGTTTTTATCTGATTCTTTTGCAAAAAACACCATTGGCATTGTGTTATATCTGTATATGCCTAAGTAATGGAGTCTCGAGTCAAAGAGTCTGGACATTTTGAATTAGATGACTTCTAAAGCCTCTTGCAACTTCGAATCTCTGAACCTGTGATCATCTTCCTTTCAGTAGAGAGGTCCCAAATGAAGCATACATTGCCAGACAAGGCCAAGGGTCATAGATTTGTTTGACCTTTGTAACTAGGATGGATTCTGTTTGGGGGGGAGGGGTGTGTTACTGGGAAGTAACATGGTATTTTTTTTTAAAGCATTTTGACACCTAAAGTGATAGGCGTAGGTCCTGTTTAGGTATGGAAGTGTGGATCCAGCCTGCAAACCAACAGACTGATATTCTAGGATTTCAAGCCCCACTGTGGTTTTGAGAAAATGAAAACTTTAAGTAAGTTGTCTTAAAATGAGAGCTTAATAATATATTTAGTAGAGACTTCTTAGTTTGGACATGTGTTTATTTAAAGGTCATTATGTTGTTTAACTCAATTTAGCTAGTTAGATCACCATTTTTATTTGAGCTAGCTATTTTTACTTTATTGTATTTATTGATAATTCAGGATTGGACAGGGAGCTCTTCAGGATTCTGGAAATAGGGAAATTCTGTAAATACTGTATCATTCTGTTTTAAAAAATTAATTTATTTTTAGTTTTCAGCATTCACTTCGGCAAGATTTTGAGTTCTAAATTTTCTCCCTGTCTCTCCTGCATTCTAATTACCCTTTCCCCCAATCTGCCCTCCCTTCTATCACCCCTCCTCCTCTTATCCCCTTCCCTTCTATTTTCCTATAGGGCAAGATAGATTTCTGTACCCCATTACCTGTCTAATGTCATGTGATACTTATAGTCATGGCCTTTGTTATGATTGTGGGTGCTGTAAATATTGCATTGGTGCTACAGGTGACTGACCTGAATTCCTAGAAGCTGAGATTTTTTGTCTTTGAAACTGATTCTGATACCTTTACTTAGACATTAGTGGTAATTTTTAGGGGCATGTGGTTGTTATAACTATGAAGCAGGCACACTTTGTCTCTACCAACCTCTGAATTCTTTCTGAATTTCTTTCCCTGGTAAAAATTTCCCTTCTTCCTTTTTGGGCCATTTCATATTTGATGAGTATTGATTTTAGCTAGGTTTATCTTTGCTATAAACCTTTTTGTTTTCTATCATGGATTGGTAATTTATCTGTATACTTAGTGATAATTTTATATTTGCATGTCTAATTATGTTCATTAAACATAAAGTAGCAATGTGACTCTTCTCAGCTACCACATTCCCCCATCCCCCTTTTGTAGTTTACCAGCAATGTTGCTGTTCATTATTTACCCCCTCCCCTCAATTTTTCTTTTTCACTTTGGAAAGAGCCCTTTGTCCCCGTGGGGCTTGGTGAAAACAGAGTAATCACTTGGAGGGGGGAGCATGTTGTTGTATGTTCATATATAGCAGGTCTGAAGACAGTGAAATAGTTTCAGTGGTCCACTGAAAAATTTCTGTTGAAAGTCTACTTTTAAAACTTTGTTTTAAAAACCTTTCCTGCCAGCAGATTAATGGTTTATAGATCCCTTTTGGAGAAATGGAAACTGACCAATTAAAATGCAGATCTCTAGAAGCCTGCGGCACACGTAGTAGTTTATTGCTTTAAAAGTTTATAGGTTTTTTTTTTTGTTTTGTTTTTTGCTTTTTGGAGGGGGGAACGTAGGGCAGTTGGGGTTAAGTGACTTGAGCAAGATCACACAGTTTTGTGTTAAGTGTCTGAGATTGTATTTGAACTCAGGTCCTCCTGACTTTAGGGCCTGTGCTCTATTCACTGTGCCACCTACCTGCCTCTGCAGGTTTTTTTAATGGTGGAAAATTATGTTGCAAATCCAGATACTAGAATTGCTAATAGTGAAGTTATATGGTACTACCTAGTGCTGTGGTCCTTTAGTTGGTCTTCAAGTAAGAAGAGACCCGATGGAGATAACTTTCTCTGCATCCTGATCTGCCCTTAGACATTTGTAAAAAAGATCTCCCAGGACCTAAACATATTTAGATAAAGGAGAAAAGGAGTTTGTAGAGAAGGTAAAATTGAAGATGTGGGTGGAAGTGTGCGCCACAGCAAGATAAATCAATTAAGTGCCTACTATGTGCACATTGTTCAAGGCAGTGGGACAAATATGAAACAGTCTCTGCCCTCAAGGAGTTTATAGAGTAGACAGGGCAGGCATATGTGTGTATACATACATACACATACATACATACATACATACATACATATATAGCAAGGAAACGGGTGTCCATTAAGCACCTACTATGTGCCAGGTACTATGCTTAAGTGCCTTACAAATATGACCATTTTACAGTTGAGGAAACAGGCAGACAAAAGTTAAGTGACTTGCTTAGGTTAACTTTGCTAGTAGTGTCTGAGGCTTGATTTGAAAGACATTAACCCTAGGGAGAATAGGAAAGGCTTCCTGTATAAGGTAACTTGAGCTAAGTCTGGAAGGAAACTAATGATTCTAAGAGGCAGAGGTGAGGAGAGTGTGTAAGGCTGGGCAGTGATCAGTGCTAACGTATAGAGATGTCAGGTAGAATGTCCTGCATGATGAATAGTAAAAAGGCCTGTTTGGTTAGATCGTAGTGTATGTGTGTGGAAGGGAGTCATGTGTAATGAGTCTGGAAAAGATAGCTTGGGGTCAGGTTGTGAATGGCATTAAGTGCCAAACACTCAATAGTTTGTGTTTTATCTTTGACAAGTTAGGGAACCACTACTGTTTGAGTATGCAAGTGATATTGGTACATACTTGAGAAGAATCACTTTGGTAACTATGTGAAGGATGGACTGGACTGGTGAGAAAGTTGAGCTTTTTAGGAAGTACTGTTGCAATTAGTCCAGTTCAGTTGTGGTGAAAGCCAGAGGATGGTGGCTGTGTGAAAGGAGATGAAGGGTTGGATGTGAGATAAGTTATAGAGGTAGAAAAGACAAGATTAGATACTGATTGGATATGTAAAGTGAGTAAAAGTGAAAAGTTAAGGATGACACTGTGGTTGCCCAACACGTGTGAGTAGAAGCTTGTTTGTGCTTTGAACAAAAATAGGAATTTTGGAAAAGGAGGGAGTTTGTGGTGAAAGATGACAAGTTCTGTTTTTTGATGTGTTGAGTTTGAGATGTCTATAAAATATCCATTTCTAAACTTTAAAGACAATGATAAAGGGGAAAAATGAGACTGAATATTTAGATGTGGTAGCCATCTGCATAGAGGTGATATTTAAAACCGTGGGACCTAATGCAGTCACTAAAAAAGAGTGTTGAGAGAAGAGAGCCCAGAATGGAGACTTTGAAGTATACCACATTCACAAAATGTCTGAGATAGCTGGTGATCCTACAGAGGAGACTCTGGAGGAAGGAGAACCAAGAGAACATAGTGTCATGAAAACCCAGAAAAGAAAGAGTATCCAGAAGAGGGTAGTCAATAGATGGTATAGAGAGGTCAAGAAAGATGAGGATTAAGAAAAGGCTATTAGTTCCTCAATTAAGAGATCATTGGTAACTTTGGAGAGAATGGTTTAAGTTGAAGGATGATGTTGGAAATCAGATTTCTAGGGATTGTGGTTAAGTGAATGAGGGAGAAGAAGTAGTGAAGGCAATAAGGGTAAAAAAAATTTTTTTAGGAGGTATGTTCTAAATTAGGACTTTTAACTAATGATGACAAAGGCTCAATTAAAGGTTTTACTTTTAGGATGGAGAGAAATCTATGCATGTTTGAAAGCCAGGGGATAAGATCCTAGAATGAGGGAACAGTGATGTAGTATCTGCTTTATTTGGAGTCGGTGTTCTAAAACTTTTAGAGGCTTAAGCACAAGTATGAAATGTTCATTTCCTTTAATCCTCAATATTGGTGAACCAGCAGTGGGACCTGCAACCTAGCAGTTTGTCTATGAAAGGGAGGTGGGGATAAGTGTGATAGTTTGAAGAAAGGGAAAGGTTAAGAGAGTTGGTGGATTTTTTTTTTTAAAGGATGATTGTGGCTTGAGCATGTTTATAAGGTAACAGGGAAGGGAGTAGAACAGGAGAGATTGAAGGGTAGAGAGGATGATCATATAGGGAAACTCCTGAAAAACAGGAGGAAGAGGAGATAGGATCAAGGGCCTCTAGAGAGAGTTTGGCTTTGTTGAAGAGCAGGAGGGTCACCTTTTTATCATGAATTGGAGCAAAGGAAGACAGCTTGGCAGGTGATTGTCAGGGTCTTTAAATGTATAGAAGGGGAGAAGAGGGAGCTTACAACTTCTCAGTTTAGGAAGGAAACCCTACCTGTGTTCATGGGGAGTGAGCAGAGTGTGAGGAAGCTGGGTAACAATAGAGAAGGTTTTGAATAGCATCTGTGGTGTGTGGGATAGAGAATCCATAAAGGAATACTAAGTAAAAGGGTAGCCTTGGTGCTCTGAGGGCCCAGTTGAGATTGAGGACCCATTCAGCACAGTTGTGTGAATTTTTCCAGTTCTGTTCAAGCAGCAGGTGAGAAGAAGAGGCAGTGATAAGAGTAATCCAAAATTGGGGTTTGGCAGGGTGAGTGGTAACAGTACAATAGCAAGGTATTCAAGAATACAAGACGCTCTAGAATTGAACTGGTTAACTAAAGGATTGAGATTGGGAGGGAAGGACAGGGAAGCAGAGCAGGGGTAATGATGGGGTATGTGTGAAGGGATCAGAGGTCACAGGGAAGGATGAGGATGCAGTGATAAGGTGTGATCAAATAAAGGAACTTCTGAGTTCCTCATGCAGCAGTTGTGCATGATGATGACCCACACTGTGTAGAGTGGAGGAGCAGGTCAGAGTTGAGGAGATCAAAAGGGATTATTCTCAAGGGTTCTGTGGCAATGAGAATAGTACAGTAGAATAAGATGAAGAAGATTAAAGTGTTCTGGTCATATCCCTTTAATCTTTTTAAAAATCTTTCCCAGTAGGCATAGTTTAATAAAAAGGTAAGTAGTTTGGCTGAGAAATCAGGTGATCTCTATCACCCCTTTTATTCAATTTGGTACTAGAAATGTTAGCAGTAGCAATAAGAGAAGAAAAAGAAATTGAAGGAATCAAATTAGGCAAAGAAGAGACTAAGCTATCACTCTTCCCTGATGATATGATGAATACTTAGACAATCCTAGAGAATCAAGTAAACAACTACTTGAGATAATAAACAAATTTGGCAAAGTTGCCGGCTATAAAATAAACCCCCATAAATCCTCGGCATTCCTATATATCTCTAACGAAATCCAGTGGCAAGAGATAGAGAAATTCCATTTAAAGTTATTGTAGACATTATAAAGTATTTGGGAATCTACCTGCCAAAACAAACCCAGGACTTATGAACACAATTATAAAACACTTTTCACACAAATAAAGTCAGATCTAACTAATTGGAAAAACACCAATTGCTCATGGCTGGGTCGAGCTAATATAATAAAAATGGCAATCTTACCGAAATTAAATTACATATTTAGTGCCATACCAATCAGTCTACCAAAATATTACTTTGTAGAGCTAGAAAAAATAGTAGCAAAATTCATTTGGAAGAACAAAAGGTCCAGAATATCAAGGTAATTAATGAAAAGAAATGCTAGGGAAGGTGGCCTAGTCATACCAGATTTTAATCTGTATTATAAAGCATCAGTCATCAAAACTACTTGGTACTGGCTAAGGAATGGAATAGTGTATCAATGGAATAGATTGGGTACACGAAACTCAGCAGCCAGTGACTATAGTAATCCACTGTTTGATAAAGCCAAAGACCCCAGTTTTGGGGATAAGAATGCACTATTTGACAAAAACTGCTGGGAAAACTGAAACATAGTATGGCAGAAATTGGGCACAGATCAATATCTAAGACCATACACCAAAATAAAATCAAAATGGGTGCATGACCTAGGTATAAAGGCTGATACTATAGGCAGTCTGGGAGAGCAAGAGATAGTTTACCTGTCAGATCTATAGAGAGGGGAAGATTTCATGATGAAAGAAGAGTTAGTATTACAAAATGCAAAATGGATAATTTTGATTATGTTAAATTGAAAAGCTTCTGTACAAACAAAGCCAATGTTACCAAGATTAAAAGAGAAGTAGAAAATTGGGAAAAAA
>CM053582.1:221568145-221603882 GCA_028627135.1 Pseudochirops cupreus
TAGCCGAGCTGACTTTAGTGGGAAGTATCTTTGTATGCATTTTGGAGTTCCAGGATTGGTTTAGAGTCCTATTTTATGGGTATTTTGGGGTGGCTATGTGAGAGCTGCGCTATGTTGCTGCTTCTACGCCGCCATCTTGGCTCCCTTTGGCCTCTTTCTTAATCTTAAACCAAATTTTCTGATGTGTATTGGTTGTTTTTCCTTATGTTTATCTTTGCATTGAAGTCATTGAGTATTAAAGCATACGTTGATTCACTTTGGAGTATCTTAAGATTTTAAGTGAATTCCCTCTTCCAGATGTATAGAAAGGAAAGAGGAGATCAGTGGTTATTGAGTATTTGCATGAATAAAGTTAGAGACGGGACAGTCAGACTGAAATATGGAAGGTTTCCTTAAAGGAATAGTGGTAGATAAGACTGAAAAGCTAAATGTTGGCATCAGAATGTAGAAGGCCAATGTAAGGATTTTAGATCTTATTCTGTGGACTCTGGCCATCCAAGTAAAGACTTTTAAATAGGAGAGTAACCTATTAAAATAAGACGAATTCATTTTTTTGGTTGATGTATAGGTTGGATTGCAGTAGAGAGACACAGATAGGTAAACTAATTAGAAGACAGGTGCAGTAAACCAGTGGTAAAATAATAAGAGCCTCAATTGTGGTAGTGGAAAAGAAAAGGAAAGGACAGGAAAAGGAGTGACAAATATGAAGGAGTTTTAGAAGGAAGAATTAATAGTGTTTTGTTAACTGATACATTCTCATGTTGGTAGTGGGGGTCAAAGGTATATAGATTCTGAGACTGGAGAATAGTGGCAGAAGTGGGGAAATTGGAAAGGGAGGCCTATTATGAAGGCAAGATTAGTTTGGTTTTGTATATATTTAATTTAAAACATCCCTTTTGTTATAACTTTGTATATAGAAGTATAAGTATAAATGGAACTGGAGTTAAGTGTCAAAAAATGAGTTGGAAAGGACCTTAGAGGTCATCTGGTTCAATTTGTTACTGAATAAAAATCCCAACTACAGCATACTCTAAAAGTAGAGAATTGAATTGGTTCTTTATATATTTTAGAAATGAGACCATTATCAGAGACACTGGTTGTAAAAATTGTTTCCCAGCTTTCTGCTTCCCTTCTAATCTAGGCTGCATTGGCTTTGTGCAAAATCTTTTTAATTTAATGTAATCAGAATTCTTCATTTTGCATTTTCTAATCTTCTCTGTCTTTTGTTTGGTCACAAATTCTTCTGTTCTCCATAGATCTGACAGGTAAACTATTCCTTGCTCTCCTAATTTGCTTTAATTTAATTTAACAAACATTAGGTGCCCAAAATGTATAAGGCACTGATGATCTCTTAGGCCCCTTCCAAATCCAAAAAAGGAAACAGGTTTCTAAAGCATACTGTATAATGAGAGAATATAAAAGAAACAGAAGACAAGTTCCTTGTCTTCAAGGAATTTATACTCTTTTTAAGAGTGTGGAAAAACTTTAAAAAAAAGAATGTCAAAATACACTGAACTGCAAAGTTACTGGGCACAGAATACAAGGGAATTTGTCAAGGTGGGAGTAACCTAGAAAGACTTCACAAATATTAAGAATATTTTGAATGTATGTAGCTACCTTATTAACTCAAAATATGACCTTCCTTGAACACAAGGCCTTGTGTCTTTTATTTTTCTTTGGCTCAATAGTGCTCTGAGCATAGTTTAAGCACGGTTAGTAAAAATATCTTTTTTAGGAGAACTCTCCAAGATCCTATAGTATTTTTGATTTTATGAATTTGGGATTTTGTTTCTGACTCTGCTATTTAGTTGTGGAATTTCGGACAATGCTCATCCCCTCTTTGAGCCTCATTTTACTCATCTGTGTAGTATGGGATTTGTATTCTCTCTGTCCCACTCTCTGCCTGCTCTGCTTTTGAGGGTTGGGGGGTGGAAAGGGTGAGGTCACCTAACACTATGCCAGGGGGCCAGTATGTTAAAGGGGAATTCCCTGAAGCGCTTAGGAAGCAGCTAGCTCTGCTGAGGCAGGAAACAGGTCAAACAAACAGGTTTATTCAGCACATACTCATGATCAGAACATCTCTGGCAGGGAAAGGACATGGTGCCTTCAGGTGGAGAGTGGAAGCAGAATTTTGAGAAAGCGTTAACTAAAAAAGGCTAGAACAGGATCTGAAGGGTAGAGCTTCCCTGACCCTTCGTTAAGGGAGTTAGGTATGGCTGGAGCCTGATTGATGTCATATCTGCCCCACTTTGAAGGAGGTACCATTTGGGCTCTAGGTCAGATATGAAATTAGGCAACCCTTAGGTCTTTAGGAAAGATCTGGATTGTGGAGGGGCTGGGTCTAAGACTCTGATGCTCATTCAGCCGAATTGGTGGGCCAGAAGGTCCATAGTCCAGTCTACATGTGGCTCTGTAGGTCCTCAAGTGTGACTTTTTGACTCTTAATAAAAGGATTTGTTCTGTAAGACTTGCACTCTGTCAAAAGGCCATGCACAAGGACCTAGAAGGCCACATGTGTCCTTGAGGCCTCAGGTTCCCCATCCCTGGTTCCTAGTTTTTCAGATTACTTCTGTCTTTGACATTTAATGATTTAGCATACACTATGTATTTAAAACTGTGTAAAAGCTCATTAAATTTCTCATAGTCATTCTCATTGAATTTCTGGACCATCCTAGATTTCTTTTAAGGCAGCTTTTCCTTTAGAAGTCCTTAGGATCATAAATTGAGAGCTGGAATTCCTTATATAACATTCCATCTTGCCCTTGTCCTTGCATAGGTGATAGGAGATCCTCTGAGTTTGGCATACAACTTCACATCTACCCCTTGCCCCACCCCCTCTTTTATAGTAATTTAGTAATGCTAAACCCAGCTTAGTACCATATCCCACAGGAGGCCTTTTTTGGGTCTTCTGGTTATTAGCACTATATAATTTTTTAATTATCTGTCTATGTATTATCTGCCCTGCTTTTTGTGGGAAGGGGCTATTTTTTTTTCTTTGTATTCTTAGCATCTTTTGTAGTGCCCTGAACCCTGTGGCACTATAACCTATTTATTGGATTGAATTTAGGCTTGGAAAGGTTAAGTGAATTGCCTAAGATCTCATTGATAGGAAGTAGCAGAGCCAAGGCTCTCTTGACTCCAGATCTGAGGTACTTGGTGTTTCATTACGCTGCACCTTCTTGAATTACTTATCACTATTGTTAATTCAGTAGTCAATAAATGTTTATTAAGTACCTACTTTGTACCAGGCACTGTGTTAAGTGCTGGGGGTACAAATAGGAAAAAAAGACAGTCCATGCCCTCTGGGAGCTTACAATCTAATGGGGGAAGATAAAACATAAAATGAAACTGAAAAATGGGGCAAAGATATTGGTTGGGGGGCATGGCGAAGTCGGAGAAGTCCCAAGGTAGTGCAGGCAGGTGAGAGATGAAAAGTTGTCTAAGTAGGGATGCCTCCTTAAATCAGTGGTTCTCAACCTTCCTAATGTCGTGACCCTTGTATGGGGGCATATCTGCATGTGGGCAGACCCACCTGGAGACAGATAGAGGAGTGCTGTTTCTAGAGGATCTGTGTCTTGGTTCCTAAGACCATCCCGATAGTCTTAGGTGACCCCTGTGAAAAGGTCGTTTGACCCCCAAAGAGATTGTGACCCACAGGTTGAGAACCACTGCCTTAAATGGAATTTTGGAGTTCCCAATACCACTCTCCAGTCAGAGAGGCAGAAGGTAATGATGTTGCTGAACAAAGGCTGATGGGATTTTCATTGATGATAAGGTTATCCCAATAATGAGCTTCCTGGAGGTGGTTGAGAAGTCAGAGAAGTCCCAAAGTAGTGTAGCCAGATGAGAGATATAAGTAATACTCAATTGCATGTAGTAGGTACTGTATGTTTATTTGAGATTAAAATTTTTTTGGAAAGGTGAGTTGAGGGAAGGCTGAGAATTATCACCCTGTGATATATACCATAATACTATGACCCTGTCCCTTTTCAAAAATGTTTGCTTCTAACTAGCTTTGCCCCCGTCTGCCTTCCCTGTAGGGTAAGATGCCCAATTGAGTGTGTATGTTATTCCCTCCCCAAGCCAAATTCAGTGAGAGTAAGGTTGACCCATTCCCTTTTACCTTTCTGCTCTGCCTCCGTTGTAACAGTTTTCTCTTGCCTCTTTTATATGAAATAATTTCCCCTATTTTATCTCTCCCTTTCTCCTTCTCCCAATATATTCCTCTCTTGCTTCTTAATTTTATTTCTAAGATATTATCCCATCATATTCAACTGATCCTGTGCCCTCTTGTATACATGTACACACATATACACATACATATATATTTATACACACACACACACACACGCATATTCCCTTCAGCTATCCTCATACTGAGAAAAGTCTCATGAATTACAATTATTGTTTTTCCATGTAGGAATGTAAATAGTTCAACTTTAATAAGTTCCTTACGATTTCTTTTTGCTGTTTACCTTCTCATGCTTCTCTAAATTCTTGTATTTGAAAGTTAAATTTTCTGTTCAGCTCTAGTTTTTTCATCAAGAATGCTTAAAAATCCTCTATTTCATTTAATTACCATATTTTTCCCTGAAGCATTATATTCCGTTTTGCTGGGTAGTGATTCTTGGTTTTAATACTAGCTCCGTTGACCTCCAGAATATCATATTCCAAGCCCTTCAGTCCCTTAATGTAGAAGCTGCTAGGTCTTTTGTTATCCTGATTGTGTTTCCACAGTACTCAAATTGTTTCTTCCTGACTGCTTGCAGTATTTTCTCCTTGACCTGGGAACTCTGGAATTTGGCTATTAATATTCCTAGGGGTTTTCCTTTAGGGATCTTTTTCAAGAAGTGATTAGTGAATTCTTTCAATTTCTATTTTGCCCTCTGATTGTAGAATATCAGGGCAATTTTGCTTGATAATTTCTTGAAAGATGATGTGTAGGCTCTTTTTTTAGCCTTTTTTTTTTTATTAAATTCTTTATTAAATTTTTTTGAGTTACATCTTTTCTCCCCGTCTTTCCCCCGCCCACCACCCCAAAGCAGCCATCCCAGTATTTCCCCCCTCCCCCAGTCTATTCTCTCCTATGTCACTTTTTGGTAGGGCAGGATGGATCTCCCAACTGCAGTTAGGCTCTTTTTTTATCATGGCTTTCAGGTAGCCCAGTAATTTTTAGATGATCTCTCCTTGATCTGTTTTCCAGGTCAGTGGTTTTTCCAACAAGGTATTTCACATTGCCTTCTGTTTTTTCATTTGTTTGGATTTGTTTTATAGCATCTTTATTTCTCATAAAATCATTAGCTTCCATTTGCTCCAATCTAATTTTGAAGGAATTATTCTCTTCAGTGAGCTTTTGAAATTCCTTTTCCATCTGGCAAATTTGGCTTTTTAAGACATTCTTTTCCTCATTGGCTTTTTGGGCCTCTTTTGCCATTTGAGTTAGTCTATTTTTTTGTTTGTTTATTTACTTTTAGTTTACAAGATTCAGTTTCACAATCCCTTGAGTTTCAGATTTTCTCTTCTCCTTCCCTCCCTCCCCTCCCCCTCCCCCCATGGCGGCATGCAATCAAGTATAGGATCTGCAAATACTTTCACGTTGGACGTTAGTCTGGTTGTATAGAAGGATTGTAACCAATGGAGTGAACAGTGGGAAAGAAGAAACAAAACCAAACATGGAAAAGAACAAGAGCATATAGTTTGCTTCAGTCTCTATTTAAACTCTGTTCTTTCTAGATCTTTCTCTGAATGTAGACATCTCCTTCCATCCTAAGACTTTTAGAGATGTCTTATAACTGTACGTTGCTGAGAAGAGTCCAGTTTATCAGAGTTGGTCATCGCACATACAATGTGTCTGTGATTGTGTACAAATTTTTCCTGGTTCTGCTCTTCTCACTTAGCATCAGTTTGTCTCCATGTAAATATGAAGTCCATCTGCTTCTCATTTTTTATAGCACAATAGTATTCCATTACATTCATATACTACAACTTGTTGGAAGTTAGTCTAATTTTTAAGGTGTTATTTTCTTCAGTATTTTTTTGGGGGTCTCCTTTAACTGGCTGTTGACTTGCTTTTCATGATTTTCTTGCATCATTTTAATTTCTCTTCCCAAGTTTTCCTCCACTTCTCTTATTGGATTTTCAAAATCCTTCTTGAGCTCCTCCATGGTCTGTAACCAGTTCATATTTTTCTTGGAAGCTTTTGATGCAGGAGTTTTGACTTTGTTGACTTCTTCTGGCTCCTTGTTTTGATCCTTTTTGTCCCCAAAAAAGGATTCTGTAGTTTGACTGTGCTTCCTCTGCTTGCTCATCTTGCCAGCCAATTACTTTACTTTTGAGCTCTTTGTCATGGTAGAACTCTGCTTCCAGAATGGAGAGAGCTGTGTCCCAAATTGCTGGGGTTTTCACAGTTGTCAGAGGTCTGAGGAGGGCGTCCTCTCTGCAGCCCCCACAAGCTCTGGCAGACTGGCTACATACCCCAGGACCACCACACCCCAGGACCACCACCCAAGACCGTGATCCCGATCTAGGGAGGTCAAAGGAAGAGTGATTACCTTCTGAATGGTCACTTGGTCCCCCTATGATCTGCAGGCCAGAAGCTCCAGAGGCAGCCACGGGGACAGGAGCTGCACAGTACTTTTTGGTCACCCAGTTCCAGCAGAGTTCCCCATTGACCTTTTACTTTTTCTTTGGTGTTTATGGGTTGAGAAGTCTGGAAACTGCCACAGCTGCTGGTGATGCACTCGCCTGAAGTCTCCTCTGGCCAGTCTGGGCCATGGTCAGGGCTGCCCTGGATCTGGGACCGCACGGCTCACATGGGACTGCTCTTGGCTCCCAGTCTGGTGTGATAGACCTTTCCTGTCGGCCTTCCAGGCTTCCTTCAGTGGGAGATTTGTTTCTCTCTGTCACTTTATGGGTTCTGTAGCTCTAAAATTTGTTTAGAGTCATATTTTACAGGTATTGGAGGTAGTTGGAGCAGGAGCTCAGAGAAGTTCCTGCCCCTATTCTGCCATCTTGGCTCTGCCCCCTGATATTTTTTTAAAAGCAAAGTAGCATTGGCTCCAAGATGGAATTTCTCTGACTTCACCATGAAATATACTACCTTCTTGAAATACTTGTGGGTTTTGACTCTAGTTATTTTTATACAAGGACAAATGGTTTGTAAAGTGAATTTAATTTTAGCCAAATTCTGTCAGCATTTACATTTGATTATTAGAATGTTGTCCATATAAAATCAAATTATCGTATCCTATAAATTGGCCATAATCTTGGGCTTGAAAAATCCCTTCACTTTATGACATGAGTTTTTTGGGGGGGAGTAGTATTCAGGAAGTCCTTTAAGTTATTTTTATTCAGCTCTGGATTTCATTAGGGAGAATTTCATTAAGGAGAACCTAGGTTTCTGAGGAGCTATGCAAGCAAAATTCAAATAGTCAAACATCTGCCATATTCCAGGCAATGTGAGAGTGGAGAGAGAAGCCTGGATGAGCTTGGATTCTAGTTTACCTCAGACTTAGACTAACTATATAACTCTCCACGCAAGTCACTTAACCTTTCAGGGCCTCAGACAATTCTCCTGAACCTATGAATTACTTAGAAGAGGGCAACTTAAAATGGTAGAGGGACATTAACTCCGAGGATTCCTCATACCAATGAGATCACAGGTCTAGTTTTTAGTTTCTATACTCTAGCTTGACAATTCTGCTTCACTGTATTCTTTTAAAGAGTGTCACTTTTATTTTTGTGTATTCTTTTCTCATTTCTTCAAGAAAACAGGCTTAGTTAAAGGAGATTTTACCTCTTTTTATGGCTTATTTTGTGCTGTTTTCAATGTTTGGAAAATGTCTAATTTTATGTTAAGAAGCAGATTTTGGAAATGATGCAGTGTGATTGTGTGTGTTTTTGAGGACTTACAAAAACTGAAATAGATTGTGTTTTAACAGACAGGTAAAGAATTATTAATATGGAGATTATCCGTAATCAGCTGTGTACTCATAGTTAGACAACAATTTCTCAGAGCAAAGATAAGAGTGAGTAAAAAGCAAGAAGTGAGAAAAAGTATTATGTACAGTGAAAATAGCTCAAACTTGAATTATTGAAACAGTTGACAAGGAACAAAGGGAAATGGAAAACAGAAATGACACTAATAATGATTGCAGTAATTTTATACCGAAGTTTAACTTGTCTAAATTTTTTGCAATAAGACCAAAAGAGAATGGCTGGGGTGTATATAGTAGGTGTGAGCAGGCTTCAACATATCAATTGAGAGATTTCCAAAGAACAAGAGTAAAAGATGTCAAAGAAGTAAGTATAGGAAGAGGAGATAGGCTGGTTATATTGGAGTAGAGCACCTCTGAAGTCCCTTTTGATTTTGATTCTGAGAATCTGGAGGTGTGAACAGTTTCATCAGCATTCTAAACTGCTCAGGAGAGACTGTTTAGAAAATAATTTTCAGAAGAGCCATGCTAAGTTCTCTGCAGCATCGTGCTTTACTGACTTAAAATAATCAGCAAGCGTTTATTAAATGCTTACTATGTGCCCAGTTCCTGAGAACATAAATACCAGGAATGAAATTGTGTACTTTCAAGGTAATTAAATTCTGACTTGGATGTATTTAGCTTTTTTAGGGCTACATCTTAACTTTTAAACACCAAAATCACTCAGAAAGTACAAGTCTCTTATCCAAGTGTATTTGTCTATAAAAAGTATTTTGCTTTTAGGTTATTTTTGGATTGGAAAACAAATGAATTTTCCTCAGATCTGAGAATTGTCCATATTAGACATGTTCTAGATCCTTTAATTTAGTTGTATGCACAATGCGGCGATGTTCTGATTGATGCAGAATCAACAAATAATTGGACTAATTGTCTTTTTGAACCTTAATGTTTCATAGCATGAATAAATTAATACTGTGTACGTCACCATTTTTCTGTTTGATGTCCTTATCAAGTTAGGAACTGATTTCCATTTTGCTTTTATGAATAGTGTGTTTTATGCTTCTTGACTGTTTTTAGAGAAAATTTTGAGTCAGTAAAAATGAATGTCTTCTTAAAACTCTGTTCTGCTGCTTTGTACACTTTTGGTCTAACATATACTGAATTGTGGCTTATCTTGCACCTGCTCTATAGTAACTACAAGGAGAGCTGGTGCCAAGATGTCTTCATACCATTGATCTGTAGGACATCTTGATGTCATGAAGTTGAAAAACGAAACAAAATGTACACAAGTAATTGAGATTCAGTGGAGGAGAGGGTGATAAGTGTAAAGGTGAGAAATTTGCAGAGGGAGAGAGATCACTTTTAGTGGAGAGGTGAAAAGAAGAAAGTAGAGCGGGTCCATCAGTTTTGGCTTCAGGAAGGAGGTACCGATAAGTTCAGCCTTGGCCGGGAGAGACTTTCAGTGAGACTAGTCTATCTTTCTGGTTGAACATTCACATTTTAAAGTATCATTTTCAGGTGTTTTTTTTTTTCTCTATTTTCATCTTTCCGAGACATTTTCCCATTTCCCTTTTAATAATGGCCTTCAAACTTGATGTCTGGTCACTTTATATATGGGGTATTACTGTATTAGGTTCTGTTAAAAGCAGAGTCGTTTTTATTAGAGAACAAAGGATATTAAATTTAAAACTGGAAGGGTCATTTAGTTCAACCTCCTTATTTTACAGAGGAGGCCACTCAGGTTCAGAGAGACCTAGGTCAGTGCTTCAGTGCTCCAGGATTTGCGCCTAGGTCATCCTTTGACTTATTTTAAACTTAATTTCCACCACACCATTTGCTAACAGATTGTCAACAAAGGATTTAACTAAAACTTGTATATTCTTTACTTTCTAATTAGCACATATCCATAACTATTCAAATTATATTTGTAATGCTTTATTTGACACTAGTGATTTATTATAGTAAGTTCAGCACAATGCTATAATTTCCACTAGTTTGAACTGACTGATTCTTATTACCACTACTTTTTTCCATTGCTGTTGGATATTTAACTATCTCCAGCCTCCTCCACTAGACAGTCAGGCAATTGTTTGTGTTTGAGTCTTGTCACTGTTGAACAATGTGCTTATTAGAAGAGTACAGTGTGTTTGGGGCAGGCTTTTTTTATTTCACCCACTTGTTTTTCACTGAGAAGTGGCTGAAAGTGAAAGGATTTGAAATGGAGATACTACTTTGCTGTCATCTTAAATTTTTAAAAAACTTAACTGAAAAGGATCTTGATAATTAGATAGTGGAAAATTTAAGATTCCCATGTATGGTTTGTTTTATTGTATGTATCTGGTTGAGATGCAGGGTAAGTGCAAGGAACATCATAAACATCTTGCTTGACATTTATCAACCTCGTAATGTCATTTGATACTGTCAGAAGTCATGTAAAACGTTATAGACTTACTGGCTAAGAAATAGAGTGGTAGATCAGCAGAATAGATTAGATACACAAGATATAGTAAAGTAAGTGACTTTAGTAACCTAGTGTTTGATAAACCCAAAAACCCTGGCCTTTGGGGCAAGAACTCACTATTTGACAACAACTGGGAAAACTGGAAAACAATAGGGCACAAACTAGGTACAGACCAATATCTCACACCATATACCAAGATAAGGTCAAAATGGAATACATGAGTTGTACATAAAAGGGTGACACCACAAGCAAATTAGAACAGGGAATAGTCTACCTGTCTGATCTATAGAGAAGGGAAGAATTTATGACCAAATAGAGATAGAGAGCGTTATGAAATATAAAATAGATACTTTTGCCTACATTAAATTAAAAAGCTTTTGCACAAACAAAACCAATGCAACTAAGATTAGAAGGAAAGCAGAAAGCTGGGAAACAATCTTTGTATCAAGTGTCACTGAAAAAGTCCTCATTTCTCAAATATATAGAGAACTGAGTCAAATTTATAAGAATACAAGCCAATCCCCAATTGCTAAATAGCCAAAGGATATGAACAGGCAGTTTACAGATGAAGAAATCAGAGCTACGCTTAGACATATATAGAAGTGTTCAAAATCACTTTTGATTAAAGAAATCAAAACAACTCTGAGGTACCAACCACTTCATGCCTATCAGATTGGCTAATATGACCAAAAAAGGAATGATAAATGTTGGAGAGAATGAGGGAAAATTGGGACACTAATGCATTGTTAGTGGAATTGTGAATTGATCCAACCATTCTGGATAGCAATTTGGAATTATGATCTAACAGTACCACTAGTAGGTCCTTGTTCCAAAGAGATCATAAAAAAAGGAAAAGGACCCACATGTGCAAAAATATTTGTAGCAGCTATTTTTATGGTGGCAAACTATTGGAAATTGAAGGGATGCCCATCAGTTAGGGAATGGTTAAACAGGTTATGGTATAGGATTGTGATGGGATATTATTTTGCAGTAGGAAATGATGAAAAGGCAGATTTCAGAAAAACCTAGAAAGACTTGTAAGAGCTGATGTAAAGTGAAATGAGCAGAACCAGGAAAACATTGTACACAGTGTCCGCAACATTGTGTAATGATCATTTGTGAGTGACTCAGCTCTTCTGTGCAACACAGTAATGCAAGACAAGTACAAAGGACTCAAAAAGAAAATGGCTATCCATATCCAGATAAAGAATTGATAGATTCTGAATGCAGATCAAAGCGTATTTTTTCCACTTACGTTATTCTTTTTTTGTTTTTTTTTCCTTTTGATCTGTTTCTTCTTTCACAGCTGTGACTAATATGGAAATATGTTTTTACGTGATAGCACACGTATAAGCTATATCAGATTGCCTACCATTTTTGGAATAGGGGAAGGGGAGGAAGAAAAATTTGGATCTCAAAATCTTGTAAAAATTGTATTGACGTGTAATTGGGGAAAAAAAATACTACTTTTGAAAAAAAAGTCATTTACAATGACAGACCAGAGGACTAAAGTCATATAGCAAAAAAGAAAAATATATGAAAAGAATAAAAAAATAAATGAAAGATTCTTCCAAATTCGAAGTTGAAAACTTTTTAAAAGAAACATTTTCTACTGATGTACTTAAATGATATATATGTTGTTTATTAGACATTAAGAAACCCAGGGAGGCTAGACATAGTCTCTGACACAAAACAATGTCAACATTAACAGTTACTGAAAGACTACTAAGAAACTGGGAGGTACAAAGAGAGGTAAAAAAAAATACAAAATATAATCTCTACCCTCAATGTACTTACAAGTCAAGATAAGGGGAAAAAAATTTACTAGCATGAAAATGTAGCTAACAATTCAAAATAAGGAGTGGGGAAGGAGAGTGGGGGAAGGGAGGAAGTAAGCATTTATATTACATCTACTATGTGCCAAGCATAGGGCTGAACTATTAGAAGAGTACAAAGTTCAGAGAAAGAAGAGATCGCTTTGGTTTTCAGCGTAGACAAAATGAGGTGAGAATTGAACTGGACCCTGATGGATTGATAGACTTTGGATAAATGGGAAGGAGAAGGCCAGGTAATACTTGTCAGGAAAGTGATATGAATACAGATGTAGATATTGGAAATCATTTGTTATGTTTTAAAGACAGATCATAAATTCAGACCTGAAGGAGACCTTAAAGATTATCAGCTGTGACACAAATTATTTTGCATCTGAGGAAACTGAGTCCATGGAAGTGTAATGACTTGTCCAAAGTTATAACAAGTTATACAGCAATGATAAAGATGTCATTTTGGTTGGAGCAACAAGTTTGTGTAGTTTGAAAGTATGAGATTAGAGTATAGAGACAGATATGAACCAGAATATAAAAGATCTCAAATGTGAAGGTATGAAGAGCTTGGGTTTTTATATTTGTAGGCAATGGGGAACCAGCAGTGTGATTTGATTTAGTTATTTAGTGAATTTAGTGTCACTTAGCTGATGGTGGTGTGTAGAATGGATTGGAGAAAGGAACATGTACATAGGGATGACTAGCAATATAAATATAAGGAATAAGAGCCTGTACTGGACTTAATGCCAGTGGTATCAATATAGCATTGAGTCTCTTGATGCAAAATGAAATGAGTAAAACTAGAACAGTTTATACTGTAACATCGATATTGTAAAAATGAGCAGTTTTGAAAGTCTTGAGAACCTTGATCCATGATTCCAGAAGACCTATGATGAAGCTTGCTACCCATCTCCTAACAGAAAGGTGATGGTCTAATGTAGAATGGTTTTGTCTAGCTGTACTTATTTATGTCAAGGGTTTTGCTTAGGACATAGGACAGGGAAAAATACTTGTTAATTAAAAAAAGCAGTAAAAAGACTTGTACTAAAGCAGATGTCTACCAAAACAGTGTTTAATCACTTAAATGGCTTCAAGGCCTAAACACACACACACACACACACACACACATCTCTCTCTCTCTCTCTCTCTCTCTCTCTCTCTCATGCATTTTATTTATTGGGTACTTACTTGTTGTTATCTCTGACTTATATTTGTGTGATTAGGAGATGGTGGTTTCTGTAAGTTTTAACCACATTGAGAAGACATTTAAATAATAAAAAATGCATTATAATCAACAGAAAGGAGGTCTTGAAACTTCAGTCTTTTCTGTCTGTGTATTACTTCTATACAACCCTGCTGGGCTTTGGCATGTGTGAGGAATGGATAGTAGCAATGAGATTTTCAAACAGCTAATGATAAGGCAGTTTCTAAGAGAATAGTAGGAAATATGTGAGGAACCACTGAGATATGTGAATAGTCCCCCAGAATTTAGAGGACTGAGCTAGTATAGTTGGAGATAGCTGGGAAAAGTCCAGATGCTTGTGTGGAGACCTGAAGATAATGGGCATAAGTTGCAGTGTCACCTGGTTACCTCTAGGTGTTCTGTATGAACAGTTCTATATAGCCTTTACAATCTGACTCCAATCTCTTTTTTTCTAGCCTTATTATTATCTATTGCTCCCATTCCCACTTGTTACAATTCAACTGAAAAGGCTTTTTTGTTCCTCATACATGGCACTGCGTCTCTGGTCTCCATGCCTTTGTACTGGCTATCTCTTATATGTATATGAAGTACATTTCTTCCTCAGCCACCTTTTTGAATCCTTGTTTAATTCAAGACTCAATTCAGGTACCACCTTTTAACATGAGACTTTTCTTTCTCTTAAATGTCATATATCTTGATATTTTTCTTGGTTGTTATCCTTCTTGAACTGTCTGCTACATTCATACCATTGACTATCCTCTCCTGGATACTCTTCCCCCCCCGGTTTTTTTTTTTTTTTGACACTACTCCTTCTGGGTCTCCAACCTAACCACTTTTTCTCAGTCACCCTTATTGATTTATCATCCAGATCAAGGTTCTGTGCTAGGGTTCCTAATTCTCTTGACATCTTCTCTTAGTGACCATATCAGCTCCTGGGTGCTTATTATTTCTGAGCAGATCTACATATCCAACCCACCCTCATCTGAGCTGCAATCCTGCATAACAGATACCCATTTGGACATTTTATACTGGATTTCCTGGAGACATCTCAAACTCGGTGTTCCCCCAAATAAAACTAGAACTCACTATCTTTCCTCAGACCCATCTCTCTTCCAAACTACCCTATTTCTGTCGGTGTCACTATTGTTTCAGTGTAGCAGGTTTGTAACCTTGGTGTTACTGTTACCTAATCAAATACCAAATCAGTCTTGCCTTTTCTTCTTTAGCATCTCTCTCCTTACACCAGTGGTTCTCAATCTTCCTGATACCGCGACCCTTTAATACAGTTCCTCATGTTGTGGTGACTCCCAACCATAAAATTATTTTCGTTGCTACTTCATAACTGTAATTTTGCTACTTTTATGAATCATAATGTAAATATCTGATATGCAGGATGTATTTTCTCTGTTAGAAATTGAACATAACCCACAGGTTGAGAACCGCTGCCTTAGACCCTTTCTCTCTATACGAGTTAATAATAATCATAATACTATGGCTTTAAGTTTGTAAACTTAATTGATCCACTACCATATCCTTGCCTAATTTTTTTCAACAACCTCCCAGTTGGTCTCCCTGCTTCAAGTTTCTCTCCCTTCAGTTCATCTGACAACTGCTGTCAGAGGAATTTTCCTTATGTGCAGATCTGACCATATCACTCCCCAGTGGCCTCTTAATCCCTCTAGAGTCAGATATAAAGTCCTCTGTTTAACTTCTAAAGAACTTCCGCCTTCATTTCACATTACTCCCTCTTGTGCACTCTATAACTCCCTCAAACCGGCTTGCTTTTTTCCCCCCTCAAACTAGACGCTCCATCTCCATGCCTTTACCCTGGCTGCTCCTCATGCCTGGAATTCACTTCCTCCTCACCTGTACCTTATAGAATCCCTACCTTTCTTGCAGTTCCACGTACCATCTTCTCCATGAAGCATTTCCTGATCTTCTCAGCTATTAGGGGCCCCCCACCTTGTATTTAATGACTTTGGATTCTGCCTCTTTCTCTCCCACTACCCACTGCCCTCTCCCCCCCATTCAGTTGTTTCAGTCATGTCCAGCTCTTCGTGACCCCATTTGGAGTTTTCTTGGCAGAGATACAAGAGTGGTTTGCCATTTCCTTCTCCATTTCATTTTACAGGTTGAGGAAAATGAGACAAATAGGGCTAAGTGATTTGCTGTAGGTGATACAACTAGTGTGAGTCTGACACTGGATTTGAACTTGGGTCTCCCTGACCCCTGCCTGCCATTCTGTCTGCTGGGCCACCTAGCTGCCATGTATTTTGTATCTGCTTGCAGACGTGCTTGTCTCTCTTGTTAGAATGTGAGCTGCTTGGATGATTTCGTTTTTTTCTACTTCTGTGCCCAGTACGTAGCGTGGCACCCGGCACAGGGCTCTTCAGTGCGTGTTTGTCGATGGGCCTGTGACTCTCTCTGCCTCCTTCTGTCCTCCTCCCCATCTCCCGCTGCTTTCTTGCCCAAACTAATTTGTATTTGTTTTGCATTAGATGTCAGTGTACGTGTTAAACTCCAGGGGCAAGGAGTGTGTGTACTTTTTGGTCTCTGTATCAGCCTTGAACATACCTGGTAGATGTTCGCTCGTGCTCGCTCTCTGTCTCTCCCACCCCCTTTGTCCCCCCCATCTCTGTCTGTCTGTCTGTCTGTCTGTCTCTCTCTATACACACACACACACACACACACACATATTTAAATTGGTTGGTGAACTGCAGTATCAAGTAAAAGAAAAATAATTTATATTTAAGTTTGTAATAAGAATTTTTAAGAAACAGAAAAAAGAATCAAGTCCAAGTTTTAGAGTGCAGCTAGACTGTTACAAAGCTAGAAAGGGTAGTGTGGCATAGGGAAGCCAACATAAGGGTCTAGAAGGGCTGGGTAGCAAACACCTGCCACATACTGACTAGTGCGACACACTGGTTGTGTGACTTTGGGCAAATCATTCCATTTCTCAGCATCCTAAACAATTCTTGAACATTTAAGTTGTAAAATGGTTGTATTGGTAGAAAGTGTTTCTAGATAGCATTTATATGGTACTTTAAGATTTGCAAAATAATTTACAAATGTCTCATCCTCACAGCCACCCTGGGAATTAGGTAATGTTATTACCCTCATTGTACAGGTGAGGAAACTAAGGCAGACAGAGGTTAAATGACTTGCCCAGAGTCACTTAGCTAGTAAGTGTTTTAGGTAGGAGTCATACTCAGGTTTTTCTGATTCCCAAGTCCAGCATTATGCAAATATCTTACCTGACTGCCTCCCAAATCCCTAAATGTTCTTAGAAATTCTTTTAGGAATTTGTACAGAAGTTTCCATTTCTTCTCCTTTTAAGCTTAGATTTCCTCAAATAACAGTCTAAGTGGAGTAAGAAAATATTTCCTTACTCTTTTAATTGTATTATTTTTTCTAGTATTGATAGATACTGTTTCTTGGTATGCCCTACCTTCCCCCCTCCCCCCCGTGTATTTAATATACAGTGTGGATTAAATAGGCCCTTGCCTGGGACACTAGTCACCATTTGTACTGCATAATTTGCTACTGTGTTGGGAATGGAATTCTCTCTGCACCTCCATCTTAAGAGCTCATTTCAGCCTTCTTGAGACCTTTCTCAATACCCCCCACATACTTATGTGCACATATCTTACTGAATAGAAAATAAGCTTCTTGAGGACAGGGACAGTTTCATTTTTATCTTCTAGCCCTAGCACAGTGCTTAGCACGTTGCTACCTAAATGCTTATTGGTTGGTTGATTGCCTGTTTGGGAACATGCCAGAAGAGTTCCAAATAGTTGATTTATGAGTGACCTTTGAGAACAAGTTATTTTTTAAGTTTGGAGCTTCCTTTACAACTGATTTTTGATGTGTAATGTGTCAAAGAAAAGGAATGCCACAGAACCAGTTTCTAGTAACAGTAATCTCCTAAAACCTCGAAACTTTTTGTTTAGATTATTTTTTTGATGCTGATGTTATTTTAAGAAAAATATTTACAGAAATGGGCAAACACCATGCTGAAGGGTCTTGAACTTGTGCTATATAAGGATTATTTGATTATTAATAACTAACATTTATATTGTGCTTTAAATTTTGCAAAGTGCTTTACAGGTATTATCCTGTTTAATCTTTGCAATAAATTTATAGGTGCTATTAATTGTCCCTGTTTTATGATTAGGGAACGGAGGCTGAGAGTTAAGCGACTTCAGGGACACACAGCTAATAAATGTCTGAGGTAGGATTTCAACTCAGGTTTCCTTACTTAAAGTCCAGCACTTTATGTACTATAACATCCAGCTACCTTATTAAAGCAACTGGGACTATTTACCCTTGAAAAGATTAAAAAAAAACAAACCAACAACCCTACATTGGGGAAGTGGGGCTTGGGGGGAGAGGCATGAGGGACAAAATGGTTTTCAAACATTTAAAAGGATACCACCTAGAAGAAGGATTAGATTTGTCCTGCTTTGACTCCTTAGAGGGAAGAATTAGGAGTAGTAGGTGAGTATTACATATTTAAGCCTAGTGTTAGAAAAAAACATTCCCAATTTGAACTATCCAGAAGCATCATGCCTCGTCAGGTCAGTTGAAGAAAGAAATTTTTTCTTCTCCCAGATATGGGTTGGACCAGATGATTTCCAGTGCTCTTTCCAACTCTGAGATTTTCTGTAGGAAGTGTATTTCCAACAAATTGGTAACCTTTCCTTAAGTACATTCATTTTATTGGGTTTTTTTTGGGGGGGAGGAGGGATTTGGAAGGGGGAAGGCAAGGCAATTGAGGTTGAGTGACTTGACCAAGGTTGCACAGGCAGTTAAGTGTCAAGTGTCTGAGGCCAGATTTGAACTCAGGTCCTCCTGACTCCAGGACCAGTGTTCTATTCAGTTCGACACCTAGCTGCCTTGAAACATGGATTTTTAAATAAAAATTATATTCCTTACAAGAAAGAAATCTACTTGTTTCTCAAAGGTTTTTCTTCCTGACAGTATTTGTGTGTTTTTGTTATATTTCAGATTTTTGTATATTCGTTCTGAATCATGTCTGATAACGGAGAACTGGAAGACAAGCCACCAGCGCCTCCTGTCCGTATGAGCAGTACCATTTTTAGCACTGGAGGCAAAGACCCTTTGTCAGCTAATCATAGTTTGAAACCTTTGCCATCTGTTCCAGAGGAAAGAAAACCTAGGAATAAAATCATCTCCATATTTTCAAGTACTGAGAAAGGTAAGGTTCTCTGGTAAAAGAGTGAGTATAAGTATTAATGGCTTATTATGTAGCATTTATGAGTCACATCAACACTCATTTTGTTTGTTTTATGGTAAGAATTGGAAAGCTACAGAGTAAGTCATGACTATACGTGAGACTCCACCATATGAGTTCATTTCCAATTGTTTGTCCTATACAAGAGTAGAAGCACAACCTTAAGCCTAAGTGGTTCCTGTTACTCTACTTAATAATATCATGTAGTGTATGATAGTCCATCTGTGGGTTAGTGTCCTTCCAGTACTTGGAACTGGGGCAGTATTGATGGACCTGCCACTTGACAAGTTAATGAGAACTGCTAAAACTTGGCTGCTAGTGATCCTCTTGAAAATTCAGGAGATTATGAAGGTTAGTCCAAGCAGTAAAGCGTGTTAGGTGCTTAGTGTTTGTTAATTTCACTTGAAAAGTTAGAAGTTATAGAATAGAGAAAGGATTGCAGACCAAGCAGAAGCATAGAACAAACTGGAGCATGTACAGTGTCCTTTCCTTTTCATTCTTTCTCACTTAGTATTTTGTTCACTTTTTGACTTTAGGGAAAACATTTCTCCTTTTGGGTCATCATGGAAGAAGTATATTTTTGAAGTATATTGAAGAGAAGTATGGGTATGAATTTGGCATCAGCATCAGAGTACAAAATTGAATTTAGACCAGATTAGGACAGAAACACAGGAAGAAGCCAGACTACAGGCCTCGACAGGCATAAAGGGATGAAGTGGGAGAGAAAAGAGTAGGAAATGGGAGGGACATATAGGTTTTAGGTTGCTAGAAAGGCCATACTAGAGTTATATGTCTCTTTTATTTAAGTTTTTGATTGTCCTGAATTAGAATTCATTTATCTATTGAACATTTAGAAAGTTTCTACTCTGTGCACTTCAAGACATGAGTTGATTCAAACCTGCTTTCGGGGATATTAATTGTCATTGACAATTGGTTCTAAGCTGGAAGCTGGTGCACTTTGATAGCCATTCAGTGAAACATAACTGCGTGGTTTAGAGATGTGTTATGCCTAGATGGCGAGTAGAAGTCATCTGTTTGCTCGTTGTGACTGACATTGGACACTTTCTTTCCACTTCTTCCTCTTGCCCATTTGGTCTTGAATCAGGAGGAGGAAAAAAGAGTGGAACTTTAACAAATATTTATGGAGGGCCTTATTTTCCTTGGCATAGTTAGGTATACAAAAAAAGATAAAATATATAAAAAGTAAAAATCAGTAAATATGTGTTGCTGCTACTGCTTGCAGACCACTGTTAAATATAAAATGTCCTTTCTTTAGGGCCTGATATGCATGATGAGATATTTGATTATCAATATGAGACCATTTATAGATTAAATACTAAATGAAGGAGCACGGTGGGTTGGCCAGTTTTTGAATCAGACATTTTGGGTCAACTGCTCTTTAATTATGAATTCTTTCTCTCACTTTTTTGCCTTAACTGAAATAAACACATTCCAGCTTATCGTATCTCACAGTGATGTCATCTTCTTTGACACTCTCAGTTAGTTAGGACACAAGAATGGGTTGGGTCCAGTGTTTTGCAGTGCCTTTTCCAGGCTACTGATCTCTCATTTCCTGTGTTCTTTTCATCACTTAAAAGTATTTGACATCCAACTATGTTATACTCTAAATCATTGCTGCTGTATTTTATTGCCTTCCCTTTTACTTTCCTAGGTTATAGTTGCCTTGCATATTTCCTTTTAATCTCTTCTCTTGTCTTTGGTGATTAGTTGATGACCCACCTGACTCAACCTTAATCAATTCCCTACTTTAATTCCCTGTCCATGTATAGTGAATTCTGTTAGAGATTGGAAATACAAAAATGAAGCAAGATGTGGAATCTATCTTCAAGAAACTCGTCATCTAGGGAGGGGGAGCTGCATACATGTAGTGGTAATACAATTTAAAATATATCTCATAGGAAAGGATCAAACCAAGGACCTTGGCAGATTGGAGAAAGGAGGAATTATGTGTTCTCTATATTCCCTTTAATTCAACAAGTGTTAGTCATTAGTAATGTTTGGGAAGCATCATGCTAGACACTTTGGAGAAACAAGAACCTCATTATTGCCTCCCTAAAGGTCTAGCTGTCAGTGATATAGGGGTCTCCTATACAAATGTCTGTCTGCCTCATCAGCCAATTGTACTTGATAGCCTTTGGTTTTCTACTCCTTGTTGAGTTCTGTGTTGGAAGTTATTAAAACATTTTAGAAGTATGACTTCTAAAGTTTTTGGCGTTTAATGTCAGCAGGCAGATTTTGGATGTCCTTATATCTCTCCAGACCCTTCTTATTTTAGCTGTTTAAGAATTTGAGTTGCTCAGGTATAAGTTAACTTAAGGTGTTATTATATGGAGGCTATGAAACTTAGCTGAAATATTGGGAGAATATACACTTGATTTCATTTTTCTTAGAAAACTTGGTGACATTTTCAGTTTTTCTGGTTCTGTAGTATATAATTTGGGTTCTCAGTAATAGTTGAATGAATAAGTAAATGAGGCAGCTAGCTAGGTGACACATTAGATAAGAGTGCTGGGATTAGAGTCAGGAAGACTTGACACTTTGTAGCTGTGTGACCCTGGGGAAGTCACTTAACCTTTCTCTGCTCAGTTTTCTCCACTGCATAATGGGACTAATAGAACCCCCTTCCTAAGTTTTGAAAAAGGAAAGAAGGCCTTAGCTTATTAGGTCTCTGTATGTGCCAGGCTGTGTGCTCAGCACTTTAAAAATAGTATGTTTTCCTCACAGCAGCTCTAGGAGGTGGTAGGTAATACTATTAACCCCTTTTTTATAGTTGAGGATACTGAGTCAGATTCAGTGACCTGCCTAGGATTGAGTCATATTAACAAGTGTTTGAGATTGGATTTGAACACAAGTCTTCCTGCTTCTAGCTCCAGCACTATCTATAGCACCACCTAGCTATTTTTGTAAACCATTTTGTAAACCTTGAAGTGCTATTTTAATGCTAGGTATTATTATTATTATTATTATTATTACTATTATTATTATTATTAAATTATCTCATTTTTACTTTTAAAAGGATGTCTTTTTATATATTACATGTTCTTGATGAAGTCACTTATGAAAGGCAACATTTCATGTTAGAAGGCAAGAGGCTTGCTTCATGTGTGCATTAGTTATTAAAAAGAAATTAGAAGACAAAATTATCTTGTGCCTTTTTTGCAGTAACCATTTTGATGAAATAAGTCATTGTTCATATTCAACCAAATTAAGAATTTTTCACTATAGGTAAAAAATATACAAGGATTTTTTTTATTTTATTTTTCCCCAGTGGAATGTTGACTGTGATTGAGCTAAAATTATTTCTTCAACTAATTTTAATTTAGAATAAGTTCTTGTTGTTGAGTAGCAGCAGACAGATATAAGGCTATTATATTGAATACTATTCTAACAAATGTTTTTGTACAACAAAGTTGTTTCTGTTCTGGGTTCTATAAATATAGCACTTTATTGACTCTTGTTGCCTCTTCTTAAATCAGTTATCTAAATACCTAATTAGCATATATCTATACAAAGATATCAACTAAAACAAAACTTGTAAAAATAGTCACTAGTTCAGATACTAATTGAATACAAAGAAGCTAGCTTATCAGTTCCATTTTCTTTAGATTGGGAATGCGATTCTTGACTATGGTCATTGTAATAATTTCATCACAGCAAAACATCTTGACTGGACAAGGATTTTTATCACTTTGTCTGAAACTGAAAGGTAGGGAAGGAGCTGACTAATAGTGGTCCATGCATGTAACTCCTTCCTTAATTCTTTGTTGATATCACAAAGATAAGTCATAATAACACACTTCTGTGCTTGTTTATAACAAACTGGGGCCTTCTCTTATGTAGAACAAGCTTAGTTGCATTGTACTTCAGCTATTTCTGAGTCAGGAACGAAAACACTATCTGTTCAATCTATTAGGCACGGAAAAGAGTCCTTCTACTTAAAGGGAGGAATCATTTTAGGTTTAAAATTATGGCACAAATATAATCTCACTATATGTCTTTAAACCTCTAAAATTAATAAAATATAAGGCCCCAAAGTATGTTAAGAGTTGCCTGCTTTTAAGTACTTTAAATATCGGCTGCCACCGCATGACTCATCTCTTGGCTGGATGCTGTAGCCTCACATTTTTATGATGAGATGGAAAAATTATTCATAAATTCTTTTCCCGGTGGACTAACTAGATTTACATTTGTAGGGGATAAACAGATTCTCCTCCCTGTTGCTGTCAAGGTGTCTTTTCTTGCTAAGATTCTCTCTCTTTTTTTTTAATAACTCTTTTTGTTCTTGGCTTCAAGAACTGTGCAGTACTATTTAAAACATCCTGTTTGTCCAACAATGACTTTTCTGTTTCCAGCACATTGTTCAGTTTGAGGCATGATGTAGAACCTTGCCATTTTGCTGTTTTCTAACCTTAAGACATCTAATACCCTTTCTTAACCTACTACATCAAGTAGGCAGAAATCATTTTAAACAAACAAAAAAATGAGGGCTAATGGAAGTAGATCCTGAGGCTAATTCTTTTAAGAAAAATGAACTAAGTCATATAAATAAACATTTGGTGTTAGTTTTTTCTTTCATACCTGTGTGGCCCACCTCTTAACATATTTCAAATCTTCTTTGTATTCTTTAAAATTATAAGCTTTTATCCTTTCCAGCCTCATCCTTTGGTACAAGTATCCCTTAATTAATAGAAACGGATTGGGTGAATTATGGAACCAGATAATAAATGGTGTTAAGACCTACTGAAAAGTGAAGAATGAGAGCTGATAAAAGATTGGTTGTACTGAATAAGTAAGAAAGAATTGGTAACTTTTGAAAGAGTGGCTTCTGTAAAGTGGTATTTTTAATACTGGCCTTTAGGCCAGTAAAAAAAATGGAGACAAGGAGTTTAAACTGTTCTTTGTAGTGATTTAGTAATCAAAGTGGAAGAGAGATAGAATGATAGCTGAATGGATAGTAAGAGCAAGGGAAAGTCTTTTTAAGAGTAGGAAACACCTGAACATAGATCCAAAAATACGGTAATGTGAATTCAAATACTGTCTCTCACAGTAACTAGTCATGTGACACTGGGCAGGTCACTTAAACTCTCTTGCGCACAGTTTCCTCATCTGTAAAATGGGAGGTTGGACTAGATGCTCTCTTAGAACCTTTGTAGCTCTAAATCTGTGATTTTCTGTAGGCGCATGTGGGAAGAAGAAAGAGGAATAATTATTAGTGGGGAATGTTCCTGAAGGAGAAGTAAAGTGATGATGGGGTTAAGGGTGTTGTAAGAAGGTCTTGTTTTGTTCTCTGGAGCATAGGGAGAGTAAGGGGAAATATTTGGAGAGATTTTGATGAAGAGGTTAAGTTCGTTTATCTCAGATGTTTTCAGTCATGTTCTGAATGTGGAGGGAAGGTTTGGAGCAGTCACTGTAGGATGTGATTGGCAGTCAGAAGAATAAAAAGACTGCCATATTGCCACAGAAATACCTCAGATTAAGAAGTATTGAAGATCTATGGTGGGGATGACTAAGATTTGAAAGTTATGAGTGTATGAGCAGTAGAAGAATAAGGAGTTAAAGGATTTAAGGGGGAGAACTGTATCTTGTTGAGCATGCTTTGAAGACATTAAAGCTTTAGGTCAGAATAGGAGTGATAGACCAGGACAAGGGGGAGAGATTGAAGGATCAGAGGTAGTGGTGTGGTGGTGATGGTGATGGGCAGATTTAGGAGTGAAATACTGCTAGAGTTCTGGAAGGTCAGGAAATTGATCAGAAAGGGAAATTTCAGAGATTGAGATTTTGGAGATAGAATAGTTTTAGTGATGACGAGGTAGATGGCTGGGGTAGAATATAACAGTAATAATAATGGCTAACATTTACATGGTGCTTTAAAATTTGTAGCATGCTTTATAAATATCTTATGTTATTGTCATAGCAACTCTAAGACGTAAGTGCTATTATTATTCTCATTTTACAGATGAGGAAATTGAGAAGGAGGTCAAGTGACTTATTCAGCTAGTGTCTGAGGGGGGACTTGAACTCAGGTCTTCCTGATTCCAGTTCTATCACTCTTCCACTGTGCCACTTTAGCTTTTGATTTAGGTGTAGATCCTAGGAGTTGAGGTGGTTGATAAACTAGGAATTCAAGGGGTTTTTAAAGTGAAAATTCTAAATCAGATACTGAAGTCATGTAAGGAAAGATTGACCTGAATGTCAGTAGATAGCAGTAACAAGGTTCCAGTTAGACTCTCGCAAATACTCAAATAGATCTGCAGTTTCATCAGTGTTGTGAAGGTACCAAGGTAGCACTCTGGTGGTTCGCCTTGCTCTCCCATCTGTTTAGACATATCTTAAATATCAGCAGGGTCATCATATAAGTTGAGCAAATTTCAAAGAAATTTTTGCGGAAAAGACGCTGGAAAGCCAAGAATATGGTCTGTATAACATGGATGAAAGGAATGACCAGGACTTGAGTGAGAAGGGATAAGGGATATTTGAGATGAATAGATTTAATCGTAGGCCAGAAATGGAAGAAGTGGAAGAGGAAGATAAAGAGAATTTGGTTATCAACAGAGCCTGGAGGGTATAGTGAAAGGCCTCTTGAAAATTAGGATAGAGACTGGGGTTGAGGATGGTGCTGAGTAGAACAGGGCTAACATATTAAGGCCTAATCCCATTTCCTGGTTTTACTCTGTATTTATAAGGAGAAGGGAAAAAACCTTAGAATGGTAACTCGGACACAGTCAGTCAGCAGAGTCTGGGGGTTGGCTGGTATCAAAGACTGGTTCTTATGATCTGATCAGCCTCTTGTGTGTTCCTAGTTTACTTTTACCCAAATAGACAAACACAAATAAGTCTCCTATGAGGGATACTTTTTCTTCTGGGGAATATGCAGATAGCACCAACGGGCAGGGGTGGGGGCCTGGGGAGAGAAGGGGCGGGGAGGAGAATAGGACAGATCTTTTTGTTCTTCAGAAGGGAAAGTTCAGAGAATCATAGAAAGTTTCATAGAAAAAATTTATATAATTCAGAAGTCTGAAATGGGAACTGAAAAACCAGCTTGTGGTCAGGAAGTCTCCTTTACTTTAGGAACCCTATCCTTCTAAGCTATATAAATGATGAACTTCTGTGATGCTGCAAACTTCTTCAGGCTTGTCCAGAATGATGTGGCTAAGCTCAGGATCACCACTGTCAGTTAACATTCTGAAATTGTCCTTATATAAAGGTTAACTTGTGATCATTGCTGCTCCTGGAAATGATTGGAAACATCACATTGGCTTTCTAGCTTCCTGCATCATTTATTCCTTATATTTTTGTGTTATTTTAGATCTAAAATCGCCTACACATACTAATTATTTTGCCTTAAGCTGATAGGGGACAGTCTTCCATTACTTTTTTACCGAACTTCTGATAGTCTCTGCTTGTTTCCTATTCTATGGCATACCAGTTTCCCTTCGATTCTCCACATTCCACCTTAAATAATTTCCTCAGTCCATATCTGCTGCAAAAAACCCCAAATCTCCTTAATGTCCACTTATTCCAGGAAATCTTTTCAGAGTAAGTAAAGGTCCAATAAGATTATCTTTGGAGTTTATTTGTGTACCTAATAGTACTGAATACATTTGCATTCTTGGTAAATATTGACTTAGGACAGTAACTCTGAGAAAAAATAATATTGACAGTTCATCATTGTGATATGATATATTTTTCTTACTAATTGCTTGTGATAACTTTCTAGATAATTATAAATTTGAGCTTTTCTTCCTCTTAAAGATACCAGATTTCTCAATAAATGTAATTTTAAATTGAACCATTTCTTCCTATTGACTTCCTAATTCTATTGGCAAAATGATCCAAATTTAAGCCACTTCCTTTCTCCCTGAATTGGCTAGTATAAAACCTTGGTGTTACCTGTTACCTATAATTTCTGGGTTTTTTTGTGTGTGTATATGTTAATAGGTAAGTGTAAGTATATATTTTACATATATCTTTTGAAGATATTTTAGCATACAGATGTGGCCTCTATTAGGTCACACATATGGCATTTAATTTGATGTGAAAAGAGCACCAGATGGAGATTAGGAGACCAGACTTCTAGTCTTCCATCATACCACTAATTAGCTCTATGAGATACGTTTGTATAGCAGAGCACTGTATGTGTCTGTTGTCATTAACATGCTGTATGGTGACTAAATGAAGGAAGAAATACGGGGTTTTAGGCAGGAGCAGAGAAGGCTTAGAAAGGGATGTGATACCCATTGTTAAGTATTTGAAGGGCTCTTATGGATTAGGTTATTTATTAGACTTGTTTTGCTTAGCTTCACAGTAGAACTATCAACCTCGGATATAAGTTTCAGGGTGGCAGATTTCAGCTTGATATGAGAAGAAACTGATAAGCAATTAAAGTCTAAAGGTAGAGTGGATTTCATTAGCAGATAGTGTGTGGGTTCCCGCTCACTAGAATTTTTAAGCAAAGACTGAATACAGTTGGGGGATATTTTACAGGGACTTCCTGTGTAGGTACTTTTTGGACTAGATGACTCTTGATGTCCTTTCCAACTCTAAATACTGTGATCTGGAACTGTCAGATGTCTCTTAGTTCCATTGAATATTTGCATGTGTACCTCTCTGGATTATTGTAAGGAAAATATTTTGTAAAGCTTTTTAAAAGTCTTAAAGTAATATAAATTTCAGTTTCAATTGTAGTAGTGATAAAAATTCAGTTTAGATTCAGGCACAAACCTCAAGTGCCAATTTATGTGCAGTGCATTATGCTTTGGTGCTGAGGATAGAAAGACAAAACCTAGCAACAGTACCGCCCTCAAAGAGCTTACATGCTTCTGTTTAATTTCTAGGTAGCCTTTAAAATTCGAATATATTTTCAACTACAAGTCTATTTAGCATACTTCAGTCAGCAACAGGAGTAGAATAAAAGGCCATTTTTCTGAATCAGAAATAACAGATAAAAACTTTAATTCATTTATTTAGCAACCACCTACTATGTGGTAGGCACTGTCCAAAGGCTTGAAAATACAGTGAAATGAATAAAATAGTCCTTAACCATAGAGAGCTTACAATCTAAGAGGGGTGTGTGTATGTGCAGATTGTACATAAACAATTACATGCAAAATATATTATACAGTTTTTTCAGGAGAGTAGAGCTCTCACAACTGGAAGGATCAGGATGGGCTTTCATGTCAGAGAAGGTACTTGAGCTAAGCTTTGAGGGAAACTAGGGATTCTGTGAAGGTGGGAAGGAAGAATGGAGGACTTGAGGGAGAAAGAAAATGAGTTATATTTTGTATGGGTTGAGTTGAAGATGTTTTATAGTTGAATGTGGACCTGGCGTTTCAGAGAGAGGCTGGTATTGGGTATATAGATCTATGAGTCACCTGCCTAGAGTTGTTAGTTGAATGTGTGGATGCTGATAAGTATATCTAGAAAATATGCACTTAGAGAATGAAAAGAAAGAGGTTGTCTTTGGATAAGAGTCCAGACATGGGGAGCTGGGGGAGTGTCATTGTATATTGAAGCTGGTACAGTGATGATCAGCTGGAGTCTGAGACTAAGGAATGACTAAAGAGGTTGCAGGACTGAGAGTAGCGTTAGAGAAACTCAAGGAGAAGAGGCTGTCTAGCAGGAAGGGGTTATTAACTATATCCAGTTTTTCAGGTAGATCAAAGTGATAAACTGAGAAAAGGACATTAGACCTGGGCAATTTGATTATGGGTAACTTTGGAGAGAATAATTTCAAGTCAGAAGCTTTATTGGAGAGAATTGAAAACTAGGTTTGAAATCAGAAAATGGAGGCTTTTCATTCCCAGAACAAGAGGTAGTGGGAGAGTAGGCATAAGCATGCCTACTGTAGCAGGGCAGATGCTTTAGAGGCAAGGAAGGATTTGACTGAGTCCTGCAGCTTGGCTGGTCATAGAAGAATGAGGGATTTTCTCCTCATTATCTGTTTTCAAAATTGCCTGATATTGAGGCAGGACCAGCATTTAGCTCTTCTCACAGTAATCAATATGTACTTCAAACCTTTCTGGATTCCAGTATGGAAAGGACTGCCCTGTTTGGTAACTGAGAGTCTCTGTCATTGGAGATGTCCAAGCAGAACCCAGTAGATACTTGCTATTACTAGATAGGATATTCATCTGGCAGGTAAATTGTTGGGCTGAATGAACTAAAACATTCAGCTCTAGTATTCTGTGACTCTACTTTCTTTCATTCCCATTACCTCATGAATCATGTCACTCTTTCCCTTTCTTTTGGTTCAGCTTTTGATTCCTCCCATTTTTCAGTTTCATCTTGTCTGTAAGGTCCCAGGCTATTTTCTGTTGGTCATTTTTTGTTGTCATGAAAATTTTCCCCAGTAATTTTATCTAGTCTTTAAAAATTATTTTAATCTATCAACAGAATGGGTATTTTTGTCAATTTTAAAATTTTGTTCAGTAAAGATGTGTTGATTTTTTTTTCCCATGTAGGAAGTAAGAAAAAAGAAAAGGAGCGGCCAGAAATTTCTCCTCCCTCTGATTTTGAACACACCATCCATGTTGGCTTTGATGCTGTTACCGGAGAATTCACTGTAAGTATAATTGACTACCGTTTTTCATTGTGTGCTCATGAAACTTAATGCTCAGTTTTACTTTGCAGAATTGAGTTTTTTCTCCAAGGACATTATTTCTTAATTATTAGATGTGTTTTTGCTTCTTGGGAAGTGCTACCAATTCTAAAAATCAACAGTCTTTTGTTGTTAATTGTCCAGGATAGAGAAATGTTTAATGAAGATGGATAAGGGTGAAATATAGGAAGTTAAGTTGTAACACCCCAGTCTAATGAGATAGATCTAGAGTTGAAGGATGATTACATTAGCCATTATGTAAAAGTTTGACTTACATTGAATCCAACTGATTTTCTGTATGAGTTTCCCATGTCAGCAGGCAGTGCTGTTCAGTTAATGTCTTTTTTTTAGGGAATGCCAGAACAATGGGCTCGGTTGCTACAGACCTCCAATATCACCAAACTAGAACAAAAGAAGAACCCCCAGGCTGTGCTGGATGTTCTGAAGTTCTATGACTCTAATACAGTGAAGCAGAAATATTTGAGCTTTACCCCTCCTGGTAAGAAACTAGACTACATTGTAATAAGGTAGTGATGCTTCTTTACAAGGTTGTGAAATTTAAGATGAGGGGGAAGAAAACAAATACTTAGATACTAATGTACATAGTTAATGAAGGAAAAAAATATGACATGCTACTTATCCATATATGAAAGATTCCTTTGATTTACCCAGATTTTTTCTCTCTCGGGTTCCTCAAGTTAGTTTAAAGGGTTCATTGGAACAAATAAGTTGTAACAGACACGCACAACAAGGCTTGTCTACTTTGCCATGTGTCATTTGGAGAAAGAGAGAGACGAGAGATATTTAAAAAAAAATATTGTGTCTGAAAAGTTGACTTCTTACCAGTATGGAATCAGTCATGAAGGGTACCCAGTAATAACCAAATATATAATCAGTTGATTGTTGGCTAGTTCATTAGAAAGCTTTTTTTTGTATTTGTAGCTCATTAATTGTTTTTGTTCTGCCATATATGCTGGGGGGTTGAGTAAGATTTTCCTATTTTTCTCTATGATAGTGTAGTAGAGATAGACAGTTGACCCTGGAGCCAGGATGAGCCAAGTTCAAGTTTGGCCTCTGATGTATCCTGGCTGTGTGACCTTGGGCAGGTAACTGAACCTTTTAGTTATCAAGGTTACTCTGAGACTCTTAAGATGCAGAGAAGGGGCTGCTCGGTAGAGCAAGTCCCTCACTAGGCCCTCCTTCTACTGATGAGATCCTGGGCTTTGTCCCAATCCCCATCCCTTGGGAAGATTGGTAGTTTTTGTTGATGATTATTAAGCTTAGAATAACAGCTTAAAATAAAAGGAAGGGTGATTTTGCCTGTAGAGAGTTTGAATACCCTTGTGTTTAAATGGCAGGATGAAGTGATAAGCTTATGGCTTTACCCAGGGATTCCACTTAATAGAAAGGTGCTTGTGAAGGAGGAGGCTACCCAGTTTGTATAGATTGTTATATCATTGAGCATCAGAATAGGCATAAATGAAGAGTGTACAATCATTTTTGATTCTGATGTTAACGAGATGGAAAACTATGTTTTGAAAAGATAGATGCTTAGATTAGGCTCCTGGAGTACTGGGGCCTATGAGTCTTCAATTTTATAATTTCAGATTTATAATTTAGCATTTTTAAAAAAAATTCCATTTAAAATATGTTGCACAATTTTGGGCTAAAATCTAGAAATTGGGAGTTATAATTTTTTTTTGTGGAGGGATGGCAGTTGGGGTTAAGTGGCTAAAGTATCAAGTATCTGAGGTTGGAATTTGAACTCAGGTCCGCCTGACTACAGGGCTAGTACTATCCACTGCACCACCTAGAATTTCACTCTCAAAAATATGATGATCGGAGAATTTGCCAAAATAGACTGAGGTAACCATCCTCCAAGTTTCTGAAAGGAAAAGAGTAACTGGTAATGTTGAAAGATAGGAAGATTGTGTTCCATTGTGGGATATTCACATCAGTTCTTTATTGACAGGATCAGTAAAGATATTTAGCTCTACAAGTAGAATTTATTATTTAAGATTGTAAAATCTAAAGGGAATTTAAGCACGTTAAGCACCTAAAACCTCAGGCATGGGAACCTGAGTATCAAAGTATAAAGTAAAGCTTCAAATTGATGAGGCCTTCTTTTAATTAATCCTGTTCATATAAACAACTTCAGTTTTAGTCATTCAGAAGAAGGGAAAACTGACTCTCTGAGGTCACATAGTGGCTAGACTTAGAGTTACTTTTGTCAGGGATTCCATCTTAAATGGTATTGCAGTGTAAGGGGCTTTATGCAGTGATTGAACAAGAAGGGATGGACTCTCTTCCCACACTAGTATCCTGAGCTCTCTTGACCTTAATCGTCACTAGTCCTGGAGGTCTTGGCTTGTCCCTCCATTTCAGTCACTTCTCATGAGCTCGTCATTCAGTAAAAGTCACCTTTGCGCCAGATAACAATTTTCAAATGCTTTCCTTTCAGTGTGCACGTTCTCCATAAGCTTTTGGGCTTCCTGGAATTTCTAAAAAGAATTATAGGTCTCGCAGCAGTGATTTTTACACAAATTTTGATAACAGCCTTGGCCTTGAATTTCTGATGTGTTAACTATTTGGCAGGTAACCTCTACAGCCAGATATCAAGCTCAAGGATTCAGTCTTAGTTTGATCATTAGTAAAAGTTTGCCAGTTTGGTGTTTGGAAATGGAATTTGTTTCATTGTATTTTCCTAGAATATGTAAATGGCTGAGAGTTATTTAAAAACTCCTGGTCAGTGAGAGTTCTATTGTATTTTACCATAAAGGATATGAAATTACCCTTTCATAAATATCTCCAGTCAGTTCATCAGTACACAGTTTTTTCTGAATAAGGTATCTTATGTCATAATTACTGTTAGGTTCTGGGACCTGATACAATTTTATATAAAACCAATTTTTAGCTATTTGAGGGTCTTCTTTGTAATTGTTTTTTTTTCCTCAAAAATTAATTCATCTTGAGCTGAAAATCCAAAGGATATTGCTTAACTTCATCGTTTATCAGATAGAATGAAGGGGATAAAATATACCTCATTGTATTCCCACATAATTTTTATTTTTTCTGGTAGATCTCTGCATTTTAATTTTGTTGTTGTTGTTGCACATAGCTTGGAGATTGTGATGACTTGCCATGGTAATGTTTATTTAAAACATTCTTGAATATTTATGGATCAGTATTATGCCCAGGTGACTGTGGACAGAAGTTTGGTCCAGAACAATGTTCAGTTCCAGTACAGTTTATTTCTTGATTTTTTAAAAAGATATTTTTAGGTTTTTAATTATATTATGGGGACTTGTCATCTGTTAGTTTATGAAAGAAAAGATTCTTAAATATTATTCTTTTAATCCTTAAATTGTGTCTTTCTAGGTATTTTGTTGGTGCTAATTTTTTTGTAAACCTGTAGTGATGTTATACAATTTAAGTTTTCCTGCATAATCTGCATGGATTAATAAATTACCCAAATTCCTTATGGATGAAAAAAACCCAAAGAACTTTATTGTTTAACTTCAAATTTGCTTAAATTCATTTTTCTTCTCTTAATTAGTTCAGTTTTTGTTTTTACTTAAATAAGAATATTTAATTTAATAACTATTTTGTTTTCCTGTTTAGAGAAAGATGGCTTCCCCTCAGGAACACCAGCGGTAAGTTGATGTTATTTTTATTGCAGTTCTTTAAATTGCCACTATGTTTTTGGTACTTAATAAAGGAGTTAGTTTTTGCTTTGCATTCTGAAATAAGCTATAGAACCTGAGTTTTGTGGGACCATGTAAATTAAATAAGTGGCTCAGAAGTCAGCAGTCATTTATCAGGTGCATATTATTAAGACTAGGCATAAGAAGAAAGGCAAAAGATGGCTCCCTTGCCCTCAGGGAGCTCACAATCTAATGGAAAGTATATTGGAATTTGGCTTCTTGATAAGTACAAGAAACCATTTAAAATCAGTCGAACTTAAGATCATGGAATCGTAGATTAAGAGCTGAAAGAAATATTAGAGCATATCATATCTATTTTTTCCCTCACTTTACAGATGAGAAATCAAGAGTATAGAATGGTAAAGAGACTTAAACCAGGATCACATACAATTTTGAGTCAAGGCAGGACTTAAACTCAGGTTTTCCTCACTTTAGCTTTTTATCTACTACGTCCCACTGTGTTAAATAAAAGTCATTCTGGCTATGGTCTTTACTGAAATCTTGTATGGGAAAAACTAAAGTTAACAAGTTTTGTATTTTTCACAAATATATTCCAATGTGTTCCTTATTTATATACTTAGTGTAAGTCAGAGAAAGGTTATTAATAACTTTTTAAAATGTGTCTGATTCTACTGAATTGCTCAGGTGGTTCAAGCTATTGCTTTTAGGCCATCGCAAATAGAAATCATTTTCCATATTAATGGTCTTTGTACAAATGGATGTTTGCTAAAAAGTTTGTTCTCTTAAGTGACTGTGCTTCTTAATACTCTTCTTCTATTTGTTTAGCAAATCCTCCCATAGATTGTACATTAGCTCAATTACAATTATGAATTCCAAATTATGGGCCGTAGAATTAAATTAGAAGGTCTGGATCTAATGGAGAGAGGGGTGGGGAGTTTGTAGTGGAAGACACCTAGCAAAGACAGAATACCTGTATTTAATCCCACTTCTATCAGCTATTTATATAATCTGAAATGTCATTACTTTTTTAGGTCTTTTTCCTCATCTGTAACTCACAGTACAGTTTTGTGATTCTAAATGGTTTTGTGGCTCTTAACTGATGTTTTTATTATATTAAAATTGCTACTTTACAGAAGCAGTTTTCTCAGGCTTCATTTCTTTCATGTTATGTGTACTATTTCTCCCACTTGATAAACCCAGCTGAATGCAAAAGGCTCAGAAACTTCAGCAGCAGTGACAGAAGAAGAAGATGATGATGAGGAGACTGCTCCACCTGTTATTGCTCCTAGACCGGATCATACAAAATCAGTGAGTGTGTTATTTGTGAGCTGATGCTGTTCTGTTGGTTTATGGTTTATGTAGGTTTACATGAGAAATTAGTGTTATTTTGGTTGTAGAAACCCTCTGATAGCTGGTCTTCATTCTAAAAGCCATTAGGCTTTAACAAAAATAATTTTGTACAATGAGATCTATCTAGAAAATGACCTGTGTTTAAAAACTATCTGTAGAAAAATGATTTTTATTAAGAAGTGAGCAGGCCCTTTTAGACCTATGTATAGTTTCTGATTTGGAGGGTTCAACCATGTCAGTGCTTCACCAAGCACCCCCCCCCCCTTTTTTTTTTAATAATTCCCAAATTTTTATCTCTAGTCATCACTCTTTATCCAAACTTCACTCTTGCATCTCCATATGCTCCGTAGATATTTTCTCTTGGATGTTCTGCCAGTATTTCCTCATAACCATTTCTTGGCTGTTCTACATGTTTTAGTTCAAGTTCTATCTCTTAATTGAAGTTTCTTTAACAAATTGAACCATCCTGTTTCCTTCTCTTGAACTTCCTTTATCTTTATAGTCTGCATTAAGCATACAATTTAATTTCGTTTTTTGGTTTTTAAAAATTGCTTTTTTTTTCTTTTTGGAGGGGGGAAGGTAGGTTACTTGGGGTTAAGTCACTTGCCCAGGGTCACACGGCTAGTTTTGTGTTAAGTGTCTGAGATCAGATTTGAACTGAGGTCCTCCTGACTCCAGGGCCAGTACTCTATTCACTGTGCCACCTAGCCACCCCCTGTTTTTTGTTTCTTATGTGTGAAACTGTTTAGGAAAATAAAAGCTCTGAGGTTAGAGACCATGTCTTACATCTCTTTAAAATTTACCATAATATCTGGGTTAAAAGCAATTACTGGATTCTTCAGCCTTTCTTTGGAAGATCTTACTTTTATTTTTCCCAGAGCCCTGGGTTCACTAGCAGGAGATTTGGTCCTTTATGACAATGAGCTTCTTGTTCAGGTATGGAGAAATACACACTGGAAAGTCCCAGAAAGGAATGAGGAAAGGGGTTTTGTTGCTTTGGGCTGTATGCAGTTTTTTGGGAATCTTAGTAAGTGGCAGCAGCAAGAGGGGTGAATTTTATTTCCCAGTTGGTTAAACCTAAGCTAATTGGTTCAACCCCTGGTGATGACTATTTGAAATGAATGTGATACAAATTGCATTTTTTTGTTTGTTTTTTTAAAATAGAAACTTGTTTCTTGCAGAAAAGTATAGCATTTTATGAAGAATGTATTTTTTGTAATTCTTATTTATGATATCTTTTTCAAAAATAAAGCCTCTAGGCTTGTTTTTTTATCCTTTTAGATACAGTATAAGTTTAGTTCTAAAATGAGTTTATAGGGGGGCGGAGCCAAGATGGCGGCGTAGAAGCAGCAACATAGCTCAGCTCTCACATAGCCACCCCAAAATACACATAAAATAGGACTCTAAACCAATCCTGGAACTCCAAAA
>CM053582.1:221604382-221652131 GCA_028627135.1 Pseudochirops cupreus
CCTACCAAAAAGTGACATAGGAGAGAATAGACTGGGGGAGGGGGGAAATACTGGGATGGCTGTTTTGGGGTGGTGGGCGGGGGAAAGATGGGGAGAAAAGATGTAACTCAAAAAATTTAATAAAGAATCTCATATTAAATGCAAAAAAAAAAATAAAATGAGTTTATATTCTATACATGAACCCACTATACTCTTAAGTGTATTATTAAATATACTACGTTGTGCAACAAAAATAATTTCAGACCTTCAGTATTTCCTGTTAAGTGATTTGTAGAGACAAATGAATGCTGAAAATGCCTCTCAATCTTTAAAGTGACCATAAATGATTTTAGTTTTGGTTAAAATCAGACTTGAATCATGCTCAACCATTAAGGCCTGAAAACATTGATCCTGAGTAGTAAATTTTGTCTCCCTGTAGATTTATACACGGTCTGTAATTGACCCTATTCCTGCACCAGCTGGTGATTCTAATGTTGATAGTGCTGCCAAATCATTGGACAAACAGAAAAAGAAGACCAAGATGACAGATGAAGAAATTATGGAGAAACTAAGTAAGTTTAATAACACTTAAAATTTTCTAAAAATGTTGCAGTTTTTTTTTTGTTATAGTTTTTTGTGTTGTATTCTCCTCAAGCTGAATTTAGATTATTTGTAAACTGTATCTTAAGGATAGATTAATTTATAGTCTTGTAACAGCTAGTAGCTCAATGGATAGAGCACTGGGTTTGAAGTCAGGAAGACCCAAATTCAAATCCAGTCTAAGACAATGTGATTCTGGGCTAGTCACTTAACCTCTGTCTGAATCAGTTTCCTCAGCAGTAAAATGGGGGTAATAAAAGCACCTAGATCCCAGGATTGTGAGGATCCAAATGGAATAATATTTGTAAAGTGCTGAGCATAGTGCTCCGTACATAGTAGGTGCTTAATAAGTGCTTGCTTCTTTCCAGAGTAATTATAGCTCCACCTACATCCAGTAAAGTCACGATAATACTCTTAATTTATTTTTTGGAGGAGGGGGGAAGGCAAGGCAATTGGGGTTAAATTTCTTGCCCAAGCTCACATAGCTGGTAAGTGTGTCAAGTGTCTGAGGCCGGATTTGGATAATACTCTTTAACATTGCTTTGTCTGCTTGGTGTACCAGTCCCCTATTTGGAAAAGGTGGTCTTTATTGACTAACCGTGACGTCTCTCAAAGGCAGTACTACTGTTCAGAGTAGTGGGTTCAACCATGGTTTTCTCTATGGAGAGAAGGTATTGTTTCATTTTTGCCTTTGCATCTCCCAGTGCTTGGCATACCATAGATGATTGTTAATAAGTGCTGCTTGCTTGGGGCCTCACACAAAGGTATAATATAGTGAGAATGGGTATATGAGGGTTTGGGTTTGCTTTACATGTGAATTATTATAGTAGAGAGCCTGGAGTCAGGAAGACCTGAGTTCATATTTGGCCTCCTGTACTTAGTAGCAGCATGACCTTGGGAAAGTCCCTTAACCCCCTGTTTGCCTCAGTTTCCTCATCTATTAAATGAACTGGAAAAGGAAATGACAAACCACTCTACTGTCTTTGCCAAGAAAAGCCCAAATAGGGTCACAAAGAGTTGAACACAACTGAAATGGCTGAACAACAGCAACTTATATGGAATCTGCATTCATTTAGTTTTTAAATAAAAAGGTTATTTTCTCTTAGATTTCATTTTTCTTCCTTTTTCCAGATCATATATACCAGGAAAAGAGTTTAGGGCAAACATGTAATACATGAAGTGCCAAATAGAGAATTTCTGGGATTTCTAGGAAATTTTAGCAGAACTACCAATGACTTTGAAAAGCATTTAGAGAGATAAAGAAAATAATTTTGGTTGTGATTTTTTTTTTCTTTTTTGGAGGGGGGGAGGGCAGGGCAATTGGGGTTAAGTGACTTGCCCAAGGTCACACAGCTGGTAAGTGTTAAGTGCCTGAGGTCAAATTTGAACTCAGGGCCTCCTTCAGGGCCGGCGCTCTATTTGCTGCACCACCTAGCCACCCCAATGTGATTTATTTCAAACATTTATTTTCTCTGCTGGCTTTTACCTACTGATTTTTGACTTTTCAAGCATAAGGTGACACCTCCCCCCTTCTCTTTTGGAGGGGTGTCAGTGCTATCTTTAAAATACACATACCACGTAGGGGCTGTGAGATGTCCCTCTGCCCTTTTGTTATGGGCCTCTTTTCCTCCTTGTTTGGGTCTTGCTCCATTGCTTCTGTCTCTGGTCCTGGCTGGCCAAACTGAAGTTGAGTATCATCTGGAATTAACTTCTACTATAACCCTGATTTTTAACTTGGGTAATTGTTAATTTGTTGAATTTGCAATTTTGTTGATCTGTTCATAAAGATTCCGGTTCAGGATATTAAAATTTTTTATCTTTCCTAATTTTGAAGCCATTCATTTAGTTCTTGTTGACTTTATTTTTAATTTACCTTAGATGTTAAAAAACCATCAACACAAATATTTCTGTAGAACAGAAAAGAGGATTCTTTATGGAATCATAAATTTGTGTATTAAATATAACTTTTTTTTAAGCATACATTAAATTTAATAGTAGTGCCAACACTTCTTCCTTGTCTGTGTTTCTTTCTGGTTACTTTTTTTCTGCTTTGATGGCTTTACTATTACTATCCCTCCACATTTTTCTCCCCAAACAAAAGACTTTCTTTGGAATAAATGAATACAATCAGGCAAAACAAATTGTGCACATTAGCCATGTCTCAAAATGTATGTTTCATTCTGTGCCTCCTGTTTATTACCTCTGTCTTTTGACTTTGACAAAGCAGGTGCCTACATAATTGAATCCGTTCTTCACAAAGTTGCTGCTTAAAAGACTTTTTTTATTTGTTTCTATAATCTCCATAGTAACAGTAATTGCCAATATATGCCACAAAATGAAATTAAAATAACCATGTAGACATTTTTATTACTTTCTTCTTTAGTCTATTAAAATTAAGCAGCTTTTATTTTTAAAAATATAGCTTATATACATAATAATATATTTTTTTGCCGCTTCCTTCTCAGTAAGTTTTCTCTGATTTTTGTAAGCCTTGTAGCATATTTGAGAATATTGATTTAAAAAAAAATCTGAAATGTTCTTTGCAAAGGAATAGTACCACTAAAACTTTAATTTTTAATATTTGAATGGGCTTTCCCTGTTTTTATAGGAACTATAGTCAGCATAGGTGATCCCAAGAAAAAATATACCAGATATGAAAAAATTGGGCAGGGGTAAGTATTCGTCCAGATGTATTATATAATTTAGCTTGCTTGTTGTTTGTCATCATGCTTTTACTAAGAATAACGTCCTTATGAATTGGTGTAAGTAATAGTAACTAGATTAACCACATTTAAAATGGTGTTGGGTTTCTGTACTAGTTTTGTGTGCAATTTTGCATCCTTATTTTTACCCAAATACTTTTTTCTTTTTTTTCCTTTGGGTGTGGGTGGGTGGTTGAGTGGTGTTAGTGAGTGTAGGTGAAAAAAAGAAATTACGTCACCTAGACATCAATAGGAATGTAAGACAATGGAAATGAAATGGTAAATTATGTTGTAACTGTGCTCAAGAGAATTTTACTGGGCAACAGGTAGGCAGGTTTGCAACCATGTGTGTGCAAGTGGATGTGAAAATATAATGTTAATTATCAAGACATAATTAAAAATAGTATGTACAAACAGAATGTAATGATTGTGAAAAAATCTGGGAGTGGGGCAAGTTGGCTTGGGACTTCAGCTGGCCTGAGGAATGGAATCTGGGCAATAAATCTCATTTTTTATGCAACAGAAATTTAAAAGAAATTGTAGGTTGGCTTTCTTTTAATTTCTATTTAGAGTAAGAAAATAAGTTTTAGGAACCTTTACTAGGTACATACTTAAAGTTAGATGAAATAGAAATTTACCTTCATTATCCTACTCTGAATATAATTACTTTGCTTCTGTTTTTTTAAATGAATTTTTGGAATGCTACTAGCTTGGAAAAGAAGTAGTTTTAGTTTTTAGCTTTTCTTGTTGATACTATTTTTATATTCATCTGTCCATTCATTAATTAGATATATATTGAATGCTCACTATGTCATGACAGTCTTCCTCTCCTTATCCTAGGTAGTGATAGTATTATAAATTTTAGCAAACCTCTTTTACCCTATTTTTAAGGCAAAACATACTATGTTTTGTTTTGCTTATAAATCAGTGAAGATTTGGAATTTTTAGGAGTAATTTTGTTGGAAAGGTAATCTTTCCATTACTTTTTCTGTCTGAAAAAATGTTTCAGGGACAAAAGCCTTATGCCTTTATGGGAAAACTTTTTGTAGCTTAAAAAAAAATCTCTCCGATCATTTCATTTTTTTTCAGTTATGTTAAGTCCCTTTGTTGACTGTTTTAAGCCTTTCATTATAATTATAAGAGGCATGTGAGAGACTAGTCAATACAAGGTAAGCTTTGAAAACAGGAATATTGGTTTCAAGTCCTGCCTCTGACATAAACTAACTTTGTGACAATGGGCAAGCCATTTAACCTTTTTTAGGGCCCAGATAATCCTCTCTAAAATTCATTAAAGATTTATATTAGTAGGAGGATTTTTCTCTCCTGTAGTTCTCTACACCAGTGAAATCACAGGATGAGAAAAATTGTAGTGTTGGTAGTGTTTTAGAGACTCCAAAATTGGTCATCTCTTTTATTATTGCAGAGCTTCAGGCACAGTTTTCACTGCGACCGATGTGGCGTTGGGGCAGGAGGTAGGTCACGTTTTAATCTTCTGTGTACTGGGCGAAATACGAGGGAAGCTGTCAATAAGAAAACTGTCTTTTTTCCAGAAACATCAGTTTGTAATTGTTTTGAATGAATTGAATTATGCTTGTCAGTTAGTAAAGAATTATTATTTTCATTAGAAAACATGTTTCAAGAAAAATTTTATATTCCTAACGCAGGAAACAAAGAAGGGAGGTTTGTTGTTGGGCCTGATAGTGGGTAAATCAACTTAAAGTTAATTAAATTTTTGTTTCAGTTTAGCTTTGTGCTAAGCAGTGTAGGCAAATACAAAATATTTAAAAGCTATGTGCTCTTTTCACAATAAACAAATTAATTTTAAAAATTATTAAATTATTACTAAAGGCCATGTAATGTGCTAAGCCCTGGGGTTACTAATAAAAAGTGAGACAGTCCCTGCCACAAGGAGCTTACATTCTAATGGAGGAGACATTTTATATACATATACAAATACACACACACACCCACACACACACACACAGAACGTGTAGTGCCTGAGGGAAGAGTATTTTCATTAGAAAGTTCAGGAATAGTGGAAGCATTGATTGATTTGACTGTGCTTTCAGAACCAGAAAGGGGATTGAGGGAGAAAGGTGATACAAGTTCAGTGGCAAGGCCACTGCTAATAGGATGGTTGGGGAGTAGGGTATGTCTTGGAGCTGCCTGAAAAAATAGAGCCTAGGAGGCATTTACCCATAAGAACATGGGAGACCTGTGACTGGGAGTGGGTTGGTGGAGGGGACAGGTCTCAGAGATAAACGGTTTAAGTCATTATTGCAAGAACATGGTCAGGACAAGAGTTTAGATTTATATAGGTTCATTGGGGTAGATAAAATGAATGCTCACATTTAAGTTTAAAAGGAATGCTTTCTTCCTCATTTTGGGATTAAGGAGCCCTCCTCCTTGAAAAAGCTAAGTCCTTCATCTGTATCCTTGATCCTTTTTATCTCTTCCTGTCAACTTTTGCCATCTTTCATCTTTCCTTCTCTATTGGATCCTTCCCCTCAGCCTGCAGAAATGCTCATAGCTCCCTTATCCCAAATAAAAATTAAACCAAAAAACTTTCCCCTTGATGCTGTTAGCCCCTTTAACTATGCCATTTTTTTCTTTCCCTTGATTGCCATATTTCTAGATAAATATTGTGTCAAATTTCTCCACTCATCATGGAAATTTGCTTCAGCTTTGGTACTCAAGCCTTATCAGTACCCATAGTTCCTTTTGCTCCTCCAACCATAGCCTCCCTTTATAGAGAGCTCAAAATCCCAGTCATCTCTTCATTTGCTACCAGCTACTTTTACCTTTATCATCATCTCACTCCCACCTCTCCCAACCCAATACTCTTTATTATTTTCTATTTACTATTAGAGTATAAGTTCTTTGAGGGCAGGAAGTGTCTTCCTATTTCTTATTTATATTCCCAGTGCTTAACACGTTTGAACCTAGCATATAGCAGATGCTTGTTTTATTGTTATTGCTTACTCCTTTAGTAGAGTCCTACTCTTTGTGACCATGGACCACATTGTCCATGGACTTTTCTTGGCAAAGAATGGTTTGCCATTTCCTTCTTTAGCAGAGTAAGGCAAAGAGAAGTTAAGTGACTTTCTCAGTCACACAACTAGTAAGTGTCTGAGGCCAGATTTGAACTCAGGTCTTCCTAACTACAGACCCAGGGCTTTCTTCACTGAGCCATCTAGCTGCCTAAGTAGGTAATTAATAAATGTTTATTGTATTTTTTTTAAATTTCTGAGATCTTTGGTAATTTTAGTCTCTTTTTCATTCTTTTTCCTACCTTTTTGCTCTCTTTGTAACTCTTTGCCCTTTGATGGTGGTTTCCCTGCAGACTGGATTTGAAAGCCTCTTGAGCCTCCTCACATATTGGGCAGTAATTAATTTCTCCACCTTAAGTGGTTCTGGGAGGACATAGCTAGTCTCAACTGGATGCTGAGCTCTTGACTTCATGCTTAGTGGAGTGCCACACAATCTGCCATACATATGTCCTAGCCCCTTTCCTTCCGTTCTTTTGTTCTCTGCTTGAGTTTTGTTGCAGCATAGAAGACTTCCATGTTGCTATTGCAGCCTGAAAAAATTTCTGCCATTTTGATTTCTGAGGCACTGGTAGGAGGGTTGGATGGGGTTAGGGTATAGGTTGGATTCTGACACAAGAGAGTGAGTGGTTCAGCTTGTACAGCTTTGCTTTGGGGAGAATACTGGGGGAAAGGATATTGAGTGAGCATGTTAGGGCTTAGCCTTCTTTGCTATTAGTTCAGCAGTTCGGATTTACCTTGTTTGGGTTCTTGGAGTCCCATTCCATGGAGATAGCTGAAATTCCTTTATCTTTTATTTATATCTCTTATTATCAGAAAAATTATCTAGGCTTTCATCTCATTGGTCACATCACTGACACTTTCCCCCTTAGCTCCCTTAGCTCCTGAATAAAGTATAAACTTCTGACATTCAAGGTTCTCTAAAATCTCACTCTAATCTACTTTTGTAGCTTTATTTCATACTGCCTATTTTTCGTGGATTCTGTCTTCTACTCAAACCTAGACTATTCTCATTCTATCTTTCCCAATATCCAGTGCTTTTATTTGCACTCAATCCCTTCACCACTCAATCCCTTCACCCCTCGCTCCTCCCCAATCATCTTTTAGGTGCTGTTCTCCATAAAGCTTTCCTTCTTTCTCCTTTTGGAAGTTTTCTTAACGTCCTTAAATTTCTCATAGTATTTTGCTCTCATTTTCTCTTATACCCTATTTTATTTGTGTGTGACTCCCCTTTGCTCTCACATCCCCCCCTCAGTTAGATTGCTAGATACTTGAGAGTGAGGTTCTGTATTGTATCTAGCTTTTCAGTCCCCAATGCCAATATAGATTTTTGCAAATAAGTGCTTAATAAGTGCTAATAGTAGCTTCTGGTTGTGTCAAGACAATACCAAGTGCTACCTTACGTGGTAGGACTATAAATGTAATAGGGAATCTAGAGAAGGGAAATATGGGGTAGGAGGAGGGCAAACAAAGAAAGTAGAACGTGGGTAGGATTTGTAGGAGCAGAAAGTGTAGGGAAGAGGATTTCAAGTGAGAACAGCATAAAAACGAAGAGAGGTTAAATGAGTATATGACAGTTCACTACTTAGAGCAGAAGGGTAATTTTATGGAATATTGGAAATAATATTGGGTAAGTCAAGAGATGTTAATTATGAACATCAAATGCTAGTTTTGTTTGGTGAAGGGAGGAGAGGGTTAGTTATCAATATGAATATGTTGAACTATTGTCATACATGGTGAATTTGATAGTTTCTATCCCAGAGAAGGTTTTGAAGGAGGTATTCAGGTTTTGTGCCAGCTCAGGCATACTTTTCACTCCATGAGGATGATAGACATATTTAAACAGCTGTCAGGATTTGTAGTCAGCAGTAATAAGTGCATGATGTTGTAGTTTTTAGAACTGGAATTAAATTTGTCTTCAAAAGCAAAATGTGACTGAAAGAATGTTGTCTCTTACCCCCCCCCCCTTTTTTTTAATATAAGAGAAAGTGACAAGTTTATAAATAGTTGTAATTATTATTTGTGATAATTACTTAAATTTATTATTGGTGAAATGGGAGGATAGATGCATAATGTTTGAAATACCAAAATACTTGAGTTGGAATTCTGCTTCAGATGCTTATTAGCTGTGTGAAATTGAACAAGTTGTTTACTCTGCCTTAACTTCTTCATCTTTAAAATGGAAGTAATAATGACATTTGGCTTATAGGGATGTTGTTCGATTAAAATGTGATAATCTCTGTAAAGTGCTTTCCAAATCTTAAAAGTTCTATGTAAAATGTTAGCTGCCATCATCATCATTATTTAAATTTATATAGAGTTTGCTGGACTGTGCATATGTATGATGAAGGTTTTATTTTTCTTTTTGTTTAATTGGGCAACTGGAGGGATAGATTATAAATGCATATAAACACAAATTTACTTTTTGAGAAACGGTATAGTGTTTTAAAGTTGACACATTGCTTTACATACACTATCTCATTTGATCCCTACAACAATTCTTTGAGGTAAGAGCTACAGATCCTGTTACTGCCCTTATTTGACAAAGAAGGAAACTAAGGCTCAGAGAGGTTGTGACTTGTCTATGTCACACACCTGGTAAATATTTTAAATTAGAATTTAAAAAGTCTTCCTGATCCCAACCCCAGAACTCAAATAACCATAGCACACTTCCTCTCAGTCCATTGTTAATCCCTACAAATTTGGTGTCTGTATTTGAGAATATGCTATTGGTTCTCATCATGAATACATGTAGTGAGCGAGTTTATTCTTCAGATTGAAAATTCTTTGCAATTAGGGAATAATCTAATTCTTTAGATCACATGGCACATAGTTCAGTGCTATATACTTTGAATGTCCCGTTAATTTTTGTGGTAGCTTCTTGTTCAGTGCTCAGCATACAGTAACAGGTGCTGATGTTGGCTCTATAATCTGTAACTGTCCTAATTTATGAAAGGTTAGAAAGTTACCACTCTTACTTTATTCTGTTCCATTGATACAGGTTGCTATCAAACAGATAAATTTGCAGAAACAGCCTAAGAAGGAATTAATCATTAATGAAATTCTTGTAATGAAAGAATTAAAGAATCCCAACATAGTTAACTTCTTAGATAGGTAAGTATGGATTTTTTCAGAAGGTGAAAATGTGGTCTTTAAAAACTGATGATATTTCTTCTGTTGTGCAGATAATTAGACACAGAAGTACAAAAGGGCTTCTTTATGAAAGGCTGTGTTATACTTTCTCTCCCCACCCCCCAACTCACTTTGGTCTATGGCAGATGATTCTTCCAGTTTGAGATTTAAATCCTTAGTTCATGTTTCAGATTTCATATGATCATTTTCTTGGCAAATAACATGATTTTGTATATTAATGTTTCATTTACCTGGCATTGTAGAGAATGAGTTATCTCATAAAGGTGACTTTTCCAATGCTGGAACATTCCATTAACCATTTTTTAGTGAAAATGTTTCTGAGATGTAATATGTTTTGATAAATCAGGGTTACCATTATGACCATCAGTTATTACCTCTATTATGTCACGATGTAGTAATTTTTTTATCTCTTCCCTTGCTATTAAGCTGGCAGCTGTTCTTCTTTTTTCAGGGTGTACCAGAGCTTATTAACCTTTCTCTTTATGATTTGCTACTTCTGATTTGTGATTTGGATACTTAACCAAAGTTTTCAGAACTATTTGTTAAGTCTATATATGGCCTTATAAAGTGACAGGCCATTATCTAACTGAGTCACATTATCTAATGTGACTTTAAAAATATTTAAATTTTTCTTTTTATTATGAACTTAATAAACAGCCCTTATCAACATTTCAGTATACGAAGAACAGAGTAAAAGAATATGAAACTAAAGTTCTAGAATATAGTTTTTTTTAAGTACATATAAAATTTAACACTGTAATAACAAAACTGTCTTGTTTGTTGCCTACTGAATTTTATCCTATTCCTTTTTATGTATTTTAAAATGTTCTATTGATGATCTTTTTGTTTTATATTCCTTTAATTACCCATTACTCCCTTTCTAACCCCCCCTCCTCCACAAAAGGAGAACTAAAGAAACTGTAGCCCTTTCACATAACAGATTCATATAGTCAAACAAAACAAATCCACACGTTGGTGTTGTCTCATTTGCTCCATCACCTTTCTGCCAGAAGATGAAAAGCATGCTTCATCAGCATTGTGGTGGTGTGATTGGTCATTGCATTGTTGAGAATTCTTTCAGATTTCGTTTCCTTTACGTTATTATAGTAATTGTGTAAATTGTTGTTCTGGTTTTGTTTATTTCACTCAGTATCAGTTCATTCAAATCTTTTCATATTTCTCTGAATCTTGTCTTTTAACATTTCTTACATTGCAGTGATATCATTACATTTATGTACCATAATTTGTTCAGCCATTCACCAATTGGTGGGCTTACAACTATTCTGTTCTTTTCTACAATAAAAAAGGCTACTGTAAATATTTTTGATACCTATGGGTTCTTTTCACTCTTTCATGTTGTGGTATGTGCCTTTCAGCGTTATCACTGGTTCTAAAAGTATGTACAATTTAATGAGTTTTTGGTTATAGTTCCAAATTGCTTTCCACAATGACAGGACCAATTCATAACACCATCAGCAGTGCATTAATGTTCTGGCTTTCCACAGCTCCTCCAACAGTTGTCCTTTTCCTTCCTGTTTTGTTGGTCTTGATGCATATAAGGTAGAGCGTCAGAGTTGTCATAATTCACATTGCTGTTATTATCAGTGATTTGGAATTTTTTATGGGGTTATTCATATCTTGCCTTTCTATTTTGTAGTCTGCCTGTTTGAATCCTTTGGCCAGTTATCTCTTGGGGAATGTTTCTTCTTCTCATATATTTGTATCATTTCCAGTGTGCTTTTTTGAGTGCCTTGTCACAACTATTTTATTGATTCTGTTTAGTTTACTTACTGATTCTTGACTGGTAATTGGAATGTTATAATAGTTTTCATTTCTTGTGTTGTTTATTTCAATAGGGGAGTGCTGAGTGTAAATTCTGTGGGATCGAAGAATCCTCTATTATGGAAGCTTCAATTTAGATGATTCTTAGTGATGTCAACAGAACTAAAATCAACTGCAAAGTATTTGAGTGAAAATTGCTATAAATCTAATAGAAAAGAATGTTTATTGTTTCTTCTGCTTTTAGTTATCTTGTAGGGGATGAATTATTTGTGGTAATGGAATACCTTGCTGGTGGGTCTCTTACTGATGTTGTAACAGAAACCTGCATGGATGAAGCACAGATTGCTGCTGTGTGTAGAGAGGTGGGTCTTGTGTTTTCTTGTTGGTAATGTGGGTGGGTGGGAGTGCAGGAAGGAAAGTCTGCGCATGTGCTTTAATAATGTCATTGATTATGTTCTTAGGAAATTGTGTTTGAAAAGTGTTTTTGGTGAAAATTCCTCAAAAGTTATCTCTATTTGGGTATACTTTACATGTGGTCTCTTAGCTACCTTTGGAGTAATCTGAGAGCTCACACATTCCAGTGTCTTGAGATAAAGCCTGGTCCTCTAGAGAACTCAGGTTACAAGCTAGTAAAACCTGTGTAGCTACAGGTCTCTGCTTTTTTAGTGTATTAACCACACAGAGTAGATTTTAAACAGATCTTTTGGTGTTTCCTAATCCAACCCCCCCTGCCCTTTTTCCTACCTTAAAATGTGGTAAAGTTCCTTGATCCCATCCTTTTTGTATGGGCTTAGCGTAGATCAACAGTTCTTAAATGTTTTGGTGTTAGGACTTCATTATACTCCTAAAATTTTTTGATGATCTCCTATAAACTTTTAATTTATGTGGTTTATTTCTATCAGTATTTACCACATCAAAAATGAAAAACATATCTTGTATTATTTTGAAAATAATTTTAACCTCAAAGACCCCCTAAAAAGGTCTTGGGGACTCCCAGGGTCCCTAGACTACATTTTGAGAATCACTGGTATAGATTAAAGAATATCTGGCTGGTTGTCAGTGACAGTCATTATAGTCATGTTAGGTCCTGATGCTCCAGAAAGCATTCACACTAAAGGCCAGGATTTTGAAGGCTAATTTGTATTGTCAGTGTTAACTGCTTTGCAGCTAAAATTGTAAACAGAAAATTTCATTGACATAACAGAGTGACTAAGTGGACTACAAACTATTAGACCATCTATGAGCACGTGATCTTATATTGCCTCAGTTTTTGTTCGTTTGTTTTGAATATGGAAAATGTTTATCCTTTGACCATTTGGATCTCGGGATGTCAATTTGTAGGACAAACTGAGAAATGGAAGGAAAAACAGTTAATCCAGAGCAAGTGTGAATGATTGCTCCATCTCCAAAAGCAAGAGCTTTCTAATTTTTGGAAGTTGACAAGATATTCAGAAATATTTTTTATCCATTTCTACTTAGAAATTTTGGTTTTTATTTAATCTTAAGTTTTTCTGTCTTGGGGTGAGAGATGAAAAAGAAATGGTTTTGTGGAAGTTCATAGGGTTATAGACTTAGAACTGGCAAAGGTCTTAGTGTTCATCTAGTCCAGAACCCTCTTTTACTGATGAGGAAATTGCAACTCAAGAAGTTAAAAATTTTCACAGAATCATGTAGGAGGAGAACCCAGGTACTCTCTGACTGTAAAGTTTTTTATTGTTCCAGGTACATTACAGAGCCTCTCAACACATATCATTTTTCTTTTAAACCAAAGTAGAAGATATGCATGTAACTTTCTTCTGTTAGAAGTATTAATCCTTCAAAATCTGTTTTGAAAATTTCCAAATACTGGTATGCTCTCACTCGTGTTCTGTGATTGAATTAGAGGATATAAGACTAAAAGTCTTGACATTGATTGTTCTTGCTGCTTTGCTAAATGGGGTAAACCAGCAGGAAGGTAACATGTTTGAGCAGCTCAACTGAGTTTTCCAGTTGGATGACAAATAATTTTGGTGGTCAGAAACAATATAATATGATTGAGATAAGGAAAAAAAATAGCTTCCTTGGTAAGTGGTTTAGAATTTGAGGTTTCTGTTTGCATTAGAGTGTTCAGGCAGCACATTTTTTAAAATTTCAGAATACTTCTCTCTTTAGGGAAGAAGCAGCAGCTATCTGACCAAATGTCAAACAGAAACAGTGAAAATTTAAACAAAAAGGAGCCTAATTTGTTTTCTTTTTAATGTTCCTGTTCTCTCTTCACATTCCACATTGTTTTAGTTTAATGCATTCACTTATCAAGCAATTTTTTTTTCAGTTATGTGTTTGTGTCTTGTTCCATTAATAAATTCATAAAGTTAGAGATGGTCTTATCTAAAATTATCTTTCTTTCCACTTGGAATAGTGTTGTGTATGTAGTAGGCACTTAAATATTAAGTGAATGAATATGCTTTTCTTTTTATTATCATTATTTTCTTTGTAAGAATATGCCTATAGTTTTAAATACCTGCAAGGTAAGATGATAAGTAACTTGGTTGGATCCCTTCCACAGAAGAGAAAAAAAAAACTTGGCCTTTGTCAGATGAGCAAATAGCTATGTAGAACCAGGGTACTCAGATTCTCATATTTGTTCAGAGACTGTGCTGTGCAGTTAGTGAACTTGTAAATTCAGATGAACCGACCACAAGTTCATTCTTTAGAAAACGTTTTCTTTTTACTATTGCATTTTGTTTTTTATAAGACAGTGGTTTACTTTCCACTCTCTAGAATTTTTCCTCATAACAAATTAAAATAGTTAAGTACAATCAGCTAACAGAGCTAGCACATTTGACTTTCAGGAATGAGGTATGTTTCATCATCTGACCTCTGGAACCAGTATCAGTCAGGAAACAGGTACAGAGAGAAGTTGTGACTTATCTACCATAAAATTTCTAAAGTAGGATTTGAACCCAACTCTTTCTGACTCTTAAATCCGGTTTAGTATCCACCACCATGTCATGCTGCCTCTGACTGCATTTAATCTGCATTGGTGTGCCTTTTAGTGTTGCTTTCATTTACTTTATTGTAGTAATTACGTAGACTGTGTTCCTAGTTCTGCTTTCTTTGATATGAATCACTTTATATATTTCCTTGTTTCCAAGAATTCTTCATTTCTTACAGTGCAGTGTATACATAATATACTTCAGTTTGTTCAGCTGTTCATTGCCTAGTAAAGGGGACTTCAATTTGTTTCCGTTTTTTTCTTTTTTTGGCTACATTGAGTGACTTTTTTTTTTTTACTGATGAGACAATGATAGAATTTTAGAAATAAACTGATTCTTGGAAATATTTAGTTCAACTTCACTTTATACATTTGGAAGCTATACTTTATTATATAAACAGATTTCCCAAGGATTACAAAGTAGTCAATAGTTGAGTTTCATATCCCAGTTGTAGAGTTGGAAGGGACCCAGAGATGATCTAGTCACCAATCTGTGGGCCAGTGGTTCTTAACCTTCCTAATGCTGCGACCCTTTAATACTCATATGTGGGCAGTCCTGTCATGGATATAGGAGCAATGTCTCAGTTCCTAAGACAACCACTGGAAATATGTGTTTTCCTTCTTTGTAAGTGTGATGTGAATGCTAGTGGGTTTGTTTTTTATTAAAATCACACCAGTGTGTCTTCTGAAGAACACTGCCACAGCTCAGTGTGTCTGAGCAGCAATTGGTTGTGCCCAGCACCTATTTTCTATGCGGATGTTTTTTCTTTTACACAGTGTTTACAAGCTCTGGAGTTTCTACATGCCAATCAGGTGATTCACAGAGACATCAAAAGTGACAATGTGCTTTTGGGAATGGAAGGATCAGTTAAACTCAGTGAGTAAAAAATGGCGTTTTTCTGTTCTGATTTCTGCTACTTTTAAAGAAGTCATTACCACCACCATCGCTGATTATTTTTGTCATCTCCTATGTTGTGTATACACATAAATGCACACACAAAAGCTGGTGTCTATAATGGAGAAGAATATTTCTTAGATTCTCCAGAAAAGAATTTGAATTGTCAGTGGTAACTAATATAGTAGGTATGTATATCTCACTGTCGATAGTTTTCTGAAAACTTACAGAGTTTTGGGAGTCAATCTCATACTGGCTCACAAGAGTTTATTGTTAAATTTCCAGTGTGAGCACCTAGACCTTGGAAATTGGCAAATGCCACAAATCTGGGCCTGACCTACTGTTTTCTTGATTGGCAAGACCTAAGAAAGTGGTGGAGAAAATGTTAATGCAGATTAAACCTAAAAGTGTGTCTTGTGTTCTCAGAGAGCCAGTTGTTAGACATTGACCAATAATACCTCTGCCTGGGAGTTTCTGTAGCAATATGACATAAATTTCCTGCCTCAGAATCATAGGATTGTAGATAAATATTTTAATGTATTAAAAAACAAACAAACGGCATAGAATCATGGATTAGACTTAAAAGTAATCCTAGAGGAAATCTAGTGCAGTCTTTTCATTACACAAAAGAGAAAACTGAGATTAACCAGAGAAATCACTCAGTTAATAAGAACCTTCACATCTGCAACACAAACCTTTTGGTCTTACTTTTCCAATAAAATTGTGGATTTTTTTAACCTTTTGAAAAAGCAATAGATTTAATAGGGCATAGAAAGTTATAAATAGTAGTTAATGTACAAACTGTTGGTATTTTCTAAGCTGCACTGGAACTCCCCCTGAGGCTTGAATGGTAACTTTAAACTGTTGTTTTGTTACACAGCCGACTTTGGTTTCTGTGCTCAAATCACCCCAGAGCAGAGCAAAAGAAGTACAATGGTGGGAACTCCTTACTGGATGGCACCGGAAGTGGTCACACGTAAAGCTTATGGGCCTAAAGTGGACATTTGGTCTCTGGGAATTATGGCGATTGAGATGGTGGAAGGAGAACCCCCGTACCTTAATGAGAATCCCCTGAGGGTAAGCAGGGTGGAATTTTACTTCCTTGCACAGCATTGATCCACCGGGCCTATTTTATACAGAAGATCAGAAGGCAGTAGGACTGTGACTGACTTACACAGCACTCTAAAGTTTACAAAGCACTTTACACATATTATTTCATTTGACCCTTATGGTAGCTCTGTGAGGTAGGTGTTATTATTACCTCCATTTTCTGGGTGAGGAAATTGAATCTAAAAGAGACTAAGTGACTTGGCCAGGGCATGCATGACTACTGCATGCTACTGCCTCTCCAGTTTGAATCCATAGTCACTAGTTTGAATCCAGTCTTAGTAAAGATATTAAAGTATTTAGGTGAAAGTTTTATTAATGTTCCAGTTTTTAAGTTGTTTCACTGTTTAAATGACCTTCTCATATTTGACACTAATTGCCATTCTAGGGAATGGTTCTCTTAGAACCATGCTTTTCTTTTAAAAAAGATTTTCAAAATTACAGAGGCTTCATTTATTATCTAGTAATTTAAAGAACAAAATTACCACATGCTTGTCAAAGTTAGAGCTCCTTTGTTTATGAATTTCATTCATTCTTTGTAATTTTCTTAGTGTTAGTCCTTTGTAGTAATTTGACTGATTTATAAACATCTTATATTGTTATTTAGATGATGTCAACCAGAAGGTTCTAAGCTTCTGAGGTGATTGTCATTGACTTTCTTAGCACTATCTCTTGTGAACACAGAATATTCAAGATGGAAGGAATCGTAGAGGTCCAATAAGATTATTTTCCCCACTAGGAAACTAAGACCTTTGAAAGTCACGACCTATCCTAGGGTTATTTTTCTGGCATGTAATCTAAAAGAGAGGTGATAAATGAGCGTAAAATATAAATATAACAATAATGTTACTATTAAATGGGTAAAACCACTGTAACCTTTCCCTTAGATGTCTAGGGTTAATTTCTGTGACGAATTGAGGGACCTATGAAGTAGGGTCTTCCCGAAGAAAAATGGAGTTTTCAAAGCTAAAAAGTGTGACAATGTTGTTTTGTTTTTAGGCCTTGTATCTAATAGCGACAAATGGGACTCCTGAACTACAGAACCCAGAGAAACTCTCCCCAATATTTCGAGATTTCTTAAATCGGTGTTTGGAGATGGATGTAGAGAAAAGGGGTTCAGCCAAAGAATTGTTACAGGTAAGTTTGTTAATAGGGAGGGAATGTATCAGAAAGCCTTGGCTTTTACAGTCAGAAATAAAATTGTAACCATTTCAAAAGTTTGATTACTTCAGTACTTACAGAACAAATAAAATGCTGTTGGTATTCAATATTAAGGCTTCATCTACTGTACAATTGAGTTTTTGTACTTTGGCCTTATCACTACTTAAACTGATATATCTGTGGTTCATTGAAATGATGGTCTTGTGGATGTTGGAAAAACAGAAAATTCTCATCTTATTACTGAAGCCATTATAATGGGATTTCTGCAGAAGTCAAGCTTCCGTATGTCATTGTAGTTTACAGGTTACCCTTGAGTTCATGAAGGTTAAGCCAGAACACAGGTTTTCTCCATTTCTAACAAGATGAAAAGTCTTTTTGTAAAATGCCAGAGATGGTGTATCTGCAGGCCAAGGAACAGTCTGATTCAATAGAGTGGCTTACCACTAATGTTTTGGGCCCGAACAGTCCCTGAAATGAAGAATGTTACAAAATGCTCCAGCAAGGAATCTGTCTTCCTCCTGCTTCTGTGGTGGAGTTGATGGTAAAGGGAGTAGAGGTTGCTAAGAATTGTACTGTTTTTACTGTTTCTATAACCATTAATTTTTAACTGTTGGTACTCTAAATGTGAGATCTTCTATCTACATCCTTATTGCTATCCTGGATATCAGAAACCAGAAGATACAAAGAAATAACTAACTAGAATGATGGTTTATAGATCTTCCTCATAGAGGAGAATAAAAAAATTGACCCAAGTTGGCTTCATTATACTTTTAAAGGAAACAAGGAACATCATTTCACCAATACTTTTTAGGGCTCATGATGACTCAAGCAAATGTGCCACTGTAAACACAGCTGTATCTTATCACTTCCAGTCGATGATCTCATTAATTGCCTTGGATTCAAGTATCATCACTATGTAGATGATTTCTAGATCTCAGTTACAGAAAGCTTCTGTTTCCTTGCCCCATTCTACTCAGAAAGTTCTAGTGATTCCCTCTTGTTTCCAAAATCTTATACAGTTTGGCTCCAGCCTGCTTTTCCAGACTTAGTGAAAATTACTCTCCTTTATTCGCTCTACAGTCAATCATACTGGCTACTTGCTGTTTCTCATACATCACATTCTATCTTCTGCCACTGTTATCTTTGTACAGGCTGACTAATGCCTCAGTTGAACTCCTTCTTCAGCTTCCACTGGTTAGATTCCCTAGCTTCCTTCAAAGTATAGCCCAAGTGACTTTTCCTAATACGGGCTAGAGGCACTAATTGTTAAAGCCTTTCATTCACTGCAAAAAAATTATCTTGTGTTTACTTTGTCTATACTGGGTATCTCAAAAGTCTTAGTGCTGTTTTATAGCTTTAAAAACTTCTATGGCTTTGATAGCTATAAAACAGCACTAAAACTTTGGGGATACCTTGTATTTGGTATGTACCTTTATGTGTTCATGTTATTTCCTAGTAAGATATAAACCGCTTGGAGACACAGATTGGGTTTTCCCCCTTTTGTAGCCACAGCGCCTGGCACAATGCTCTGTACTTAATAAATACTTACTGATGAAGAAACAGACATTTTTTGGGGAAGAATTGGTCGAGATCTACAAAACAAGGTTAGCACATACCTTGATGTTTCTTGACTTCAGTACAAAAATGGGCATGGAGAAGATGATGAAAGCTAGTAGAAAATGTGGTTGAGGATCAAGAAATAGAAGAGGCCAAATGTTGTATAAACTATTGACAATCCTTAATCTTGTACATGAAGAATTTTCTTCAAGGAGAGAGCCAAGGGGCGGCTAAGTGGTGCAGTGAACAGAGCACTGCCCCTGGAGTCAAGAGGACCTGAGTTCAAATCTGGCCTCAGACACTTAACACTTACAAGCCCTGTGACTTTGGGCAAGTCACTTAACCCAAATTGCCCTACCTTCCCCCTCCAGAAAGTAAAAAGAAAAAAAAAAAGAGAAGAGAGCCAGAAAGATGAGAAAAGTGGTAAGCCCCAACTGTCTTTAAAAGTGAAATTGACCATATCTTGTCATGATAACTGGTTATAGATGTAGTTGTCATTTAAATATCAGCCATTTTTGGTTAGTTTATCATCTCATTAGAACAAAAGTCAGAGTAAGTATCACATCTATGGCAGAAAATTATAAAAGGCCGAGCAACACTGGAATAGGATAGCTTCCTATCCTATAGGATAGGCTATAGAAAATAGTCTGTTTCCTATAGGATACAGGCTAGAGTAAAAACACTGACCATCACAATTTTAGAGTTTAATCAGTGCAAAACAGTCACCAAATTAATAGACTAAAAGAACCCAGAAGTCATGTTAGAAAACGATATATGACCGTCAAAGGCAGTGTAGATTTATAGTACAAGGTCATCTTCAAAATAATACCTAGAAAGATTGATAGAGGACTCAATAGTAGTAGAGAAGAACGGCTAACAGTCAGTTAGGCAGCATGTTTAGAGCTCTGTTAAGCCTAGAGTGGGCAGCTAGGTGGTATAGTGGATAGACTGCTGGGCTTGGAGTCAGGAAGACTCATCTTCCTGAGTTCAAAACTGTCCTTAGATACTTAGAGCTGTGTGACCCTGAGCAAGTCACTTAACCCTGTTTGCCTTAGTTTGCTTTTCTGTAAAATGAGCTGGTGAGGCAGCTAGGTGGCACAGTGAATAGAGCACCTGCCCTGGAGTGAGGAGTTACCTGAGTTCAAATCTGGCCTCAGACAGTTGACATTCAGTAGCTGTGTGACTTTGGGTAAGTCACTTAAGCCCAATTGCCTAACCTCCCCCAACAACAAAAAAATGAACTGAAGAAGGAAATGGCAAAACTAGTCTAGTATCTCTGCCAAGAAAACTCCAAATGGTGTCATGGAGAGTTGGGCATGACTGAACAACAACACAAGCCTAGAGTGTCCAAAGAATATTTTTAGATTAAATTGGAAAGACGACAGTCACGAAATGGAATAAATCTGCTCCTATATTTAAAGTGATGAAATTTCATCAGTAACAATAATCATTCTACTGCATTTGGACTCTACCATCTCAGCATTAGATTTGTTATTGAGAAGTGGAAGTGATGCTTAAGAAGATGAGACTGTGAACTTGCCAGATAACATTACAAAGGCTGAAGGTGAGACAATTTTAAAAGTTTTCTAGGAGTTGACTTTCGTGATGTCTCAAAGAAGAAATTACACAATGAAATAAACATACTGGAAAAAGGACCAACTAAATGTCCCCCTGCAAAACATCAGCAGTAATCAATGCATGCACCTACTTTTTTCTTCTTCCATATTTATTAAAAGGGAACAGGTAGATTTTTATGCATGATTTTCCTGTGACATATCTTTTCAGTTTACAAAACTGATTGAGAGGTATAGGAAACAAGGTTTGTGTGTTTTGTTTCTTGATTAAAAAAAACTTGACCGAGTTGGACAAAATATGAAGGCCTTCGTTGTAAATGAGTACTCTTACACATTCAGGCTATTCATAACTGTACTTTTCAAGAGCCTGTGGAATTTTGGCATCAGGATGAGGTGTAAAATAAGGAAACATAGTTTTGTTTAAGGTCATCACCCTTTTCATGGAGGTTATCCTAAGCAAATCTAAACAAAAGAAGGATTCCTTATTGACACTAATGTTCTCCAAGTGTTCTCTTTATGGATTATGTACTAATTTCATCAAGCTCCAGTACAGGATCAAGCCTTCTCTGTGAAATTCACAATAGTGGGAAAAGAATTGGTATAATCATCCAAATGGAAAAAACCGGATGGGAAACATGCAGTACCCATACTGTGACATTCAGCTAGACACATTAGCCCATGGTATATATCCCATGGTACTTGGCCAATAGAAACATATGTATATATGTGTCTTGGACAGGAATAGACAATAAGATGGGATCAGAATTGAGAAGGACTAGAAGATATTTGGGAAATGCTGTTTCAGAAGTCTGTTTCTATAACAGTGTTGTGGTGAGTGTTATATTGCTGCAAATCATGAAATACCACAATCTTGGAAGAATCAAAATTACAAGTAACCCAAAGGATTCCCGCATCTCCCCCTCCTCTCTAAAAAAAAAACCAAAACACATGATAGTTGTTAAGTGGGTATGCTACCAATAGTAACTTATATGCAAGAACCAAGATTTTATTTATGTGTATTCATGGTGTGTGTGTGTGTGTGCGTGCACATGTGTGTGTAATATATGAATTTTATATATGTTTATATGTATGTGTATATATGTATATGGACTGAATGATCAGAATAAGTGATGGGTTCACTTGTGCTGTGAGTGGGCCCTTCAAGCTCAAAATCCTATGGATGAAAGAGAAGAGAGAGTACGAGTGTTTTGGACTATTAGGTGGTGTAGTGGATAGAGCACTGGGCCTGGATTCAGGAAGGCTCATCTTTATGAGTTTAAATCTGGTCTCAGATACTTGTTACCCGTGTAACCGTGGGCTAGTCACTTAGCCCTCTTTGTCTCAGTTTTCCTCATCTGTAAAATGACCTGGAGAAGGAAATGGCAGATCATTTCAGTATCTTTGCCAAGAAAACCTCAATTGGGATCACAAAGAATTGGACATAACTGAACAACAACAAGTGTTTTAGTTTAGGCTCCATTGAAATATCAAGAGGATCAGAGTATTGGTACTGGGGTAGGTAAATCCCATGTTAATGGAAAAACATGGATGAGAATCAGTCCTGGATGAGGTGGTTTGGAGGCAGTCTACATCAGTAGGGGGGACTGCCTACATTGATGAAAACACAGTTCCATCAAAGTGTCAAATATTGGTGAGGTCATGGCTAAATAAGCTTATTCAGTGAAAATAGATATGCTGGTTCAACCTGTTCCTATGTGGTTGTGTTATCTTAAGTCCAATGTATAAATCATGTGTTCAGTTTTCTGGTTTAATTGTGTTAGAGCCTATAAAAGCAGTCTTTAGGGTTCAGTGAGAGAAGTGGGTTGTAAATTTACCATTCTATTTTTTTTTTTCTTCTGGCAGCATCCCTTCCTGAAACTGGCTAAACCTTTGTCTAGCTTGACACCGCTGATCATGGCAGCTAAAGAAGCAATGAAGAGTAACCGTTAATAGCCTTGCCATTTGTGGCCTCATCTTTCTTTTGTCATTTAAAAAAAAAGAAGTCTTTATAACATAAAATTGTTACTCTTTTTAGGGGTTTGAAAAAAAATCGTCAGCACACTGGGGTGGTTGGGGGGGACCAATCCCCACTCCCTGGAGATGTCTAAGACAGAATTAAGGAAAAGAATCGTCATGACTCTCGAAACAGCCCCTTTTTTAGGGTCCAAGAGAAATTGTGGGCTGAATCACTGGTCTCTCACCTCTCTGCCAATAGCCCAGCGGGGCCACTTATCAAGCTTGGGATTTGCATTTTATTTTGTTTTTACTGACTTTGCTGTAACAGATCCCATTCATTGTACCCTTTGGGGGTATTTTCAGTACTTGAATGGCAGATTCAAGCTTTCAGAGAAAGGCGCTTGTTTGATCTGCTAGTCCCCTCTCCTATTTTCCCCTGTCCTTCCTGTTCCTTTACCTGTTCCTTTTGGATTGCTTTGAGAAATTTTTTCTCATGCCTAAATTAAAGCAAGTGTGATAGATATTATGTACCTCTTTATATCAGAAAAGAGGCTTCCTATGATTTAATCTCGTGCAGAAGCCAGGACCAGCTACTTAAAGCACTGTTACATTCAATAACATTTTAGTTGTTATAAACCATTTTGAGGAAGGGAAGGGAAGATGGGGTTTTTGGGGGGTGGGGTGGGGTGGGGAGGCTTGGGGAGATTAAAAGAGCCTTTTTTTTTAGAAATATGGTGGTGATGTTTGGAGTGAAAGTTACAAGTAGAGAGGAGGATCTTTTAAGCTAAATCACTGAGACAAAGAAGAGAGGACCCCATTGACAACTGTGTCTGCAATTTGCATCTTCCTTTCTATTCCTTTGTGTTTGTATTAGATGCAGTTCAAAGTTATCTCCTGCTATGTACTTGGTTTCAGAAACCAAACGGTTTTTTCTTACCCCAACTTGGATTCTATCGCTTTGGCTGGTGCCTCTTTTTTACTTTCTTTATCAAATAAGTTTGTGTATATGTTGTAACTTTTTTAAACCCAATGACAAATAATGCGATAACCATTGGATTTTCAGGATTTGAATATTAAATACCTTTTTAAAGTATATGTATTCCATTTAAAACACATAAATAATTGGATAATATTGGGGAATATTGTAAGATACATTAGGTACTTGAAAATATGTGAACTGAAACTTGGTATTCCCAGAAACAGTTAGATGTAGTTTTATTAATGAAGAGAGTAGAGAAACTTAAAGACATCTCACAGGGATGAACTGTGTTAAAAACTGGGGAAATTCATCTTGAATTATGAAGAGGTCCCAAAACTTCACCAGTATTTTACTGGCTCAGATGACATAAATGAGTAATTCCACAAATACTGCTGCTAAAGGACTTGTGGATCATTTTATTTACTGAGTTGCCTATAGGTTTAAATTAGGAGGTAATCAATGAATTCACTTTGAATTCATTCGAAGTTCTAAATTTCATGTACCAAGAAATTGGAAAAGGGAACTAAATAAGTATGAAATGTATTTTGATGTCTTTAAGGCATCCTTTCTGTTTAAAAATTTTGACTCGATTGATTTTTAAAAACATTTTGATATTCAGACTCATCTCTCACCTATAATGTTCATTATTAATAGGAGCCTTTTCTTAGAAGCTGTGCTGCCTTATCTGAAATGCCAGGAGCTTAAAAAAAAATTCACTTGTTTCTTGCAGTTATTTGCTTCTACTCAACTCCACATTTACTTAGCCATATACCAGCATTGCCAAATCATGAGTAAGAAAAATTAAGTGTTAGGGATACTTGCTGAAAAATGGGAAAATAAACTTTTTAAAAAAATGTATTCCTTTTGTCAAAGGAAGCTGACCCATGCTTAATTTCTTCTCTTGTCCATGTTAAGATATGACCATGATAAATAGAAATGGCTATCAGAAAGGTTTTCACCAAAATCATAAAACAAAACTTGTGACTAGAGCACTTAGTAGAATGGTCTCTGATTTCAGTCTGTCTTGATTTTTATTTTTCTTGCTGTTATTGACCCTTCTGCAGCCTTTTATTATTTTACTGTTTCACAGCAACAAAATGCCTTATTCCCTTTGAAAAACTCTGGTGCCTCTTGAGTTTCAACTTCTCAACAGTCTGCTTTGTAAGCAGTTACTAGGTAGAGATTTGTATAAGATACTACCAATGGAGTAGAGAAACCGAATGATCAGACTGCAGTGATCATGCCTCAAGAAGGCAGTAACTTTGGGGATTGAGTTTATAAATAGCTTCTATTTCTATACGTGAGCCATAGAAAGCATGTTCACTGGATACAACGTCAGTACCCCCATTTTTAAGCACGTGACTCAGTAAAGGGCTTTTTGGTTTATAGGAAGAGTTTGGGATTATATTTAATCTTTTTTTATTGATGGTGCCCATTATGTCCATTGCCGGCAATGGATCGTGCATCATGAAAATCTGACTCCTGGGATATGGGACCTAAACCCCAGTCTGTTCTTTACTTAGTAAGATAAACTAATCGATCATATGAATATACTTTGATTATTTCTGAAATTTGTAAATTTTAAACAAAATAGTTTAAGAGCAGTAAGGAATTGTGATTTATTTTTAACATTTAAAATGACCTTCTAATCTTGTTGAAAGAACAAATTTAGTTGAATCACGATTAATTTTTTTGTTAAGCAATTTCCTTTTAAAATAATTTTTGTTTTCACTTTGGGTTGAAATGTCTCATTCAAATCCAGGAATTACCTTAATAGTTGAACTCTGTTTATAGGGTATTATGTTGTAGTACTATACTTAGCACTACAATGAAAGCTGTGACTTCTGGTGACCATTAGGTTGGTTACCTGTCCCCATTCTCTGGTGTCACAAACTTTAGGGATAGACAATATCAGGAAGCCATGGAAGTACTGAGATTGTTCTTCCCTTTTGGTAATTGGTGAGCAAGTAGAGTCACTGGGATTACATAAACTTCTCTGATCTTCCGAATATGTCTGTTAAGCTGCTTAAACTTAATCAAGCCAACCACCAATCCAAAATTAACCTGTGCCTTTTAAATATAGTTTTTAAAGTATCTTTGAGTGTTTCTTTTGGGGGACCCTTTAAATGAACTTTTTAGGTTAATTGTGTATGCTGTGTCCTAGCTAGATATAATCTTAGTGCATCTCAGACAGTAGTGGAGAGAAGTAGGAGTAGTAGGAAAATTGGGTGCTTAAGGAATTGATAACACTTTAAAAATCTCTTAAAATCCCCAGATATCCAGTGAGCATCTTTATATTTCAGTGCCCAGTTGTTGGAGGTTATAGTTACAGACATCCAGATGAGTATTTGCTTTGGGTGTTTTGCAGTGCAATTTCATAGCTTTAATTTGAAGTGTAACAATACAAAAACCAGATGTCCAAGGGAAAAGTTTTAAAATCCGTTGTCTTCCTGTCTCTGCCCTGTCCCCCCTCCTCCAAGTTTAACAGTTTTTCAGAGTGTATGTATTCACTCAAGCAACAAGTATTTATTGAGCACCTACTAGAAGCAAAGAGCTATGCTAGATCTGCTGGGCCCTCTGTCTTCAAGGATCCTTGCTGTCTAGTTGGTTCATCACACTAGCCTTTTCAGATAGAAAGGCAGTAAGAAATGTAATTAAGCGAGCTAACTGTTCTTGAATTTTAGTTCTGTACTAAAAGGGTGCAATCAAACTCAAATCTTGGGTAAAAATTTGTTGTCTTTTCTCTCTCCTTCCTTATTTTGGCAGATGGAAAATGGAACTTAGGTGCAAGTAGCTATCTTATTTTTTATTGTCTTCAAATTTTATGTTGCCTTTTGTTTAATTTAATCCCTTATGTTATTTAATTGTTACTGCAACATTAACTACTGTATTTGATGTTCAATAACTTTGTTCTTTTCAGGGCTAGAAATAAAATTTTTTTTAAATGTTTGTTTATCCCCTTCCCGAATTTTTATCTTTTTTGGACCAGAGTAGTTTTAAAGAATAAATGTTTAGATTTCTAATAGGTTGTGGGAGAGTGTGCTCAGTGTTTCTTAAAATACAAATTCTTTTTTACGTGACTATGGCATGAATTTTGTCCATAATGCTCCAGTCTTCTTGGGTTTCCGGAAACATGAGTGAAAAACCTGAGTTCATAAGAAATTATCACTTTTTTTCTGATTGTGAAGTATAGGACAACAATTATGGATCTGTCTGTAATATTCTCAACTCAGGTAATATCGGTAGACGTGGCTGAATCTTGGAAGTTTACAAAAGCGGGAGGACAGGGAACTTACTATGATTTATATACTACTTTTTCCCCTTTTTGAACTAAATCTGCAGTGTTGATCAATGCCTTTTTTGCAACTTATTGGGCACTTTGAGATTAAGTGATTTCCCAGTCACACAGTCTAGTGTCAGAGGCAAGTCTTGAACACAGAGCTTTGTAACTTTGGTGCTAGCTCTCCATCCACTACTATACTGCTTCTCTCGTGCCATGTGGATGAATGGATCTTTAAAATTAAAATATTTTAAAGCAACATTTCATTGAGAATTTAATTGGAGTAGAAGTTGTAGAAACATTGACATAGTACAGTAGCTTCTGCTAACATTTAGCTCATAAATGATTTCCTTGAAATAGTCTATGTATAGACGCCCTCCCAATAAAGGAAAATATGTACCCATGACAAATCAAGCATTCTACACAGGTGATTGTGATTCCTCAAGTTGATTTTATGTACTTGGTTATCAAGTTTAGAGTATAAAGGACATTTAAGATGGCATTTTTCCCCCTTCAGCAATAGCTGATAAAAGTAAGACATTAATTATAATCTCATTTGAGTACTTAAAAACATTATGGTTACCTACCTGGGTCTCAATTACTTAATCTGTAAAATGAAGGGGTTGGATAAAATAAATTATTGGGTTCCTTTCTTTTAGAAAAAAGGATTTTTTTTTCTGATATCTATTCCATCAGCGTTTATTTTTACTCTGTTTATTAAAGAACGAATTACAGTTATCTAATTTAGATGCAGCAGTTGCGGAGCAGGGCAGCTGAGTGGTACAGTAGATGGAGTAAGGAAGACTCATCTTGAGTTCAAATGTGACATTTACTAGCTGTGTGACCCTGGACAAGTCACTTAACCCTATATAAAATGAGCTAGAGAAGGAAATGCAAACGGCTCTAATATCTTTGCTAAGAAAACCCCAAATGGGGTCACGAAGAATTGGGCATGACTGAAAAACGGCTATACAAAATTGTTGAGCAAGTTGATTCTAGACTCTTCACTTGAACTCAGAAAGCATAAAATTCTTTGGGGTGTTTAAATTATTGTTTTGTGGAACAAAATGTTTTAAAGTAAAATTTCAAAGACCGTTTATTCTAAGTTTGCTGCGCTCCATAGCATTTTTATTGTTTTTGTTCATTTTATGCAGCTACTATGATGGGTTTAGACCTTTGAGAAGTGTTTAGCATCATCATGTCATGAAGAATCAAGTTTGAGCATTGGGAATGCATGTTCTAGTAAAATATATAGGTTCTTGTAGTCTGTGTTTTTGGGCTACTTTGTGAGAGTAAATTGAATGCTGACCTACAATGTGCCCTTCTGAACTTCACATACTTTATAATTGATGTATACTCTCAGCTGGGCATATTGTTTTCTGTTGGAGTACTTTTGTTAACGGTATATAACCAGTTTCTTGTTTTTCCCCCAAAAGCACGTTTTCTCCTTTAGCAAACATACCAAATGCCCAGGCTCCAGTAACACAGAAATAAAAGTGTGCTTGTCTTTGCTACTAGGCATGTGGAGTAGTAATAGACAGTTAACACTCAGCAGCCTAGATTTAGGGTTGGGAGGGAACTTAGAAGTTTGCTAGTTGAATCTTTTGTGTAACAGGTGAGAAATTAAAGCTGAGAGACGGAATGATTTACCCAAGATCACACAATTGCAAGTAGGAGAGTAGGGATTTGAATTCAGGTTTGTTCAATCCAAATTCACCACTCTTTCCATAGTAAATATAAAACAGACACTAATTTTATGAAAGAGAAGACATTAACAACTCAGGGCATCGGGAAAGGAAGATGACACATGGCTATTGTTTAAAGGAAGCTAGAGATTCTGAAAGTTGGAGATGAGGGGGCACATTCTAGATCAGGGAGACCACCCTTCTAATGGCACAGAGGGCAGAGAAGGAATACTATGTATGAGGAACAGGTAAAGATCAGTCTGACCAGCACAAAAAATGCATGAAGGAGTAGAATATAAACAGAATTAGAATAGATAGGAGCTAAATGATGGGGTTAAAAGCTAAGCTGAAAATTTTGTGGTTTTTTTCCTACAGATAATGGAGTTAACTGTAGAATTTTTAATAGGGAAGTGTTTTCAGACTTTTGTGTCAGCAGTATCAGTTTGGCAGCTATGGGAAGAATATGTTGGGTGAGAAAGACAAGAAGTCGGTCGGTTCAGACCAATAATCCATCACTTAGATACTGTGAAATTGCTTAATTGATTTCTTCCTGGCATGAATGGTATTACTCATCTTTTTTGACTCTAAAGGGGGTGTACTCAAAGATTGTACAGGTCAAATGATATGTTGAACATAATGTCAAAAACTTTCTAGTAGTATGCATTCATACTCTTAGCTATTGATATTCCAGGTGACTACATGGTGTTATGCCTGTGTTGTCATCCATGGCTTTTATCCTAACCTTCAAGGAGTACTCATGAAGCGAAGCCACTTAGAGGAGGAAGTGTTTGATTATTTGTGGGTATTGAATTGGCGTCCTTTTATAATGCTTTTGGTGTTAGAAAAGCAGAACTAAGAAAACCACGTGTGCTGTCCTCACTCTGGTGCGCCTCATTTGAGTCCAAGAAGAAATGTTTGGTATTTGTAGGAAATTTTTTTATAAGGATATGTTTGAATTTTCTAAGGAAACAGCGTTTGGAAAAGCATATTTCATACTATTTGTAAAAATTACAGTGGTTTCCCCCCCTCAAGATGACTTTAATTATGGATGTGCTTCCATAGCCTAGAAATTGTACTGTTTTGCTCAGGAGAAAAAAAATTTAGTTTGATATCATCAACACTATAAAACTTACATTCTTGTAGGCCCCAGTTAAGTCCTGAGGTCAAGTGATTTTGCTACAAAACATACTGATAGGGATTCAATGTGACTTTGTATAACTTATGAAAATGTATTAATGAGGCTAAAATATTTCACTGTTGAAAAGATCTATTAATATGTATGGTATTCTCTCCACTGACGCAGGTGGCAAATTATTTTTTGAGTTAATTTGTTTGGGGCTGTGTGTGTGCGTGCGCATGTGCGTGCGAGTGTTTATGATGAGGGAGTGGGTGGGCAGGCAGGTGTTAAGTGTGACAGTGATCTGGTGGCTGATGTCTCCAAACCTTAGGCTAGTTTTTGGATGAGTGATTCACAATTTCTCAGTGAGTACTCTAATCAAAGCCTTTCCAGTTTGGTAGTGTCATTTATCTTACTCCACCTGAGCTCCTGAATTTGTACAATAAAGGGGATGAACTAGATAGCTAACATTTCTGTTGCACTTTGAAATTTTCAAGGCGTATATTCTTATTTTTAGATGATAAGATTTATGTTAAAATTTATTCAGAACTTAACTCCTGCTAAAAAGTGTTTCCATATACCCACCTAAACACAGAGGATTGTGTATGAAACCACAAATCTGTCATTCCAGTTGATTAAAAAAACCAAGCATTTATCATGATTGCACCTGTTACTTTCAAAACTGCCCTGCTTTTTTGTGCTTCTCTACTTTTGTACTTTCAACGATGTTGTTTCTTTACCCCTCCCCCCTTTAGTCTCCCAGTCCCCTTCATGTAGAGCAGGATGTCTATATTGCTTGAGGCTCTCCCCTCACTTTTATGCTTCCTTCTTACCCCAGGCCTTTTGGTCTCCCTGTTTGATACATTTCTTAACTGTGTTCAGCTCTCTTTTGTCCCTTTCTGTTGAGTGGGATTCACCTCATGCTTGCTCCTTCTGCCCCTTCGTATGTGTCTGTGTGTATGTACCCATGTAGGTTATTTGTGTTGACCGTGTACGTTATGTATATGTCAACGTGGCTTGTCTAAATGTGATTCATAGGGAGTCTTGCGTAGATCTTTAGCCTCTCACCCGCTGCTTTCTTTGATTCCTGTCTGAAGGGGTGCAGGAGAAAGGTGTCATGAGGCCGGCCACTGTTCTCAGAGAGAGGAATCCTGGACTAAACCTATCTGCCCTTCTAAATGTTGCTACTCCAGAAGAAATAATTTTGTTCTTAGATTCAAACTGTCCTCTTCAGTATGCCTTGAAGAGAAAAGAATACAGCTTAGCATATAGCAGAAGACTTGATGTCTTCACCAAATGCGTTTTACATAAAATGCCATCACAAATAATAGTGGATAAACCTATTTATCCTATGAAAGTGCAAACAAATCAGAGAAGTTTATACAGATTAGAATGTATCAGACCATTCAGAGAGTAAATGATGAGCACCCTCACTTGGAGCAAAATATTTCATCTCAGCTAAGAGAGAAATAGTCCCCTATTTCACTCAAGAGGAAATTTCTTGCTCTCTAGGAAGGAAAACTGGAAATGAGGGAATTACAGGGGGAGGGGGAAAGCCATTGGAGATGGCTTTCCCCTCTGTTTGCCTTTTAGTACTTTTCCCCAAAGAGAGTTTGGAACTAGCTGTGTTGTCCAAAGAGTCAAGAAGGTCTCTGAAACTCTAGCACCAGCTCCGCCCCTTGTGTAGGCATGCAATATTAAATGAGCGTCCTTTCCACCGGTGAGAGTTTGATGCAAATGATCCATACAGGGGAACACATGTACTACTTACACAGGGAGTCACTGGTAAGTAACCCACCCTTACTATGCAATTTGATTGGTTGCTATTTATTAATCATAACTGTAGCAGTCTAAGGAGAGTTAAAGTAATTCCTCATGATTATTTTCATTGAGGGAATAGCTAAGCCTCCATTCCATTAAATTCAAACTATTCAGTGATCTAGAGAAAACTTTTTCACTAGTAATTCTTATTTATGTTCAAATTGCCAACTGTGTATACTTTAATAACAAATGAGCAACAATACACACTTATGTAATTGTGTATACAGAGAGAGACAGACTAAATCAAAGTAGTCAAACTTGTACTGACATGCAATGGCAGACATTCCCCAGTGGAGCACAAACATATTAAAATGTATTTGGGAAATGTTTAGCAAAATGAAAATGTAACAATATCAATTTGTGGTTTTCTAAGTCAATATGTGGTTCACACCTCTGCTCTAAACACTGTTTTGGCTATAAGCAGTGCCACTGCCAAGTGGCAGTTGAATAACCAAAGTCAGTAGCTGGCTCCTGTTTACAAGCATACCTCATTTTATTGCACTTTGCTTTTCATAAAAAATAAATTGAAGGCTTATGAAAACACTGCATCCAGCAACATGCTCATGTGTCTCTGTGTCGCATTTTGGTAATTCTCACAATATTTCAAAGTTTTTCATTATTTGTTATGGTGATTTGTGATCAGTGACCTGTGATGTTACTATTGTAATTGTTTTGAGGTGCCATGTATTGTAGAGAACTTAATTGGCAAATGTATGTACTCTTGAGTGCTCTACCAACCACCAACCTGTCTCCCTTTCCTTGGAGCTCCCTATTCCCTGAGACACAACAGTATTAAAGTTAGACAGCAACCCTACAGTGGCCTCCTACGTGTTCAAATGAAAAGAGGAATCAACCAGTGGGGCAAATAATTATTGTCTTATTTTAAGAAATTGCCACAGCTACCCCAATCCTCAGCAACCACCACCTTAATCAAATGACATCACTGAGGCAAGACCCTCTTTCAGCAAAAAGATTACAACTTGCTAAAGGCTCAGGCCATGATTAGCATTTTTTAGCAATAAAGTATTTTTTAGTTAAAGTATGTACCTTTTTTTAGACAATACTATTGTACACTTAATAGACTACAGTATAGTATAAATACAACTGTTCTGTGTACCAGGAAACCAAGAAATTCGTGTGACTTGCTTTGTTATGATACTTCACTTTATTCCCGTGACCTGAACCACATCACCTTATCTCTCAGGTATGCCTGTACTTATCTGTTAGCGTGGTCTCAATTCAGTTATTGCAAGTAATGATTAATGCTCTTTAACATTCTTTAGTGTTTCCCAGGATAATCCTTTTTCTCTTTTCAACAGTGATAGTAACAACCAGCTTCTCTCAAGGTCTTTATAGAATTCTTTTTATAAACCGATACTCATAGGATTTCATAGTAATACTTAAAGATAGATTGCATAAGAAGTCCATCCTTCCTCTTATATTTACATAGGTTTTTTCATATAAATTCTCATGGGTCAGAGATCCATTTCAGTCCACCATGAAAAGTTCACATGGAATGTTTTTCATGGCTCCCCAGGGATCATGGAGTAAACCCATCTCCATGCCTCCATAGGGAGACTTGCTTCACCCTAATTCATTTTCTCATTTCAGTTTTCAAAGATCATCTTGTGTCACAAGTAGACACACCTTGTCCCTGACTCCATGAGGGAAGTTGTTTCCTGCCAAGCCATTTGTCAGTTGTTGCTTTCAGTTGGCCATGCCAATTGGTCTCCCAGTATTTTGCTTGCATTTTAAAGTTACAATAAGTCTCTGTGAAATAGGAATTTGAAGAAGGGGACACACATATTTATGTGTATAAAGAAGCAGAAAAACAGGGTATTTCGGTTTTTAAAGATGAGCAGACATTTATTAATCTGTTCTTCAGGATGAATATATTTTGCTCCATGTCTAGTAGAGCAAGGAAACAGGAAGAACAAGGCAAATATGGGAGGAAGGATGACTGCTCATTTTATACTAAAATGAGGGTTAAAGACAGTCACTTATGCCAGTAAGGGAATCTCCAGGATTCTTCCCTTTGCCTCCACATGTTATAGAACCGGATATGTAGTATATGTGATATTAGACCCCACCTCCCCCTGCCTCTAACAGCAATTCATATAACTAAAACTACACTCACCAGAGGATATCAATCCAGTACTTTTGTAGATAAATTTGAGACTGCTGTGTATTTAAATGTGTCAGAGAATCCCTACACACTTTTATGAGTAATACATCTTATATTTTAGTAGCATAAAGGAAATTGCATTATGAGAGGGAAAATAGTTGAGATGACCCAAAGGGAAAGAGAAAGTTATAGAAAATGCTAAATGCAATGTTCAGCTGCTGAATGCATTTTGTATTTTGGTGAGACATGTTTAGAGCCTAGTTTATAATTAGTGAATGTAATACTAACGAAATTTCAAGATCCCTTTGTATTGGAAAGCTGACAGGTAGCACCTAGTTTCAAATTAAGCCTATGTAAAGAAACAGGAGGTGTGAACCCCTCTTGCTGACGTAACAGGAAGGGGCTGAATAAGGAACCCCTGTTGCTGACGTAACAGGAAGGAGTTATACCATATTTAAAGAAGAGCACAAGCTGGACAATCGGAACTTCTTGGGAGAAGCATCATGGAGGCAGGGCAATTGCTGCTGGACTGACGACTGAACTGAGAATTGAGAAGAACTCGGAAGAGGAATGATAATTGAGAACTGAGACAGAATTTCTTGGAGCAAGCCATGTGGAGGCTAGATAAAGTGATTTTGATTTTGAGAATGGAGCTTATGGTGCTGAGGATTTCCTGAGGGCCAGCAGGAGCTGCTGAGGCTGCCGAGGACTTCCAAGAGCCAGCTGGAGCTGCCAAAGACTGAGGAAGCATGACTGTGGTGCTGGTATTTTGTACAAATGTTGTGGCTTTGTTAATGTGTATGAATGTTCTTGTGGCTTTGTTAAGCCTTGTCTTCCCAGGAACAGAGACTGTGAAGGGTTAGAGATGGACTGGACATTGTGAGCTTCAGTGTGGAGCTCGAACTGCACAGAGAGCTGGACAAGGAACTGGGAGCTGTCTGCCTTTGAACCCAGGTGACAGTTTGGTGGATTCAGGTAGGAGCTACCTGCCTCAAGTGAAGATGAAAAGACCTCTCCATGGTTACTGAGTAGTGACTGATGAAATAGGGTACTGGGAAGTAACTGAAGAAATTGTAATTTACTTGTGACCTAGGGGTGGATGGCTTTTCTACTTTCCACTACCCCTTAGGAGGGTACTGAGTAGTGACTGTTGAAGTTGTAACTTAATTGCACCCCATGGGTGGAGAACTTTGACTTGTAATTTGTGACCCTTGAGGAGACAAGCCTCCTTAAGGATGATTGAATGATTGAGTTACTAAATGATTGTGCTTTGTTGAAAACTATGTGACTACTTTGGTGAAACCATTTTAGTGATAAGTTGTTGAGTTGTGACATGGTGAATGCTGTATTTTGATTTTCTGTGATAAGGTGTAACATTCTGAATGATGTACCTTGATTTTCTGTGAATGTTTTGCTCTGATTTGTTATTGAATAAATAGATAGTTAGCTGTACTATGTAATCAGAACCTTGAAAGCTGTTCAGAGCAGCAGTCCTCTGGAAAGCTGCTCATGCTTGACTTTACAGTGAATTACTAAGTTTTCCTCACATGCAGTTTCTCTTGAGCATAGGCTTCTTTTGATTAGCATATCAGAAAGGGAACAACTCTTGCAAAAACCTTGCAAAAAAAAAAACCACTATTATTGGGTTAGTTTCATGTTGTGCAGTGATAACTAAAAAGTAAAAATAAACATTATTTAGAAGAAATTTGGTTTGGAGGAAGGTTGGAATATATGCATGAACAAGGGTGAAAACTACTTTTTAAGCACTTACTATGTGCAAAGCACTGTGTGTCATCTCTCAAGGAGCTTACATTCTAATGGAAGAGAGAGCACTTAAGGAAGGTTTTAGTTTTAAGTTGGAAGAAATCCCATAGATTTTAGGGGGCAGCAGCAAAGTGTATACTAATATATCCTTTAATATAATTTCTCTTGATAAACAGCTGTTTCTGATACTGAACCATTCGCCACAGCGCTAAGGACTTTGGTGGCAAGAATTTTCTGAGTCTTCAGTAGTTGTGGCTGTAGCACCTGGATCAGTTTAGTAGGTTGCATCTCCATAAGGAGTTGCTTCTCAAGACGATGGCTATTGGCACTGGGTGAGAAGTAATGTTATATCTAAGACCCTTGGGTTTGGGGTCCTGGGCTATTTGTTCCCTACTCCTATTTTGTGGAGAAGAAACGGTATAATGGAAAGAAGACTAGATTATGGGTTTGAATCCAAGCTTTGCCACTTACTATCTGTGATCCTGGCCAGCCACTTGCCTGGCTAGGTGTCCCTCTCATTTGTAAAATAAGGTAGATTAGGTTTGAACTCTGAGGAAAAATCCTAGATGGAACTTTAAAGTTCCTTAAATAGATTCCACCTCATAAATACAGATTAGTAAATTGAGGTCTACGGAGGTGAAGAGACCCAAGGTCACAGGTGGCAAAGCCAAGATCTTTGAATCCAGGTTTTTATGATTCTTAATCTAACACCAGAAAATAGAGCTTCCTCTTTATGTTCAAACTAAAATCTGATTTAGGACTAAATGTCATTTCATTGGGTTTTGTTTGACCTTTACTCCATCCTCCATATTAAACATATTTAAGCACCTCTCCAAATGGAATTTTAAATTTTATGGTGCTTTGGGAGTGTCTCAGTTCAGATTTTTATAATGCAACATGGGCAATTCTTTTTCTTAGTGTGTTGATCTAAAAGTTTTAGTGAAAGGGTGGCTAGGTGGCACGGTGAATAGAGCACCGGCCCTGGAGTCAGGAGGAGCTGAGTTCAAATCTGGCCTCAGACACTTGACACTTGACACTTACTAGCTGTGTGACTTTGGGCAAGTCACAACCCTAATTGCCGTCCAAAAAAAAAAAAAAAGCAAAAACAATAGTTTCAGTGGATCACAGTATGGTACTGCCAGTGCTTGATAGTACTACAATGCAGAAGGGCTCATATTCATGTGGGAAAATATTTAGTTTGTCTCCTTTCTGTAAGTCCATTTCATTATTAAGTGACCTATATGGAAGTATAGAATCAAAGAACTGAACAGAAACCCACAAAAGCTAATTACTTTGATTCTTGTTTGCAACTGTGGTAAGTTTAATGGGAAAAAAAAGGTAGAAATCAATGGCTTAAATCAGGGCATCTAATTTTTTCCCCAGATAATTTGAAATTTCTACATTGTAATTGCTTAAATTAGGCTGAGGCTTCCTAACACAAAGTTGCTGAGGGAATGTGTGAGAGATCTGAAATACCTGCTGAGGATCCTTTCTATGTTATTTGCTTGATTTCCTACCACGGATAATTGAAAGTTGGCAAAAAAAAAAAAACACCTCCCCAAAACAAAGTGGGCTATTCCTGGATAGTAAAGATGATATGTTAGAACTGTTGATTACTTAGATGCAATCCTTTAGCTGTGGGATGGGTGAGAAAAAGAAACAACCAGACAAGGCTGTAGAAGATGATTGTATTTGTTAATGGACATGAAAAGACTGGTTACCAGTGTGAGAGTCATTTTTGAATCGACTTTCTCATTTATAGCAAAATCAGAATCAATACCAAATGATAAGGAAGAATAAAAAGGAGAAGATACAGCATGTAAATGAAGAAACACCAATCTGAAATTTTGAAAACAAGTCTTCACTCTCCACATCCATACACTTGTGTATCTACAGTATGTACGTGGTTATTTGAAGATTGTTTCCCATGTTAGAATGTGAGCTCCTTGAAAAGAAACATGTCCAACTGATAAATACAATAATAGCTAACACGTATATAATACTTTATGGTACTTACATGCCAAGTACTATGCTAAGTACTTTATAATTACTGTATCATTTGATCCTCATAACTAGGAAGAAGGTGCTGCTGTTATTCCCATTTTACAGATGAGGAAACTGAGGTAAATAGAGGTTAAGTGCCTCGCCCAGGGTCACACAACCAATAAGTTTTGGAGACCATATTTAAACCTGGAACTTTCTAACTCCATTACCAACTCAACTTGGCCCTCCACCACTGTGCAACCTGTTGTACATGGTCAGAGGACAAGAGATGATTTTTAGAGAATTTTCTAGCTATCTCTTAGAAATTTGTCTAACATGGGTAACTTGGAATAGTCTGAGTAGCTTGGAATTCCTATCCCAGATTAGAGGAAATGGTTCATTTAAAAGTCTTTTACAAATAAAAATTCCTTTGTCATTGTAATTTTGTGCTTCATGTTGCTCTTCCTGGTTGACTTTAGCCATGGACGGTCTTTGGATAATTAACTTCTGAAGCAGTAGCCATGAAAGAGTTAGGAGGGAAGCATCTAGTGAAGTGCCCCAGGGTTATTTCTTTGACCCTGTGCTGTTTCACATGTTTATCAATGTCTTGGATGAAGGCATACATGACATTATTATCGGATTTGAAGATAAAGCTGGAAGGGTTGGATAACATGTATGGTGACAGCATTAGGATTTTGGCAGGTTGGAGCATGTATTAACAGTAATGACAATAAGCACTTAATAAATGTGGACTATTAATGCTTTAAAAAGGGAAATGAATAAGAAGAGACATTAACACAAACTAACATAATTTTCCAAGGAAGTTTAACCAATATAAATCAATAGTCAAAATGAGATTAAGAAAACGTAGAAATTGTCAACCAACACATGATATTCTTGAGAGAGGGCAGCCAAGGGCAACACCACACCACTGTAGAATAGAAACCCTGATGGAGGCAGATTGTGGAACGTTATCAGATGTATTGCCTCATGATGGAGTGAGACTCAGTGAAGAAAAAAAAAGTACAGAAAATTTGGCAAGAGACAAGCCAGATCATTCTGGAGATGTTTAAGGATAAATCTGGAAGGCTGACGACAGATTGGCAAAAATGAAAAGATCTCTAAAGGTCTTTATTACAAACTTTTCTCTACCAATAATAATAAGGATGAAAACTAGCATTTATACACTGGCTTAAAGTTTGCAAAGCACTTTATACAAACTCATTTAAACCTCTAAGCAACCTTGCAAGGTAGACACTATGGGTATTTTAAAATCTTACTCTATATCTTTGGAAATTGAAATAGAATTTGATTTGTTTGTGATCATAGTAGCTAAAAAGTATTAAAGTGAAATCTGAATCCAGGTTTTCCTTATTCCACGTTTATCACTTTACCTTGCCATATTCTCTCCAATATACATATTTGGCCATTAGGACCATAGTCTTACTATGCTTCAGGAAGAAATTATACTAAAGAAAAAAAAGGCAAGGAAAGAAAAGGTGTATACTGGAGTCAACATAATGTCGAGTGTGTTAAGTCCTGGTTCTCAAGAGTCTTGAAAGAGAAGAGGATACAAGACTTTTGGGGGGGGAAATCATGAACTTTATTACTGAGAAAAAAACTGATCAAGAAAATATCATTAATTACCAATCTATGTGTCTACTCTTCACAGTCACTGTCTTGATTTACTGAAAGGATTAGAGAATACAAGATCCCACTGTCTTGGATTTGTTGTTTGACTATCAAAAAGTATTTTCTTCTGTAACCAAGATGTTCCCTTCAAAGATTTCCTGCTACAGTTTTCTCCCCTGCATATGTCAAATCTTGAAAGATCTAACAACAGAGATGACATTGTTCAACGCTATAGTTATTCAAATTAAGCAAGACCTAAAACATTCCCCAAAGGTATTTATCCTGTTAAGAAGGAGATCTGCAGAGTTTAGAGAGGCAACATCCTCTAGTCTTCCACATGCTTCTGTTTTTGGATGACCTTGTATTGATTGCATCAAGTCCAGGAGCATTTCAGAATATGCAGTCTTAACTTTCCACAAGGGGAAAAATGGATTAGAAATTCATATTGTGTAAACTAAGTTAGAGCAGGATGGATAGCCCAAAGAGAAAGCTGATCGGTACATCTATCTTGGGAGAGGAGCTGCTGAAGAACATCAAACTGAATCTAGAACTGATTAGGAGGAGAATTTTCTAGATGCCTTTAGGAAATTGTGGAGTGCTTTAGATTTTTTTAGTTCAATTTTTAAAAAAAATGTGGATCGATGTCTCATTTTTGTATTACATTAATTTCTGAATATATTCCTTCTCCTATATCCAGTGTGCCAGTCCTTGTACTAAAAAAAGTTTTTGGAACAAGCAGTTCAGCAAAGCTAACCAATATTAACTATGTTTGACAGGTTATGACATATTCTATGTCCATGGCCTTTCATGGCTTCAGTAAAGAGGAAAAGATGCTCCTTCTCAGTTTTCTCCAGGGTCAACCTTGGTCATTATAATTCCACAGGGTTCACTTTTGTTTGTTGTCTTCTTTCCATTTCTTCCCAACCTATCTAAAATAAAACATCTTTTTAAGCCCAGTATTCCTCTGGTGATGCTGTGTATGTCTACCAATCCCAGAATACCACCATCTCTAGAGGATTCAAGCCACATTTTACCCAAAAGACAAAGAAGGTGCTTGTGGACTGTGTATAGGCCGTAAAGATGTGAGCAGGACAAATAGCATAAAAGATGCTATCAAAGAGGAGAGCGATTAGAAAAGAAGACTGGCCAGGCCTATCTAGTGAGAACAGGGGATAACCTCTCTGGTCTGGTCACTGCCCTGTGCACTCCCTTCATATCCAGGTAATGTACAGAAAGCCAGAGGGTGGCCTTTAGCGTGTTGGCTAGACCATCCATGGAGGGCTTAGTGGGGAGGAAAAGGAGAATTCAAACGGTTAGGGTGTCACCACACCCTTAGGGGAAGGGCCCACGTCAGTGACAATATCACAGACCTGTGGAAGGAACAAAATCTTTGGCAAGAGGAGCACTCTTAGAAGTAATTCAGATTTATTCATCTTGGGCATCCGCTTGGAGGCAGCGAGGTGGCTCAGTGGATACATCACCAGGCCTGGAGTCGGGAAGACCTGAATTCAAATCCAGCCTCAAACATTTACCAGTTGTAAGTCACATCACCTCTGTTTGCTTCAGTTTCTTCATCTGGGAAATGGGAATAATAATGGCCTCCACCTTCCAGGACTGTTGTGAAAATCACATGAGAAAGTAATTACAAAATGACGAGCACAGTGTCTGGCATACTCTGAGTGCTATGTAAGTGTTGGCAGTGATGATGGTGATGATGTACTGGGCCCAGAGACAGAAAGACCTGAGTTCATATTGTGACCCCAGCATTTGTTGAGTGTCTCTGGGCACATCCTTTAATCTCTGCCTGCCTCAGTTTGCTCAGCTGTAAAATGAGGATGATAATGGTACCTACCGCACAGGATTGTTCTGAAGATCAGGTGACACAAGATGTGTGAAATGCTTTGAAAAATCTTAAAATGTAACATAAATGCTAATTATTATCATTATTATTGTTTGAAATTGGTCAACTTTTTTTTTGGAAATTAGTTATCCACAAAATAAACTTCCAGGAAGAAAAACAAAAGCGGATTGATTAAAAACAAAAGAATGTTTTTCACTGTCCCAAAGACTATTTTTTGCTCCAGCACACTCCTGTTGTAGTTGTTCCGTTGTCTCTCTCATGTCCAACTCTTCTTGACCCATTTGGGATTTTCCTGGCAAAGACACTGATTTGCCATTTCCTTCTCCAGCTCATTTTACAGAAGAGGAAAGTGAGGCCAGTAGGGTTAAGTAATTTGTCCAGGGTCACACAGGTGTTAAGTGTCTGAGGCCAGATACGAATTCACAAAGATGTGTCTTCCTGACTCCAGGTCCAGCGCTCTAGCCCCTGCTCTATCTAGCCACCCATAACAGCATACTCCTGCTATGAGACCAGTCATTGTCAGATTAATTTGGATGTACTGCATGTAACTCTAGAAATGCAACTAGTTTGCATAAAAGGACTGTGGGCGAGTTGCTTGGCCTCAGTTTCATCATCTGTAAAAGGAGAACAGTAATATCAGTCCCTCATGGGGTCATTATGAAGATTAAGTGAAATAAGTAAGGTGCTTTATACATCTTAAAATGTTACGTAATTGCCAGCTGTTGTATTCCAGGTTAGCCAACTATTTTTTGGAAATGTTATACGTAAAATACATTTCTAGGGAGAAAAATAAAGACAGAAAAATAAAAATGAAAGCATTGATTAAAAACAATGTAAGGATTTTTTTTTTTTGCTCTCCCAAAGACTTTTTTTCCTCTTAGCACACGGGTTATGACATCAATCATTTTAAAATTAATTTGAATATACTTTGAGTAATTTCTCTGGAAATGTAACTAGTTTATATTTTTAAAAGAGCCATTGGCATGATGCTTCGCTTTAGTTTTATTATCTGTAAAATAGGAGTGAAAAGACAAACATTACCTACCTCAGTAGGTTGTGAGAAAAGTGCATTATAGGCTACAAGCTGCTATAATCAGCTTTTTTTTTTTTTTTAACAGAGGCATAGTTTTATTGTGGCTTTTTAGAATAGAATTAACAGGAGTTCATCTTGTCTCCCAACACCAAGGTTACTGAAGAGTTCATATACCACCTTCCATAAAGCTAGTATTCACTAATATCAGTATTTGTGTCAAAAACATACTCTAAGCATTTCAGTAAGGTCAGGTGAGTCACAGTCTAGGAGCCAGAAAGTGAATGAAAGTACCATGAGTATCTGTAATAAACTTTGGATGTGTGATGCTTTGAGCAAGCCATTTCTGATCTTCCCACATCAACACAAGAAAAGGTAGACAGTTACTATGGTATGACTCACCAACACTCCCCTGGGTAGCCTGTGTCTCTGTATACCTCTCTGACAGGTAGTTCTACTATTGGAACATTTTAGTTAAACTAGAAGGAAATTTTTGAAGATCAAGTGGCTGGTGGGATTATAGATAAGGAAAAATAATTCTTGGGGTGTGCATTGCCTACCTCCTGCCATATGTGAATTTTCTCTCTAGCCTCCTTGACCTTATGGCCCTGAATGTTCATTTTTGCCACGTCAGCTTAATATCCACCTCTGTTAAAAAGAGGTGGGGTTTTCTGACCTGATTTCCTGTGGAGTACAGTCTAGACACTCCCTTGCTTCTTCTAGCTCGTGAAGATTCCTGGATGGCTGGTTTGAATGTCTCCCTTTCCTTCTTCTTTATTATTGTGACCCTCTGTGAAGGGGCCAGAAGAGTTTCTAAGATGTTTCTACCCCAGAAAATCTATAGCAGCTTTGCTGGCGAGCTGGCAAGTGCCTTTCAGTTGTGTGCATGTTGCCTGGAACTAAGGATGTTGATGGAGATCGGGCCCTGGGGAGGCGGCTTTGGTCCAGATGTGGTCCTAACTCTTCTCTTCCTGCTTTATTTGGTCCACGGAGTGTCTTTTGATGGTGCCTCTGCCAACCCAACTGTGTCTGTCCAGGAGTTCCTGATACTAGAGTCCTCTCTGTTGACTACAGCTGTCAAGCTGTTGGCTCATTTTGTAGGGATGAAGGCCAGCTACATTTTGACCAGTCTCTATTGGTCCTGGGAGTTGACAGATTTCCATCTAATCCAGAATCTGATTGCCAGAGATTGCAGCTCCTCCCTCCGGACATCAGTGGGCCAGGGCACCTTGGTGGAAGCCACCTGTTCTTTCTTCTTCCATTCAACTCTCCTCCTATTTCAGCACAGTCTTTTTATCTACAGGGTGACAGCTGTGGCTCTCATTGTCACCATCTTGGCTTATACAGGTGAGAGAATTTTCTCCTTGAGAGTCTGGGATGGATGGAGAGGGAGGAGGGTTATCCCTTGAAGCAATGTTATATTACTGGAGAGAAAAGAAGCACTCATTTGAATTGTCAGTACTTAATAGAAATCAGACAGCTAGTCTGATGAAAGTCAAGCAGAGTGTGTCTTAAGAAATAATTCAGTTGTTTTTTGGTTAGTCATTTGCTTTATATTGTTTTCTTGGGCATAGTGCTAGGACCAAGAGGTATTAGGAGTGGCATGTATGTCTATAGTGGGATAGAATGGGGAGAATCAGGAAAAGAAGGTCAGGGAATCTTTGAAATTGTTGGACTTTGATTTGCTATTTGGGAGAGGAGTCTAAGAACCAGTTCTTACATTCATTTAGCTTTTGGTGGAGTAATTCCCAGCCCTAGTTTCAGAATATGTCAGAATGATTCAGTTACCTCCAGTGATGTCATGAAATCTCCAGACCAAATGAATTTTTTATTCAATTTAATTAAAAAGTCAGACCATACATTGGGGGCCAGGGTGAGCAGGAAAAGGAAATCAGATAGTATTATTACAGCATCATAACAAGTAGGAAGGATGTGGGGATAACTGAGGGATAGGGGGAAACAATGGGAGCTAAGGCAGACTTATCTGCTTTAAGGGCTGAAAAAAAATAAATTTACAGAATTAATTACTTGCTTGTTAATAAGATAGCACAGTGTCAGTGTGGTAGAATGGAGAGTGCTAGACTTGATGTCAGAGAACCTGGGTTCGAATTCCATTTCTGCTGCTTACTACCTGTACGACTTTGGACAAGTCCCTTTACTTCTCTGGGCCTCAGTCTTGCCGTCTGTAAAATGAAGGGGTCAAACTAGTGGTATCCAAAGGTATCTTCTAGCTCTGAATCTGTGGTCATTGATGATCCTGTTGGCTCTTCCTTTGGTATGGTAGGTGACTTGTCTCGCTTCCAACTGATTTTCTATAGACAGTAGTAGATTCTAAAAGTTTCTCTTCTACATCTGTAAATAAATCCAAATTCAGTAGGATAAATTTTTATACTCCCACACACTCACACATACATATATGTTTGGGGTTTGTCCTTTGTTCTCAAAGAGGACCATGATGTCAGGGAGGTGATGCCATGACTTGCAATTAAATTGGGATTTGAGTGAGGAAGGGCTGGGCATAGTCACTTTCTCCTCCAGAGCCATCTGGGTCCAGTGGCCAGATATGGAGCAGGACAACTGGAGATGGCCCAGGATGCAGTGGGAGACCTTGGCCTTGTTAAGCTGAGGTCTTTCTAAGTTCTCGCTTTGACTGAGGCATTGCCCATAATTAAAAAAAATAATAAAACTGGGAGGGGAAGACCCTCAGGGTTGCTGGCTGAAAGAGAAACAATTACTATTTGCATTCACTCTGAGCCTTCAGGACCCAAAAAATAACTATTAAGTGGTGCTTGGGCAGGGACCTATTGTTGGCCAGTGAATGAGAGCCAGAGTGAATTGGGTTTAAGGCATGTATACACCTGTATATATGTATATCCATATGTGTGTATATCTACGTATGTGTGCCCATATATCTATATGTGTATATATGTATATGTGTGCACACGCACACACACATACAGAGAAAGAGAGCCAACTCACTGATTTACTTCTTTAAATGGCATAGTAGATAGTACCCTGGGCCTGGAATCGGGAAGTCTGAGGTGATCATTGTGAAGCCCTTAGTAGTGCCTGGCATACAGTATAGTAAGCACTAAATAAATGTTAACTGTTATTACTGTAATGAATTATCATCATCACAACTGACATTCCTATAGTGCAGTGGTTCTCAACCTTCCTAATGCCGCGACCTTTTAATAGTCATATATGGGCGTGTCTGCATGTGGGCAGACCCACCTGGAGACGGATAAAGGAGGTTCCTAAGACCATCGGAAATATGTGTTTTCTGATCGTCTTAGGCGACCGCTGTGACCCCCGTGAAAGGGTCATTTGACCCCAAAGGGGTCGCGACCCACAGGTTGAGAACTGCTGCTATAGTGCTTTTAGATTTGAAAAGTGCTTTCCAAATCACTATGTCACCTGATCCTCCTAACAACCAGGGGAGGTAGATGCTATTATTATCCCCATTTTAAATGAAGAAACTTAGGCAGACAGAGGTTGAGAGACTTACCCAGGATCACCCAGCCGGCATGTAAGGTCACATTTGAACCCGGGACTTCCTGACTCCAGGTCCAACGCTCTATTGACTATGCTGTGCTACCAGTGAGCTGCCCTGTACTGCTAGAGGGTACTACCCCTACACAATAACTAGTCTTTTTACAGAATTTTATGGCCCCTACAAAATAAGTAACTAGTCCTTTTATAATACTTTATGGTTTGCAGAATGCCTTTCCCACAGTAACTTTGTGAAGTAGGCATGTAATATACAAAAATTATCCCCATTTTACAGGTAAGGAAATCCACAGAGGTTAAATGCTTTGCCCAAGGCCACATGGGTAGTGAGCGGGGTGTCTGGGTCCCTTCTGACTCTATACCTGATATACTTTCAATTAGACCATTCTATCTCTATGAAGTAGGAACACAACTTTCCCCAAAGTGATAGTATTAGATTAATTAGCCTCTTTCCTCTAAGGTTATCCATTTAAATTATGACCTAATAGCAAAAGTATCCATAGTATTATAAAATACAAAAAGAAAGTGGAAGGATGAGCCCAAGGCCACAAGCCCTTCTTGAAAAATTCAAAGTATATATTACTGCATGTGATATGGATCTTGAATACATATCAAGCATGGTGAGGACAAACCTAGATCTGTCATTAATTGCTTGCTGATTGTGTGGAACAAGAGAGGATAATTCAAAAACTCATGCTTGTATACTCTTGTCAGTATTTGCAAAGTGCTTTTCTTAGTGCTAATGTAAATGTAAACACACCCTCTTTCACCCCATTTTACAGGTGATGAAATTGAGTCTATTAGAGTTTATGTAAATGTCTGCCGTAGCATTTTAAACCCAGACTTCCAAATTTCAAATTCAACACTAGCTATTATGTCTTATATAACCATCATGCTGCCCTTCTAAATGTTAGGACAGTTTTATATGGGAAAGAAAGGTTGGAGTTCCTAACCCTGTTCCTCTTAGAACTTCTCAGGGAAAAATCAGAGAACAGTCTTCAAAGGCTGAGAAATCTAACTTCCTTTTAGACTGTAGATTTGGAGATACACCAAAGCTTGTTGCTTTTAATGTTGTACAATCAAATATTTTTCTTTCTAGTTTCTTGTATTGCAGAAAAAAGGAAGAAGGACCAAGTGAGAAAGGAACCAGGATTTCTCAGACTGTTTAGTAGACCTGGGTACTTCAGCACTAAGGCTGTTCTGTTGAGTTATCTATTGATTGATGTGGCCCAGGACAGTATGTGGAACAAAGTTCCACATTTCCCCTCTTCATGCTAACTCTGCAGCCAGGACTACGGGAGGTGGATGAGGTTCACTAGAGAGACCTTGGCCAGCTCTCTGTAGGTGTTACCTCAAAGCCATCATCCCTGGAAGAAGCAGTGAAACCACAGTGGAGCCCATTGTGTGAAATGATCTTTACGAGTTAGTTAAAATGGCTATTCTTCAAGCAGCAGGGAAGGGCACTTTCAGCCTGAGGACTCTTTGAGATAGTATCATGGAGAGGCTGCTTTAAAACCAACAGAACCCTGTCACTCTGGATTATTCTTTCCACAGCTGGCCCATTCACTTCTGCCTTCTTCAACCCTGCCCTAGCATCCTCTGTGACTTTTCACTGCTCTGGAAATACTTTCCTGGATTATGTGCAGGTCTACTGCTTGGGCCCTCTCTCAGGTAAGAAAAGCTTAAGAGACCTCAAGGGTCTGTTTTACACACTTTATGAAGTCTGTAGGTTTGAATCTGTTTAGGACAAAGTTGGCAATGTGAGGGTCACAAGTTTAGAGCTGGAAGCAATTTTAGAGGCCATCTGGTCCAGCCCCCTAATTGGAGGCTACTAGGTGATACAGTGGATAGAGCTCTAGATCTGGAGTCCGGAAGACCTGAGTACAAATCCAACCTCATATAGGCTGTGCAGCCCTGGGCAAGTGCCTCTGTCTGCCTCAGTTTCCCCATCCATAAAATGGAGATAATAATAGTGCCTGTTTCACAAGGTCATTATGAGTACGATGAGATAATGTTTATATAGCACTTTGTAAACCTTAAAGTGCCATAGAAAGGCTAGTTATTATTATTGTTGGCATTATTACTTACAGATGAGGACACCGAGGTCTAAAGTGATGGTCATTTGTCCAAGGTCACTCAGATAGTAAGTGGCAGAGTCAGTATTTGAACCCAAATCCTCTGATTCCAAACACAGTGTAATAACAGAATGAGTCTATGATCTCATAGTAAGAGATATTTTAGGGCAGATGATATTTAAAATTACTATATATGTGCATTTTAGTTCATATATGTATATATAAAAGAATATAAAATATACGTATGTGGAGGTATACAATCTCATGTAATAGTATATACTGTGACTATATAAATATATGTAAGTTCACATGTTTGTAATGACTATAATGTAAATATGTACATACAAGTTTACAGTATGGTTTATACAATGATGATAAAAATAAATATATACAAACACAT
>CM053582.1:221652631-221704436 GCA_028627135.1 Pseudochirops cupreus
TATATAAACAAATATGTAGATGTATATATATGCAAGTTCATATATAAGTATATAACTGTATATAAATAGCCATATGAACATATAAATATGTAAGTTCACATATCAGTATATATGATGACTATATATGTATATCAGTATATATAATGACTGTATATTACATGTAAGTATATATAATGACTACATATGTGTGTATATGTATATTTTTTAAGTTCAACAAGCTGTTACCTTTTTAAACTTTGGATTCACTGGGTCATGGACAGCAGAAGGCACATGGATGATTAGCACCTTATTTAATAATTTCACCACCTTTCCCTATTTTAACTATTTAGTAAATGAATAAAGAATACAATGGAATGACTCAAACTGAATATTGAATAATAATTTGAAGTATTAAAATATAGACCTAATGGGGCAGCTAGGTGGAGCAGTGAATAGAGCAGTGGCCCTGGAGTCAGGAGCACCTGAGTTCAAATGTGACCTCAGACTCTTGACCCTTATTAGCCATGTGACCTTGGGCAAATTGCCTTGCCTTCCCCCCTCAAAAAACAAACAAACATATACATATATATATAATACACACCTAACTCACGGGCAAGTAAAGCCATATAAGGTATGCTGAGACCTTGGATACCCCAGCTGAGGAAGGCCTAATGTCATGCTAACTACCTATGAGACTGTGGACAAGTCACTTAATCTCCCTAGGCCTCATTGTCTTCATCAGTGAAAGGAGGGAATTGTATTCGATGACCTGAAGACAGCCTTCAGCTCTCATTTATCAGTATCTTCAGGCCAGATCTGTTGTCTGTTGCTGCAGATGGTAATGATAATCTCTCTATGCCTTTGCAGATGGCTTTTGTGATCTCTTTGACCAAAAACATTTCTCTTCTGGTGCCCGGGCCGATCCTCAAATAACGAGCAATCCAGTCCATCATTGGAATCTGCTGAGCCTGGCTGGGCATCCCAGGGCTTGTGGTCTCTTGGCTTAATTAGCCTTTGAGAATCCCAGGTCCTTTCCATGCCCCAGGGAGCCTCTGGAGGGAGGCCTCGAGTGGGCGGGGCCTTTACTGCATGGGTGTCATGCTTTTAAGTTAAGCTCGACAGTGAGTTTACAGGCTTCCCTAGACTACTCATAAAATCTTCTCTTTTTTCCAGGGATGGTTGTGGCAGTCCTACTATATCAGGGCAACATTCCCCGGTTTTTCCAGAGGAACCTGTTTTACTATCAAAAGAGCAAGTATCGAGTACCCAAGGGGAAGCCAGTCTCCACGCCCAATGGGAAGCAGAAACAGGAGAAAAGTACCAAGAGGGGAAAAGCAGAACCCAGTCAGAAAATGGAGTGACAGCAGCTGTTTTGCAGTCAGAGGACCCGAGTATGAATCCTGCCTCTGCCACTTATTACTACCTGGGTGACTTTGGGCAAGTCATTTAAACTCCGTAGATCTCAATTTCCTCATCTGTGAAATGAGGGAGTTCAACTAGATGGCCTCTGAGGTCCCTTACAGTTCTGGATCTGTGCTCCTGTGATCCTACTAGATTGTGACAGGTGTGCCCATTTCTTGGCTTATCAGTTTATTGGGTGAATGGATCAGCAAAAAAGACAGGAACTGAGGAAACCCTGGCTGCCTTTATATCTCCAAAGCAGTTTAACTGGTTGAGAATGTCCTCGGGCAGCAAGTATGCAATCAGGTACCCTGGCAATGGGACTTCACCTTTCTTGGATCAAGGTCTCCGAGAGCTAGGTAGAGCCTATGGACTCCCCTCCCCAGAATTCATATTTTCAAATTGCACAAAACAAAATAGATAGGATTACGAAGGATACTGATTATGCTGAAATACAGTTATCAACATGTTAAATAAAATAAATACATGGAACCCAGCTTGAGCCTCTTCCTTCCTTCTTTCCTTACAAAAGAACAGCCCTTGATAGGGTTGGAGGTGGGGAGAAATGATTAAAATACGGACTGGACCTTGTTTGTTTTCTCTGTACCCAGTGGTTTGGTGAAGGTGTCGAAAGTCCTAAAGTAGAGGAGTAGTGGTTGGGCTTCTCAAAGAAGGGAGTCTCCCCAACCCTCCCTAAGCCTCTATAATTATTGTCTCAGTCTCCTATCAGTTCTAAGTCTGTGGGATGCAGTCAGCATGTGGAGAGGCTTATGACACACAGTTGGGAAGGTTACCCAGAGGAGCCCTGGGCTGTAGCTAGGGGTGTTCTGGAGCCAGCTCCAACTAGGTAACTAGGTCCCAAGAACCACTAGTTGTTAAATTTTCAATGTGAGTATTTACACCTTGGAAATCTACTTGATTAGGGCTTGATTTATTGTTTTGGTACTTGTTTAGACTTAAGAAAGTGTTGGAGAAAATGTTAATAATGCAGATTAAACTTTAAAGTGTGTTCTGGAGAGCCAATTGCTTAACATTTATTAGTTTATAAGCCATGAATCGTGGGACAGTTGTCCTTAAGGGACAAGTGTCCCCTTTACTCTAGGTTGTGACTAATAGGTTCTGGGGTAAAGGACTCATTCGGAGTTGGGGTGAGTGAGTCCTGAATGGGAGGGTAGTGCCTGACAGGGGTCCTGGGTGCATACATACTGTGGTAGGAGTGAGATTAGCACATATTAGCACCTTCTTGAGGGAGATTAGCACATATGATTGCACTGGTTCCTAAAGAAAAGGTCTGGGTTTGCCCTTACCTTTCCAAGAGATATTTTAAGATTCCCTCCTTCCACCAAAAAATTACAGAGAAGAAATGAGAGTTTCAGGGCAAATTAATTTGGGAATGAGAAGACCAAGAGATCCTCAGGGCATAATAATTTATCTCTCTTTTATGATTATAGCACAGAAGATGGGCAGCCAGGTATCTACCATCATTATCAAAGACCACCATGAGAAATGCTCTGAGCTAGGTGCCAGGGATACAAAGAAGTATACACCATGGTCCCTTCCTTAAGGACACATAAAAATTAGTCAGAGAGACAGGACACATACATACAAAACTAAGCGTTCAAGGAGTAGTGCAAGGTTTAGAACAGGGCCATAGAATTAATTTCGGATTCAGAGCCACAAGGTTATCTTGACCACTCCTTAGGGGACCATAGATCTTAGAGTTGGGAAGGACGTTAAAACCCATGTAGTCTAGCTCCCCCATTTTACCCCTCTGCTTTTTCTTATGAAAATAAATATATAAAATGAATATTGAAGAAAGTGAGGTTTAGAAAAGGGAAATGACTTATCTAAGGCCATACAGAAAGTAGTAAAATGGCACATTGAGAATTCGGACTCAGCTCCTCTAATTCCTAATATTCTCATTTAACTTGCTGCCATGGGCTAAGATGGTCAGGGGAAACTTTATGGAGTTAGGTGAGCCTTTTTTATTTCTTTTTGGAGGGAGGCAGGCAGGGCAGTTGGGGTTAAGTGACTTGCCCAAGGTCACACAGCTAGTAATTGCTAAGTGTCTGAGGCTGGATTTGAACTCAGGTCCTCCTGACTCCAGGGCCGGTGCTCTATTTACTGCATCACCTATCTGCCCCTTAGGTGGGCCTTCTACTGCACTTTGAAAGATGGTGCGACAGAAGAAACCTGGATTTGAAGTCAGAAGATCTTGATTTAAATTCCAACCCTGCCACTTAAAACCTGGGTGACCTTAGGCAAGTCACTTACCTTGTCTGGGCCTCAGTTTCCTCACCTATCACCTTCAGGAGAGCAGAACTGAATGAGCTTTAAAGGTCTCTTTCAGCTCTAAATCTACGATCCTACCAAGGGTGGGGAGACTCTTCTAGGAAGCATGTAAGCGAAGTCACTGCGGGAAGAATGAGCATACTTAATCTTAGCTTCCTTTGGGACGCCTCCACTTTCTATGTTTTTCCCAAATGGATCAGGGTGCTAAGTTCAATGGCCTCAGTGGACACTGAATATACTGATTGCTAGAATACAGAGGGTTTTGTGTACAGGGACAAAAGGAGTTAAGCTAGAAATTACGGCAATTTCCTGATTATCAGGGTTGTTGATATTTTCTATTACGTTGTGGAAACCCCCGCGCCTTTGCTTATGCTGTTTAAGGCGTATTTCCTGGAAGTGTCTCTCTGAAATGAGTTAGGTATATCCCTCTGTGCTACGAGATGGTGGGCTTGGATGATCTCTTGATGTCTCTTTCTGACCAGATATCCTGTTATTTTTTTAATCGGAAATCCTGGGAAACATCCCTCAGGGTGGTGCTAAGCCATGTTCTCACCTCCAAATCAAGGACTTTTCCCTGTTCGTACCTACAATACCTACTTGCATGTCCTGGAAATATAGACTAAGTAGCAAACTGAAAAATCCCCTTTTGCCTCAATTAGAATTAGAAAAATAAGAATGGGAGAGATAGTAATAATAGGTGATGTTCATTATAGTGTTTGGCACTTAGTAAACACTTAAATGCTTAGTCATTCATTCATGTTTATGTAAGCATAAGGTTTACAAAGCACTTTATACGTATGTTATCTCATACTACATATACAACAACCTTATGGGGTGGGTGTGAATGATGTTATTATTCCCACTTTACAAATGAGGAAACTGAGGCTCAGTGTGACTCCTCGTCACGTCACGCAGTAGTAAACCTCAGGCCACAGGATTTGAACCTGGGTTTTTCTTATTCCAAGTCTAGCATTTTATCTGTTATGCAATGTTGCTTCTCACACGGGGCCCAATATCTATCCCCTCTGAGACTTTTAAGTAATCAACCCCATCATTTCATCCCAGTCATTAATGCCTTTCCAGTTACAGTGCAGTCCAATTTAAACAGTTTCTCTTAAGGAAGAAAAATATAGTAAGAAAGAAAGACTTTAGTCTACTATGTGATCTTTTATGTGCTGACTCTGTTCTGCTGTACATCTGACTAAAAAAAAAGCTGAAATAGCTCTATGAATAGGTAGTCTCAAAAAGAGAGATAATACTCTTTTTTGAGTAAAAAGTCCCAGAGGCCTAAGGAGCCTTCCATCAGATGATGCATAGCTATGTCATTTCTTTACATTCTTCTCTGTTTTCAAAGGGGAATATATCTTTCCTTTTCTCTAAAATTCTCTTTTTAGTCTCTGCCTACAACCAGAAAGACCTAACTCCTATACCCACCCCCATATCACCAATATCTTCAATTGCTAGTTCCTCATTTTTTCCCTTGTGCTAACACATTCCACATTCCATTGTCCAATACTTTAATCTTTTACTTGACCCCACAACCCCTACTAACAATAGTCTGATGTTGCCCCATTGATAGCTGAATTTCTCAAATTGCTTCAAGCTCCTTACTGCCCATTCCCCCTCCACATCTCCCTATTTCCACCCCTTATGATATGAAATTTTATCCTCTAAGTTGATCCATGAGCTTTTTCTGACCTGATACAATGATCTTTTCTTTGTCGTCCTAACCATTTGACACATACACTTTTCTTCTCCTTCTTTGCTTCCTCTGCTTTCTTTATTCTTTTCTCTCACTGTTCTCTCTGATCTTCTGTCTTTTGCTCTGGTTCCTTTTCCCATCTCTAAACTGCTAAATTCTTTCTGACTTAGTTCTCTTTTCACTTTTGGTTCTGTTGACCCCTTGCCATTACCAAATAGTCCATCCTCTCCCATAGCTTCTACCATTACCGGATTCCTGTATCTGCATCTCTAGCCCTGCATACTGGGTGGTTTTCATTTGGGTATCTTACCTTAAACTTGGTACTTGTTATCTTCCTTTACTAAACTTTTCCTTCTCAAAAAAAAATTTCATAACAATCCCTGTTCTCAAGGAATTTACATTCTACTGAGAAGAAAAAGACATGCACAGATAAATAAACATAAAACTTATACACAGTAAATATAAGATCATTTCAAAGTTTGGGGGAAGCATTATCAACTAGAAGGCTATAAAGTATGTTGTGTGAAGCCTACGGCAAACTTTGCTACCAGTGATGTGAGTCTTCAGGATAGGTCATGAGAAATGGCTGGGACTGAGAAGGTGGAAGGGGGGTTTATTTCCAGTATTTCCTGGGAATGTACATGCTGGAGGGAGTAATAAGAGGCCAAGAAGAGTAAACTGGGTAGATGGGGATATAGGAGGAAAATCAAGAAATCTGGACAAGGGCAATGGAATAGAGTTGGTGGGCGGAAGGTTAATGCAGGAATGAGAAAGTTATACTTGATGTGAAAGGCAATGGGAAGCAAATGGAAGGAAGTGAGAAAGATGATGATAGAACCAATTGGATTATGATCATGGAGATGGGAATTTTTAAACAGGAGCATCCTACAAAGAGACTGAAGGGGTACAAAAGAAGGAAGCTACAGTTTTTAGACCATTGCACATAGTAGACTCATTAAACAGAAGTAGAAAAAGGCAATTATTTGAATCATGGGAAAGTTAAGAGTGAGCTGGAGAACTTGATTTGGGAACAGATTGGGGAAGAAAAAAATTAGGACACTAAGATTGCATTTAGCAGGTGGGAATGACAAGTGGAGAGGAATTGATTAGTTATGCAGGCATCAGATTACCTTTAGTACCTTGCTTCACGAATGCCCATCTTATCTCCCTAACTAGACTCTTCAAAAGATAGCTTGTTTTTTGTATCCCTTATAAAGCTTAGTGAGAGTCACTTGATGTAATGGATAAAAAGACTGACTTTGGAGCAGAAAACCTGTTCAGCTCTTGCCCCTAAAAAGTCCTACCTCTAAAACATACTAACTGTGTGATCATAGGTAATTCACTTAATTTCTCTGAACCCCTTCCCCTCCCAAGCATCTCTTTAAATTACAATTTGCCAATCTCAATCATTGAAGGAAATTTCCATACAGGGAATATCCCACATTGCAATACCACAGGTCTGGATATAAATATATACATTCTCTCTTGTTAGATCATTTTCGGTGTGTGATCATGCTGTGTATTTCCTTTTTTTTTTTTAGCCTCAGTTTCTGAAGAATGGGAATTGCAAATTTCACAGGGCCATGATAAACTCTGGTGAAGATCTCTGCTCTCTTGAGAGAGCGACTGTAAGAATTGGCAGACATTTGAAAACAGCTTTGCAATCTGGGACAAACAATGGGTGAATCATATTGGTCTGCTTCCTGTCCTGATTTGCTGAGCAAATAGTCCAGAGTATCTATGAGTTCTCCCTGGGGTAGTGAAGATACTGATCCAGTTAGGCAAAAGAGAGATTATTTCTAGGCTCAGGAACTGTTGTAAAGGTCCATTCACTCCTTTTATGACAATTTACATCTTCATCAGTTTTAAAAAGAAAACCAAGGATGATGCCAAGAAAATGTTAAGATAAAAGTCTTTAATAGGCAGCAAGACATTTTTTTCATCTCTGGTTGCAGTGGACTTTTTCAACTAATTGTTATTTTCAGACATCAGTATTAGACTTTTTTATTTTTATACTTTCCCTGCCACCCCCAATCACCATCATCAAGTAATCAACTATTCACATTTTAAATTGTCATGACGGTTTTCTATATCTGGTCACCAACTCTGTTATGGGTTTACTTGAAGACCATGGTCTTATTTTAGCCTTAGCATAAAGCAGTGCCAGGCAGAGGGTACACATGTCCTTTAGTCTAATGCTTGGGATGGAGCATTCAATATTATATATTTAATCTCAAATGTTCTAAAGTATTTTGAAGAATCTGAGGTCTATTTGTTTAGCACTTTGAAATGAATAAACTGTGTTGTTCCTTCTCTCATCAGGAATAGAGAAAGGAGAAAATCCAAGTTTCTATTTGGTTGAGAGTATTCACACCCATGTTCAGCTTCTCAAGAGGCCCATGTGTGTTTAGTTCACCATTTCACATATCCAGCTGATGACCACACAGTTGTTTATCCTGTTATCTATTGCAGATTGTAAATTATCCAACTGATGTTGTTCAGTACTCAGCTGAGTGTCCAGAACACGTGAGCCTTGTAAGCATAATTACTTTATGCTGATGGCCCATAAGAGCCCATGTCAGTATCCTCTCCTGATTCTTCATCAGCCAAAGCTTGGATCAGAAAAGAAATGCTTCAGATCTTTAGGCATCGCCCTTGAAGGGTTTCTGCTTCTTCATGCGGTGGGCCTTGGAGCGTTTCTTTGCCTGACTCATCCGGAGGGCTTTTTGGGGAAATTGTCTCTTGTATAACCTCTCACTATACTGCAGTTCAGGCATGACAAGACTCTGGCAGGCCTGTTTTGTTGCGTTGTCCAACCCATGCTTTAAGTTGTAGCCAAGAATTCTAGCTTTGCCGTACTGTAATGGGGCTAGCAATTTGTCCTGGATCTCCCAGGAGCGGACACTTTGTTCACCCTGGAGGCAGGTCTTTGCCAGTTGCTTTCGCCGCTTCCTCAGGGCAGTTACCTCCTGCTGCAGGTACTCCCTGCCCATGCTCTGGTTAATTCTTTCCCAGAAGGTACGATTGAAATGAAGGTAGAGTTCCCAGTCCAGCTTGTTCCAACTCTTGATCTTCTGAATGGTGCTAGAAGACAGTGGGGAATGGTAAGAAGCATCTTGCTGATTAATGGGGAATGATACTACATCATCTAGGCTCCAGCAGAGGGCATCTTTTAGCAGTACCATTGATTCATCAAAATACTCTGCAATCAAGACAAGATCAAATTGGTTTTCAATGATCTGGGCTAGCAGCTGGGTGTGCTGGGTGGAGACCTTTCCATTGTGGTTGAAACCAAAGTCAAAGGTCATGAGATTTCGGCCATAATGACTGTCAGGCCTCAGGGGATTATAGAACTTGCTTGTGTGGTTCAAGAAGTCATCCAGGTTCCTGGCTTTGAAAAAGGATGAGCTGGCCTTGAAGTACATGAAGGATGACTCCATGAGGTGAATGGGATTTCGGAGGATGGAGAAGTAGAAGGTGTCATTTGGCATGACCCTCTGGACCTGGAAAAAGAAAGTCAAAGTGAGGAAATTGATTCAGGGAAATATGGATTCCTATTGGCTTGAGGAGGGACTTAGGTTAAAGAGCTGGAAAAACTTCCTAGCTAAGCATTATTTGACACAATGAGGTCTTTCCTAGGACTTTAAAAATAGAGTTTTCTTCATCTGTTTGGAAACAACCCTAACTGTTGGAGGCCCCTTCTGGCTCTAAGATTTGTGATGCTGTCGTGTGTGTAACATGTGATAGCATGGTGGGAAAAGCCTTAGCTTTGGTTGGAGCCTAAACACTTGGAATAAAGTTCTAGCTCTGTCCCTTACTGGCTGTGAGATTGGTAAGTTACTCAACTTCTTAGACCCTCATTTTCCCCATCTGAAAAATGGGAATATTTGTACTACCTGCCTCCAAAGGTCAAATATGAGGCAGTATGTGAAAACATTGCTAGACTATAAAGCATCTTAAAAATAGAATGCAAGCACTAGAGTGGTTTGAGTTTTCATGTCCTAAAGATCAATAAGCAATTTCTTAGCCTTGGTCTATGGTAGACTATAAAATCCTTGAGGATAGGTATTATTTGATACTATTTCATTTCCCCCCCCTGTAAATTAATGGCAGCCAGTATAGAGCTTTGCCCTGTATGTATGTATATGTGTGTATTTGTGTTTGTGTAATCGGTAATGACATTGGAATTGTGTAATGTCATTGGTATAAGGAGCTCCCCATGAAGAAATCAAGCAGTAAGCATTTATTAAGTACCTACTCTATACCAGGCACTATGCTCAAACTTCTGTCAATGCAGCTGGGCAATTTTTTTGCAACTTAGAGTATTAGAGAGTTTCCTGGGACACTGAGAGATGCTAGAGTTGAGAACTGAACCCAGGTTAACACAGTTGACCCTGAAGTCAACTCTCTATTTACTAACCACTGGTCATTTCTTCCTGGAGTAGATTATTAATAAATGCTTTTTGAATGTGTATTGAAATGAAGGATGACATTACTAGTTAGTTTTCCCGAGTGGTTAAGCCACTGACAAGTCTTAGAGCAATGGTTCTCAACCTTCCTAATGCCGTGACCGTTTAATACTTGTATGTGAGCATATCTGCATGTGGCTGGACCCGCCTGGAGATAGAGTAGCAGGATCTCGGTTCCTAAGACCATTGGAAATATGTGTTTTCTGATGGTCTTAGGCGACCCCTGTGATCCCTGTGAAAGGGTCGTTTGATCCCCAAAGGGGTCGCGGCCCACAGGTTGAGAACCACTGTCTTAGAGAAAGGTCCCGTTGTCTAAATCATTTTAGGTACATTTTTTTATTCTCCTTAGAATTCAATCTTTTTAGAGTAGTATTTGGTTAGTGGTGAGAAGATGGGCCTATATTCTCTCGGTATGAAAAAGTATGTGTATGTGTGTGTATACATACATACATGTATATATACACATATACAAGCACAACAATGCATATATGTGCACAAAACACACACGTGTGTATGTACATATAAATATACACACATACATACATTAAAATATTTTTCCAAAAGACTCATGATGGAAAGGGACATCCACATCCAGAGAAAGAACTACAGAGTCTGCATGCAGATTGAAGCAAACTACTTGCTGACTCTCTTTTGTGTTTTGTTTTGTTTCATTCCTTCTTTCTCATTGTTCACACCATTGGTTATAAATTCTTCTTTACAACTTGACTAATGTTTAATGTGAAGGTATTTGTAGATCCTATATTGGCTTGCATGCCACTATGGGCGGGGGAGGGGAGAGGAAAAAGAGAGGCAGAAAATTTGGAACTCAAGGGAGTGTGGAACTGAATGTTGTAAACTAAAAGTAAATAAATACATTTTTTAAAAAGATGATATTTGTAAGATGCTTTGCAAAAATGGAAACCAGATTTAAAAGTAATTGGGAAAAGTTTTACCAAAATAAAATATATATAGTACAATGTTAAAAAAATTTTTTTTGCCTCCATCCCTGGCTTGTTGATGTTGGAAACACAGTGGTTTGGATACAGTAAGGTGTTCCCTTGCTGTTCTTAGCAAATGCAGGTCATCTGGATGTCTTTGTTGGTGAACAGTTTGGTTTATATGATCACAGTTCGAAATCTTGAAGGGACCCTAGTAACCTTCTAAGCTCAGTCCCCTATTTTTCCAGATGAGGAAGCTGAGGCCCAGAGGAGGTAAGTGACTTGTGAGCAAGGTCACATAGGTAATAAATGTCAGTGGAGGGAGATTTGAACCAAAGTCTACTGACTCTAAAGTTGGCGCTCTCCACCATTGTGATTTCTGAGTGACTTGTGGACATGAACTCAAGAGGGAAAGCCAGTATTGTTTTCTCCTCTGTTCCCCTTTCTAAACTTCCGAGACTCACCTCTGGTTGCAGGAACCTCATGTGGTGGCACATGATATCAAAAGAATGTCTTGTGCCATCTTTGAACCCCTCCACCACCTCGGCCACAAAATGGAAAGGATAGAAGAGTTGGCTGAACTGATTGACGGGAAGGGCAAAGGTGAGATTTCGTTTCTCTCCAAAACGGAAGAGGATGTTCATGATGGTGCTGCTGGCACTCTTGTGGACCTTAAGAAAGAAGATGTGGGTCTTGGGTGTGCAGGCTGCCTCGTGGGAAGAGCCAAGACCAGCTGGCAAACCAGGGGTCAGCAAAGAGGAAACTGGAGTCCTGGACCTCGGAAGCTGACCTTTGAATGACTTTTTTTGTCTGGATAGAGGCACTTCCATTACTCTTTCTTGAGTCTGGGCCCTAGTAGTGTCTGCTAGATCAGTTAACAGTTCACTATCTCTTTGTCCTGTGCCCTGAGGATGATTCTTTTGGGACCCATTTATTGAGTCAACCATCTCCATTTTCTTCCCCAGTTCTCTTTCTCTATTTGTGATGTACGCAGCCTTGGGAAGGGGTCCAGAGCTCTTGATCTGAGGAGGAGTCCAACTTTTGTCCTCAGCTGCTTTTTTAGAAAACCACGGTGAAGGATTTGGATGCTTGGAGGTGTAAGAAAGCCACCTTAGATCATCTGAAGCATTCTCCTCTGGGTAACTCAGGTCATTCTGCAGTTGCAAAGTAGGATTGACTACTTGGTTCTGCTTCATTCTCTGCAGGGAGACTTGAGTTGTGGTTATTTCAGTGTGACTGATGGGGACACTGCTCAAGGAGTGAGGAGACAATGTAGAGTTGTGACTCTTCCAAACCTGGGATGCTTCTTGGAGGTTGATATTTTGCTGAAGGATGAGATGTTTGATTTCCTGTCTGCAACTGCAGTTATAAAGTGAGAAGATCAGTGTTTTGAATAAACCTAATAATGACAACAACTGACAGTTATATCGGCAAAGCTCTTTTCCAACTATGATGTTTGAGACTCAATACCATTGAGCCTCACAGTGACTCTTTGAGATAGTAATCTCATCCCCATTTAGGGAAACTGAGGCTCAGAAAGTTTAAACAATAACAGCTTGTGTTTGCACCGTTTCTACAGGGTCACATAGCTTGCAAAGTACTTTCCATATATTATCTCACTTGATCTTTGCAATATCCTTGAGATGTAGGTATTTTTCTTTATGGCCCCCATTTTAAAGTTGAAGAAATAGATGCTGAGAGAGGCTCAGTGTCTTCTCCAAAGTCACATAGTTATTGTCACAGGAAAATGTGAACCCAGACCTTCCTGACTCCAAGCTCAGATTTCTGGCCTTTAGGCCATGCTGCTACATTTTTTCTACCTGGTTGTCTCATGCTTTCCAGCCCTGGGATCCTGTGGCATTCCTTCTCTTAAGAGTATGGCTTTTTCATGTACCTGTTTAAAATGTGATTACAGGACTGTGGGGTGCTCAGGCCTGCACTGGTTATAGCACAAGTGTGACATCCTGTGACATAGAAGGACAAGATAGCCCTGGTACTCTTGGCTCAGGTTGTGTTCCCCCACCATGGAATCCTATTCTCATATTACCTTATCTGTTGGAGGTTTCCCAGCATTTGGAGAGAAATGCAGAAGATACTGATTAAAGTGATGAGAATCCAGAATCTCCCAAGCTGCCTCTTGGGCACCAGTGGGGCCTTTCTGTGGAAAAAAAGCAAGTAAGAAAGCAAACAAAAATTCAGGGTTGAATCTTATTGTTTTTAAAATTGTGATATAATTTTTTTTTTATAATTGTTAGGAACATCTTAGTAAAATCTCTCCTTTAATGTGTTCCTATCTGTCAAATATACTAGTTTCCCCATTCCCCCTGATGTTGCCTTACATTTATTTTGCCTGTACTTGTAAATGTACTTGTTATCTCCCCCACAGATTTTTGTTTGTAAAAAAAAAAAAATCTCAAATAAAAAAAAATTGATTTCCCAGGAATTTCTTGTTCACTCTTAGATACTGGTCTTTGATTTGCTTTTCTAGATAATGGAAGTTGCTAAAAGGTCTCAATTTGTTTAAGTGCCAGTAATGCAGTAGATAAGGGAAGGCTCAACCTCAGGCTCTTATCTATATGGAGTTTTACATAATTAAAAGCACCTGGATTACAGATCAGTCTCCACAGTCAATGATTTATTAATATCACTGGCTCCACCTCCTCACCTGTTTTCCTTAATGCCAGCAGGACCTTTTTCTAAATGCCAGGAAATGTCCTTTCCAAGGCAACCCTCTATTTAAAGAAGATAAGGTCACAGGGGGACTCAAGAAAGGACTTTTCATTGCATAAAAGGTTGATTTTGACCTAGAGTTATCTGAGAAAAGTAACTGAAATGGAGACCTTCCCAAGGAATCTCAGACAAATAAATGCCCCAGCCCTGAGGTCCCAAGGAACCTTAGAGCCTCAGAAGACCTGAGAACTCTAAGAATTTGGCCTTGGACATGTTTGATTCTAAAAACTCCGTGGCCACATTCTTCTGAGTTGTGATACAGTGGATTGAGCACTGACTTTGGGGTGGGGTGACATGGGTTCAAATCTCCTTCTGATGCTTACTCCTTATGTGGGGGTAGAATAGAATAGAGGAAGTTTCATGGAGGATGTGGGACTCCAACTGGGCTGCATTGAAGGACATTATTTGATTAGCTCTAATTATTAGGAAGTTGTTCCTGACATCAAATCTACTACAACTTGGACCTGTTATAACTCCTAGTTCTGGCTTCTGAAGTTAGACAGAACAAGGCTAATTTCCTTTATTGTTATTCAGCAGATAAGAGAAGACTGAGTTTGACTCTCTATGACCCCATCTGGTGTTTCCTCGGCAAAGATCCTGGACTGGTTTGTCATTTTCTTCTACAGCTCATTTTACAGATGAAGAAACTGAGGCAAGCAGGGTTAAATTTAACTCTATCCATTGAACCATCTAGTTGCCCTGCCTAGCACATAAGCCCTTGTTGTTTGTCCTTCATTTTTGAAACCAACCAGTGACATCACAGTATGATGTCATGTCTTGTACGTGAATTATAGAGTTGCATGAAGTTGTCAGCCTCATACTCTATTCAAGGGTCATTGAAATCCAGCGGCAAAATAAAAGTCAAGACAACTGGTAATGGCCCAGAATGTAGTGGATGATCTTGGTGTCTTTGATATCTGACCATTCTCTAAGTGCCCCACAGTGTCTGCTTCAGCCACCTTCATGGCCATTGGAACAAATTGTTCTCATCCACCCATGCTGGGGAGGATGTCTTCACATGTTAGGGGTAGACATCCCCTTAATTCACTAATGGGTTCAGTTACCCTCAACCTGGTTTAGCCCATCTGCCAAGATGGTTTACTGGGGTGGGGCCACTGGGCATGCCACAGCTTCTTAAAGCCACAGGTGAATCAGGTGTTCACCAAAGGTAGATGAACAGCCCCAAAAAGGGCTGGGCAGCCCTCCCACCGTAGGTGCTAGTCTTCCCTGAATACCCCATCCACACTTAATAAATACCTGTTGACTGACTGCCTATAGAATTTCTCCACTGAAGACCTCTTTTGTTTGGGGGCTGCTCTGAGCCTATTATGTTACATGCCTTGCTATATAATTCTGGTCAGCAGGATATGGTCTATCAGCATTACTCAATTCAATAGACATTCATCAAGGGCCTATTTATCAAGTAGGAAACTTGTCCCACGTTGCTATATGTGATCTAATTAGTTTTCATAGCAACAGTATGCACCCCTAATCCCGATGAACATTCTGCTGATTTATGCCCTTGATCACAACGGGTACCTGGAAAAAGAGGTGTGTGTGAATCAATGCCCAGCTGTTAGGGGCAGGCCTGACTCCAGTATCTTGTTAGTTCAGGTTGGAACTTGGGACTAGAGAGATGAGACGCTAATAAGTTATTAAACAGTTAACATTGGAGATTAAGTTTGCATTAACACAACAAGGACATATATCGAGGATATAATAGCACTCAGTTTCTATAGGACACTCCCCCACTTCCCTCCCACCCCGCTCACTTTTTCTTTGTATGGAAACACTAAATACAGAGGCTACCACTGTCTTCAGATATCCACCAATTTACAGGGGCTGATTTCACATGGAAGAGACTTTATCACATCCTTAGATTACTTGAAAACAAGGGAGGCAGGGGCTAATTGGTTCCCCAAGCCAGTTTTCTTGTCTCTTAAGGAAAACTAATCCCTGTTTGGGAAAGGGAGTGGGAGGTGGGCAAGGGAAAGAACTCTGGTCCTGTCACACCACCTAGCACTATTGCTGAGAAAATAAATCATCTTGGGAAAATAACTTGCATCCTAGATTAGATTAAACTCTTATAAAGAGCTTGCTAGGTACCAGGGCCTTACTAAGCTAAACATGGGAAATACAAACATGAACTAGAGAGAGATAGCCTTTGACCTCAAGGACCCCAATGGGGAAAGAAATAGTTTTGATTAGTTGAAATATTATAATTCAGGGCCTTTAAAAATTCAATAGTTACGAATACTTAAAAAAAGCAACCTAGGACTTTCCACTTCTAGAAAAGAATCCTAGAGCTGGAAGGAGCCCTGTGGCCATCCTCACCAGTATCTTTGTTTTATAGACAGGACAACTGAGGCCAAGGAGTGTTAAGGTCCCACAGGAAGTAAATGCCAGAGGTAGGATTGGACACCGCAACCCTTGTTCTTCCTACTGTGCTACGCTGACATTGAACCAAAGCTGAAAACAAATGACTGGATTTCAGAGACTGACACTTGACTTGACTTGCTTACTCACGTAAGCTCATCCTTAAGCCTTTGTGGCTACTTGTACTTAAGGCTGAACTTGACCCTGGCTCTGTCCCCCACCCTCCACCCCTCCTCTGGACAGTGCTCCAACCCTGAAACTTCATTATTTAACTTCTGACTGCCTGGGTTTCTTCATGTATGGAATGGGGTGAGGATAACCTATTTCCTGGGTTATTGTAGGGATAAATTGACATGATATTTGTAAAGTACTTTGCAAATTTTTTTTTTTGCTTTTTTTTTTTGGAGGGGGCAGGTAGGGCAATTGGGGTTAAGTGATTTGCCCAAGGTCACACAGCTAGTTTTTTGTGTTACGTGTCTGAGGCCACATTTGAACTCAGGTCCTCCTGATTCCAGGGCTGGTGCTCTATTCACTGCGCCACTAGCCGCCCCTACTTTGCAAATCTTAAAGGGCCATAAAAATTGATCGCTATTACTATTACTTTACTTTATAAATAAAAGTATGACTCTCCCTCTTACTATTACTATCCCTTTTTTACTGTGACCATTACTATAACTTTTACCATGATTACTATTGCTTTGACTATGAGGATTACTTTTACTATCACTAATACTGTGACTTTTGCTATCACCATCACTATTACTTTATAAATAGAAGCATGACTATCACTATTATTATTACTTTTACTTTTTTATTTTCCCTATTATGATGATTTTTACTGTTACTATGACTTTTCCTACTACTGTCACTCTTACTTTATAAATAAAACATTATTATCACTATCACTGTTACTTTGACTATTAATACTATTGCTTTAACTATTATTATTACTTTTACTTTTTTATTTTCACTATTACTACAATTTTCACTATTACTATGACTTTTACTACTTACTGTCACTCTTACTTTATAAATAAAAGAACTACTATCCCTATTACTATTACTTTTTAATTAAAAGTATTACCATCGCTTTTACTTTTTTACTGTGATCATGACTATTATTTTTACTTTTATTGTTACTTTTGCTTTCGCTGTAACTGTTACTGCTGTTCGGTGCCTCCGATGGCCTCCTGGCTCCCACTTCTGTTTCAAGGGAAGGCAGTGGAGGCTGTGAGTCAGGAGTCCTGACCAGGAAGGGGCATTGGGGATATCCTGATCAGTGAATTGGGAACTCCCTAAACTCCCCTCTGGGAGGAAAATCATCTTCCCTATTTATTCTGTCTTTTTATCCCTCTATAACCAACAAGATTCCTTGTTTTTTTAGGTTTCTGCCCTGGTCCCCATTCCAAATGAGGGGAAGCTATGTTGGATGTGAGTCTCATTCTGCCACTATTTGATATATGGGTCTTAGAGACAGATTTTCTCCATAAGCCAACCTTACGGGGCAAGAGAGTTCAATAAGGGTCCTCTTCAAGTGCTACTTGGTAAGGATCTGTCAGTTTTTCAACAAAGTCCATCCCGTTAGTGGGGAGTGACTAATGCATTTGTTTATATCCCATCGGGGCTATTGGTCAGTTATTTGATGATGCTGATATGCTAGGCCCTCAGCTGTACATTTCCTGGTCCATAATCAGTGAGCTTGGCCTCTTGGTAGTCTGACCATCCTATATCAGTAGTAATGTCTGCTCTCATCTCATTTTCCAGGTGTGATCCAGGGCATGACCCAATTGATCTTGATGTGGTCCCCCTAACTTTAGAAAGACAAAGGCTGCCCACATGTAGATTTGCCTCTAGAGTAGCACGGACCAGGTCTACTCATTACATTCACTTCTGCCCCTCTCACAAGGCTTGGTCACTCGCTATGGCACTGTCTGCTATCTTTCCCACACATCCAATGTGTTGGATGTTCACACCACTAGAGGAGGAACATTGACCTGCTGAGGCATTGGAGGCTGCAGCTTCATGGCAGATGGGTCTGTCCATTCCAGGAGGTCTGGCCCTCACAGAGTCTTCCTCTTTTTTCAGGATGCAGCTGAAGCACTACCTTCCAATCTACACAAAGCTTTTCCTAATGCCCCCAACTACTTGCACCCTCCTTCCCTAACTACCTTGTATTTATTTTCTCAAGTCATTCTGTATAAAGTCACATGTAACAACAACAACCATGGCGAGCATTCATATGGCACCTATTCTGTGCCACACACTATGCGAAGCACTTTACAGCTGTAAAGTTTGATCTTCATTTGACCTTCACAAATAGCCCTGGGAAGTAGGTGCTATTATTATCCTAATTTTACAGTGAGGAAACTAAGGCAGAGAAAAGTTAAGTGGCTTACCCAAGGTCACACAGCTGATAAGTATAGAGAACCTACTGTGTGCTAGGATTCACGCTAAGCACTTTACAACTATAATCTCAGCAGATTCTCACAACAATCTTGGGAAGTAGCTGCTATTATACAATTGAGGAAACTGAGGTAGACAAGAGGTTAAATGACTTGCTCAGGGTCACACAGCTAATAAGTGTCTCAGTCTGGATTCAAACTCAAGTCTTCCTCACTCCAGGCCTAGTCTACTCTCCAGTATGCCACATATGTGCTTCCCCTCTTAGAATGTAAGCTCTCCCATTAAAGTGTAAGCAGCCGGGTGGTGCAGTGTACAGAGGGCTGTGTCTGGAGTCAGGAAGTTCAGATTTTACCTCAGACATTTACTAGCTGTGTGACCCTGGCCAAGTCACTTAACCTCTGCCTTAGCTTTCTCAGTTTTAAAATGGGGATTATAATAGTAGCCACCTAACAAGGTTGTTGTGAGAATAAACTCAGATAATATTTGTAAAGCATGGAGAACAGTGCCTGGAACACAGCAGGCTCCTGAAAACTGCTTGTTCCCTTCCTTTCTGTGTGGATAGGGACTGCTTCATTCTTTGTCATTTGTACCTTTGCGTGGTGCCTGGCACAGAGTAGGAGTTCTATGAATGCTTGTTGATTGAAGCTCTGGGTTCTTTAGCGTTGACCAGGATGTCATAATGATGCTTTGACATGGTCTTTCCCCTTTCAATATACCAGGTTTTCCAGTCAATGTCTTTTTAGTAAATGAAGACAACGAAAACCTTGTTTTCCTTCAGAGAACACATGGTTTGACATTGGATCCCAGCATTCTAGAATTTCTCTTCCTGTGACTAGTTAGTTTAGATGATTGCCAGGCTTCTCCATAGTTTATTTATCTATTTATGAGGCGAGGGGGTGGACTGGATGACCTCTGGAATTGCCCTCCCTCATGTGACCTCATGTTTCCAAGTTAGCAGTTTAGGAGCGTTGCCATTCAGGTTCTAACATCAAGCTCTGCTGCTGCTCAGGGATACCATCATCGGCTTCTAGATTGAGCCCTTGTTTTCTCTCCTCTGCATGGTGGGCATTTCCCACTTACTTCTCCATACCAGAATTTCTTTGATTTATTCCTTTCTTTCCCTGCTTCCCATTCCCATCAATGTATTGACTTGGGTTGGCATATATGGCAGAGGATGGCTTGAAACAGTTTTTAAATGTGTTTGGTGAGTGTAGATATGAGGGCATGGGTGTTTGTTGCTGTTGGGTCCATTCCAGGAAAATAACGTGTGTACTATTAAACCAAGTTGCTTGAGGGCTAGCAAACCTTGCTAGCTATCTATATATAGACTGTCTATATATATAGCTGTCTCTATACCAACAGGTCCTCTCTCCATGCTAATTTTGAGCTGATGTCTCAGACTTCAGAGTACCATGAAGTTGTCCCACTTGCAAGTCTTTGTAAAGTGCTGAATTGGAGATGAGATACTCTAGAGGCAAAAAGGTCAAGCTGTGGCCAAGAAATAAGAGAACCTGTAGATCCTTACTATTATTATCATCAGGAAGATTGCCCAGGTATCCCTTGCTGCTAAGTCAGCTATGCCATAACATGCTCTGAGTCTACCAAGACTCAGGCATCCTTTGCTCTCTCTTCTTGCCTACTCCCAAGAGATGATGGTTTTGTTCAGTTGTTTCGGTCATGTTCAACTCTTTGTGACTGTCAATTGGGGTTTTCTTGTCAAAGATACTGGAATGGTTTGGCATTTTCTTCTCCAGTTTATTTTACAGATGAGGAAACTGAGGCAAACATGGTTAAATGACTTGTCCACAGTCACACAGCTAGTAAGTGTCTGAGGCCAAACTAGAACTCAAGAAGATAAGTCTTCCTGACTCCAGGCCTGGTACTCTATCCACTGTGTCACCTAGTTGCCTCCCAAGAGATGTACCCAGAATAAAATTAAGAATACGTACTGTCTTTCCTTTTTGCCTAACATAGATTACTATAGTGAAGTCAGTGGAACTAGTTTGAATCCTAGATTGGCTACTTACATACTTTCATTGTGATCAAGAGCAAATCACTTAATTGATGCCTGCCTGTATCCTCACATTTGAAATGAAGATTCCTTTCCTTCTCTAAATCCTATGATCCCAGTTGTTACCTGACTCCATAGGATAATCAACCATTTGTAAACTTTTCAGATTTTTCCCCTTTCTGAGGAAGTCAGACAATTAGAGTATGTTCATAGACCTCATTCTTCCCCAACATTTAACAATGGGCTTATTAATAACGATAATCCTTCAGATTTATCTAGCACCTTTTTTCTGGAAACCCCGAATCAGTTCATACTATTAGTATTCTAGATGAGAGTATAGAGGAAGGGCCAAATCTAGGCAAAATAGTAAAGCCAATTGCATGTTATATTTTCTTCTGTACCTTCTCACTTCCATTTTTGACATACTCCTCTCTCCTAATATCTCACAGATGCCCAGTCCCCTCATGCTGCTCCCCTGGCTGTTCAGGGTCTCCCACTTTGAGGCAGGTTTGTATCATAGTATCCTATAATGCTAGTTTGTGGAGAGGCAAGATGTTATAATGGAAAGAGCGCTGCATTCTGAGACAGAAGATCATTTTTAATGGCGACATGTGGCCTTAAGTAAGTCAATTTCCCTTCTCTGGGCTTTGGTTTCCTCATCTAGAAAATGAGTGGATGAAGGACCAGCGAAGATGACAGAATATGAAGGAGTAGAGCAGCCCAGATCTCAACAACTATGCCAACCCAAACCAAGGAAGAGCACTAGATGCTGAAGGTGATCGGGAAACCCAAGGAAGAACTGTGGTGGCCCATTTTTCTAGCCCCAAATTGTGGATTCTTCTCACAAAAACACTCACCAGCACAGGGACCATTACCAGGCCTGCAGCTCTGTTGCTTTAATACTGGACAGGATCCTGGATTTAGCCATTTTGGCATAGCCAGAGCTGGGACTAAACTGCCTCCAAATTCATAATCTTTTTCCTTTCCCATCAAAATACCTATGCCCCATCAGAACTGACATCCAGCCACTTTATAAATTCTATGAACTACATACATTGTACTAAAATTTTTATATGTAAATAAATATAAAATGATAAATAATTTTATAAAATTAATAATTAATTCATGTTGGGTGGTACAGTAGCAAGGATCCTGAATCTGGAATCAGAGAACTTGGGTTCCAGTCTTGGTTCTTCCAGACCTAAGTTTATGGTTCTAAACTATTTTATCTTGTCAGACCATGGATCTAGAGCTGGAAGGCAGCTTCAGAAGCCATCTAGGCTAAACTACTAATGTTATAAATTAGAAAATTAAGGCCCAGGGGGATTGTGACTTGTTTTGAAGTTACACAGAGACTAAGGATTAGAGGCAGAATTTAAGCCCAGGTCCTTTGACTCCGCAGTCTCTGCCCTGTGCTATATTACCTCTCTGGGCCTCTGTTTCTTCTTTAGTATAACGTAATATTTTGGTTTGTTTTATTATTTTGCCCATTTTTCTTTATGTTCTCTTGAATCTGTACATACAGTTGAATATTTGTATCAGGGTTGTACTGGTAAGTTTTTAACAATAGACTTTATGAAAAAAATTATGCTCAACTCACTTTTAAGTTTAATTTGTACGAAAATTCCTCTCTCATTTTCTTAAGTCTAGAGTAGACAATTGATAAAATAATAAAAAAAAGAAAAATGAATTGAATAAGCCATGAATGAACTGCCAAAGGAAAAAATGAAAACTAGAACTAGATGGATTTAGAAGTGAATTCTATTGAATATTTAAAGAACAATTAATTCCTATGCTACATAAACTGAAAAAAATAAAATAAAATAAAAGAACCAGTTCTGCCAAATTCCTTCTCTCACACACACACAAATCTGGTCTTAACACCTAAAATGGGAAGAGTCAAAACAGGGGGAAAAAAACTATAGACAATTTTTTCTAACGGACATTGATGTGAAAAATTTGAAGTAAAATGCTAGCAAGGGGATGGCTAGGTGATGCAGTGAATAGAGCACTGGCTCTGGACTCAGGAGGACTTGAGTTCAAATTTGACCTCAGATACTTAACACTTAATAGCCATGTGACCTTGGGCAAGTCACTTAACCCCAACTGCCCTGCCTTCCCCTCTCCAAAAAAAAATAAATAAAATGCTAGCAAGGATACCATGGTAACATCTTATGAAGATCCTACATTATGAGCAGGTTGGACTTATAACAGAAATGCAAGGCTGGTATGATATTGGGGAAACTATAAACATAACTGACCAAATTAAAAACAAAAATCATATGGTTATATCAAAGGATATAGAAAAAGCATTTGACAAGATACATCCATTCCTTTTCAAAATGCTAGACGGCAGGAATAAATAGATCTTTCCTTAATATAATAAGTAATAGCTATCTAAAACCAAGAGCTAGCATTATCTATATTGGAGATAAACTCAAGGCCTTTCAAATAAGATTAGGAGTAAAGCAAGGATGTCCATTATCAGCATTATTATTTAATATAGTGTTAGGAATGATAGCTATAATAATAATGTGACAAAAAGAAATTGAGGAAATAAGCACAGGCAAAGAAGCAAAACTGTCTCTGTATGTGTGTGTGTGTGTGTCTATTGCAAATGATAGACGGTTTGCTTCAAAGACCCTTTGTCATACAGTTAGTAAGTGTCTGAGGCCAGAATGGAACTCATGAAAATGAGTCTTCTGACTCCAAGCCCAGCACTCAATCCACTGTGTCACCTAGTTACCCAGTAAAAAACTAATTGAGGCAATTTACAACTTCAATAAAGTTGCAGGATATAAAATAAACCCGTAAGAATCATCAGCATTTTTGGATACTGTTAACAAAATCCAGCAAGAAGAGACAGAGAAATTCCATTTAAAATAATTACAGATAGTGTAAAATACTTGGGAGTCTAGCTGATAAGACACACAAAGAACTAAATGAACACAATTACAAAAAACTCTTTATACAAATAAAGACTGGTCTAAATAATTGGAGAAATTGATTGCTCATGGGTAGACCAAGTCAATATAATAAAAATGACGATGCTACCTAAATTAATTTGTTTATTCAGTGCCATGCTAATCAGACTACAAAAGGATTACTTTATAGAACCAGACAAAATATCGAAATTCATCTGGAGGATCAAACGGTCTAGAATGTCAATGGAAGGCATGAATAAAAACGGAAAGGAAGAAGGCCTACCAGCACCAGATCTCAAATTATACTACAAACTCATAACTGTCAAAATGATTTAGTACTCGTGAAGAAATATAGAGGTTGATCAGTGGAACAGATTAAATATATAATGTACAGGTGCAAACAAGTACAATAGCCTAGTGTTTGATATACTCAAAGATCTGAGCTGATGGAGCAAGAACTTACTATTCAACAAAAATTTTTGGGAAAACTGGTCTAGTAGAAACTCAAAATAAACCAACATCTCATAACCATACACCAAGACAATCTCCAAATGGGTACATGATTTAGACATAAAAAGGTGGTGTCAAAAGCAAAGTAGGGAAGCATGGAAGAAATTACCTGTCAAATCTATGACTAGGGGGAAAAGTCATAACCAAGCAAAAAATAAAGGAAGTTCACAGAAAGTAAAAATGGACAAATTTGATTATGTAAAAATTTAAAAGTTGGTGCACAAGTAAAACCAGTTCAGAGGAAATTGGGAAATTGGAAAAAAAAAACTTTGTCACTAATTTGTTTAATAAAGATGTCATTTTTAATATATGTATATATCTGGAATTCAATTTTATAAGAGTAAGAGCTCCCAAACTATGGAGATATCCATAAAGAGCTGTTCTCCTATAGACAAATGTTCAAAGGATATGAATTGGCAGTTTTCAGATGAAAGTATCAAAATAATCAATATGAAAATTGATCAAAATAATCAATATGAAAAAGTGTTCTAAATAATCTTTAATCAGAGAAATGCAAATTGAGGCAACTTGAGCTTCTACCTTGTGCCTATTGAAATAGTGAAGTTGATAAAAAAGGAAAACAATAATTTCTGGAAGAGCTGAGGAAAAATAGGTACATTAATGCACTGTTGGTGGAAAGTTGTCCAACTATTCTGAAAAGCAATTTGGAACTATGCCCAAAAAGCTATTAAATTGTATATACCCTTTGACCCAGTGATACCACTACTATGTCTATCCTCCAAAGGGATGAAAGAATGAGGAAAAGGTCCCCTATATAAAAAATATAACCCTCTTTTTGTGGTGATAAAGAATTAAAAACTATAGGGGTGTACATCAAATGGAGAATGGCTGAACATGTTAGCAAATGTGATGGAATACTATTGTGCTGTAAGAAATGACGAAAGGAATGGTTTTAGAGAAGTCTGGGAAAATGTGTGTGATTTAATGCAAAAGGAAGTCGGCTGATTCGGGAAAACAATTTAAACAGTAACAAAACTATTGTAAAGATAAGTAACTGTGAAAGACAAAAAACTTTGGAAGGATTAGGCCCTCTGATCAAGACAATGACTAACCACAATTTCAGAAGACCATTGATGAAACATGTTTACTTCAAGAGAGAGAAGTAATAGACTCAAAATACAGATCTAGGCATAGGTCTGTGTATCTACATCTGTCTCTAGCTATATCCCTCTAGATATATAGATACCTGTTTGGAAATACAGATGTAGACATGGATATATCTAGCTACATCTGTAAATACACACATATACGTACATGTTTATGTATATGATCATACATGTGTGTATATGATATAGTCAATGTGGGAATTTGTTTTGTTTGATTTACACATGTTTACAATGAGGTTTTTTTCCCTTCCTTCTCAATGGGTGAATGGGAAAATGGGAGGGAGAGAATGTGGACCTAAAAATAAAGTTGAATTAAAAAAAAACAAAAATGATTATTTCATTTGATCCTCCCAATAACAGCATTTTATCCACTGTGCCACTTAACTTGCCTCAACGAAATGTAGGGTTCTAAGAAATATACTACTTTAATCAAAGGAATGAATGGCCATGTAAGAGTTCAGGAATCATTGCAGACCAATAGGGAAGATATTTTGAGGTCTGCCTAGTCCCCCTAAAATCATACCACATAGATATCAGCTTACTTAGAAGGGATCCCCAAAGGAATTGTGCAGCAAGTTGGTTCCCCAAAGACAAAACAGTGTTGATGCAGAAATGAAGGAGCTCCCTTGTGTTTCTCCCCTAAAGCTTAGATTTATTCTCTGCTGCCAGAGGTACAGCCAAATGTGGCCAACTCATGAGAGGCAGTTTGAAGGAGTGAAGAGAGCCTTGGACTTAGATCAGGAGACCCAGATTCAAATTCTAGCTCTAATATTTACTAGCTGTGTAAAGTCACATATCCTCTCCTTCTATTCCCTTTGTGGAATAAAATTTCTTCATCTGTAAAATGGTGATGTTAAGATGTAAAACAATATGTAATTGTGAGCTAATATTATTATCACCTCTCTTTCCCCTCATATACCAACATCAACTCAGGTTTGGAAGTGAAAGACATTGATTGAGTAAATACCCCTAGGCTTAATTTTACTTGTAAGATTTTATTCTTCTGTATAAGGTACAGAAAGTTTAAGCCTCCTCCCATTATACAGATAGGGAAACTGAGGCCTAGGGGTTTCTTTCTAACAAGGCTTTGCTAGGGTTAATACAAAAATTCAGGTCTTCTAACTCCAGAACTGTTTCTATTGCTTTGCTCTGTCTTTATCAGATATGATTTTTAAAATTTCCTGTTATATGTTTCAAATTTGCTGTCATCAACCCAAGTTTCAATAAGGAAAAAGTCAATAAGAAGTCAGAAGTTGACTTTGTGCTGTGTAAATATCTATGGGTGCACACTTTTTTTTTTTCCCTTGGCCCCTTAGTTAATTTATCTCAGGATCCTCAGGAAAGAGAATCATGAACACTCTACTAGGCACCTGGGCAGTAAAGACCATTTTATGAGAAAGGTAAGGAATAGACACCTCTCTTCCTCTGGAACGGGATATGGACTTTGTCTGATCTTCCAGAGCTTTCTTGCATTAGTAGGCTACAGAAGAATGTAGAATTTCCTCTTTTCACAAGAAAATAAAAGATCGTGGAAGTAGAAACAGAATAGAAACTGGAGAAGTGGTGGTGTTTGGTGGAGATAGCAGAGAAGTTAGGTCACTTTTTCCCCCCAGAATACCCTTTAACATGGAGGGTCTAAATGGAACCCTGAGCTAACTTTTAGGAGGTACCATTTGTGATGAGTTGATGTAGAAAATCTTAATAAATTGAAATATTTTCTTTTTACTTGGTTTGAACAACCTCAGCAAGGCTAGGGCTTTTCTTTTTCAGGCTTCATATTACAGGTATTTTTCTTTTATTATATTTGTAAAATGAGGGTACAGGATACAATGGCTTCTGAGGTTCCTCCTCAAAGTTCCAAATCTTTGATCCTATGATCTAGGGCCAGTATGTCTTAGTGGATAGAGAGCTGGTCCTGGAGCCAGGAAAACTTGGCTTCAAATCTTCCACTCTCCAGACATTTGCTGGCTATGTTACCCTGGGAACATCACTTAACTTCTGAGTGCTTTGGGCAACTTATACCACAAGTTTCAGAAAAGGTACTGAATTGCATTGATAGGGGGAGTTCTTGACTAGGGTCTTCTGATATCCATGAAATCATAGGTCCAGTGCCTATCCCTATGATCTTATATAACTGCCACTTTTTCAGGATTATATGTCATAAAGTTTCATAATAAAGGCTTATCTGAGTGAAATATCTGAACTATAGAATATTTATAGAGAAATAGTTTTATTATTCATTTAACAAATATTTTGCATAAAAACTATACATTTATAATTTATATCATTTATACATTTAGAATTTACATATAATTATCAGAATGAAAGCTGGCAGTTTAATCTAGCATTCGTTAACCAAAGACCGTCTTAGATCTGCTTTAATAAATAGAATCATTAAAGGTATACAAATCAATACCAAAAAGAAATTTCCCTTAAGGTTAACTATCCCTTCTCAGCTTTTAAAAACCTATTAATTTGCCTTAAAACCCTTTACTTCTTAAGGCCAAGTCAATAAGTAAGTGCAATTTTGAATCAGACAGAGTCTAATGCAAGGAGATCTTTGCCATAAAAGAATTTGGAAAAAACTGAGATGGCCACAACAATTTACTCTCTGTGACATGGTGAAGGCAGCCAAATACCTAGAATTATTCCTGGTTTCCTTGTAAGTTAATTCACAGCTGCCTAGATGAGTCAGGATCTCAGTATCTGCTTTCTCTACCACTTTATTTCCAGAAGATACGAGATAGGACCCAAACTGATATTTTTTAGGAAAGAAGTTTTAAATGACTTTCCCCTTCCATCACCTTGCTAATGACCACCTTTGGTGAAGAAACTAGTCCTGCAATATGTGTGAATGTGACTGAATGGCATGAAACAGAATTTCTTTCTCTTTTCTCTCTTTCCCACCCTCTCTGCCCACTCGTTTTGCTTCTTTCTTCTCCTCCTTACCTTCTTTTCTCACTTATACTTTAGCTCTCCTTTTTCTTGTTCTTTACCTTATTAGATTCTGCTTAGAAGAATCACTGTAGGGTGATGGACCTCAAAAGAATGAAATGGAAAAAAGATTTTAGAGCCTCATCTACTTACTTCAACACATACATGGTGCTTTCTTCTCAGGGGGTGTACCTTTCTCCAAGCACTCCCAGGTTAGTCTGTTGTTCCAACGTGAATCTATACATATTTAAATAAAGTACAAGACCATTCTTTTCCCTAGAGAGATTAATTGTTCAAATAACTCCTCCTAGTTAATCACAGTTGGAAAGAAACAAGTATCGTGGAATGACTACACACGTACACGTGCACCACGTAAGCCTGACTAAATCAATTTCATATCTCTTCGGAGTTTAGAAGAATGACCAATTGTAGCCTTGAGCAATGTTAGGCAGTTGGGTTTTTAAATGTGCCTTAATTTTGCTATCTGCTTAGTGGAGAAGGATAAGGCTTGCCCCTGTTTCACATGGATGCCATGAAGGGCAAATGGGACAATTTTAATCCATAGCTTAATGCATTGCTATATTTACTCTTTGGGGCCATGGGATAGTGGTGGTTTGCAGAGATAGGGCAAGGAGCCAGGACTGGATTAAGAAAGTTGGTTAGGCAATGGGAGTAGGCTGTGGCCTAGGAAGCACTTATTAGCTAGAATTTAAGGTATAATAGGGACCTGGATCCAGATAATAGACTTTATGCATGTGTGGGATGTGTGAGATGTTCAAGAGGACCAGCATCTCTGCTGGAAGGGCTTGCCAAGCTCTTTTCAGGGCTGTTCATCCACTTTTGGTGTCTACCTGGTACTCAGTTTTCATCTCTGGCTTCAAGAGACTAGCATCCAAAGCAGACACACCCCAGCAAACCATCTTGGCAGACAGGCTAAACTAGGTTGAGAGTAACTAGTGAACCTCAAACCAATCAGGGAGTTAGGGGAAATGCCTGTCCTAAGCATGTGAAGAATGGGAGGACGAGAACAATTTGTTCCAATGGCCACGAAAGCAGCTAAAGCAGGTTCTGTGAAGTGCTTAGAGCTTGGTCAGACATTGAAGACACCAAGGTCATCCACTGCATCCAGGGCCGATGTCAGTCTTCTTTACTTTTGTCTCCCCCCTGGACTTGGATGACTCCAGAAGAGAGAGTGAGGTTGATGACTTGTGCAACTCTGCCTCACTTAAATCTAATTCACACATGAGTGAAAACATCACCCTGAAATAATTGATCCTCTTCAGAAATGAAGGACAAACAGCAACAATGATTTTGGGTAGAGGAACAAATTAGGATCGCAATATACTCAATGCTCATAACATATATTCTGCAATTTCTGTGCTTGTAACTTTCAAGAATTCTGTTTGGGTAATGGAAGAACACCACTCAGGCTTTGTTGGAATGACCCTACCAGGAGTTCACACTAGACATTGCCCTAATGAAGAATGTGTCATAAATGTGGCAAACTTTGCATCGATAAAAAGGCCAGCTGGTATTGACATGGGACTCTAAGAACTTAACTGCTCAATGACCTATGGAAGTCATTTAGCTAACAGCTACTGGTCTATGTCTGGAATACATCCAAATAGATATATAGAATGGAATAGAGCCAAAATTGACTGTGTCTGCAGAGACAAGTGAACTGGAGAATGGGGTGGCTATTCAACTGAATTCAACAAGTACTGTGGTAAGTAATTAATAACAACTGAGGAAACAATCTGAGCAAAAGTAATTTATTGCCTAAGTAGTCAGAATAAATGGGTCAGTGGACTCCCCAGTTAGTCCAAAGACACTGAATACAGACTGAAGCAGAGTTTTTATGCATAAAAACAATCAACTTAGATCAAATAATTACAACAAAAACAATTAACCAGGATATGAAATAAGGCAATCTAATTTCTAATTAGAAGAAAATTTATGGGCCTTCCAGGTTGGGAAGGGGAAGGAGTGATCTTCAGAGTATTCTATTCATAAAATAAAAAGATGTTGATTAATTGCATCCACTTGCCTGTATGAAGCAATCTATGGCTTATATAATCTCGTTTCCCGTGGCTGAATAACAGAAAAACAAAATGGAGAATACATGTGGCAGCACAAAATGTAGTCCATGTTTGAGAGATAGAAGCTTTTTGGTTCTTTTTATTCCTCACTAAGCCAGCTGCATATTGTACATGGTCTTTATTTCATCTCATCAATTCTCCTGTTTTGATTAAAAGTGAGGGGCCAACCTGGCAACCATTACTAGAGAGCAAAACACTAAAGATACAAAGACAAAAGTGAAACTGGCATGCAGGAATTCTAATTAAGGACCATCTGAGAAACTTAAATCAGACATAAAAGCCTTCAATCAAACAAAGACACATAGATGCAATTCTTGTTTTACTTTAAAGTGACTTCTTTTGTATTGACAGCTTTCCAATATACCATGAGTAGTATTCACCCGTGTAACACTAAAAAAAATTTAGAAACCCATCTAAATCAGAACTAATGACCCCAAACAATTTGTGGCAGGACAAGGTAGTAGGCTGGAACCATACAAGTTATTACTGGGTATCCAGAAGCTCATTGGTGCTAGAACCAAATAGGCAGAAACTAGGAATGTAAAATGCCATACTGAAAGAAGCATTTCCTGTGGAATTAGAGGGTCTGGGTTCAAGTCCCACCCAGGTGAAAACTATCCATGTGATGTTGGGCAAGTTGGTTAATCTTCCTGGGCCTCAGTTTCCTCATCTGCAAAATGAAGGAATTTGGTTAGATGGCATCTGAGGATTACAGCTGTAAGCCTATGTTTATACAAACCAGGAGTTGTCAAACATTTAATGACAAAATAAAGTGGTTTGTAAAAATCTAGCGAGTTCATCAGTGGTCATGAAATCCACAGAAATGAAAAAGTAGGGAAGGGGGTGGGGATTCTAGGCAAAAACATCCAGGTAGCAGAAGGATCAGGTTCTAATCTAGGCAAATAACTTTGACAGCAGACACAGAGTTCCAGTAACAAAGATACTTTGATATGAAGGTCAGCTCAAGTCAAGGAGATTTTTATATTTCTGTCATTTCGGCAGGAAATCAGTCCCAGGGTACAGTTAGTTTGCAAGGAAGTACCACTCTTGGCACCTTGGTATAGGAGTGCTGGGCCACCTTAATTTGCTATACACTTATCAGAGTGATTGACTTTGGTGCAAAGACACTGTGATAAATAGGACAGGTGTTTTAATAGCAAGACAGCCTCAGATTCTAACATCTCTTGGATATGGAAAATTTATTATCAGATTTAAGATCTTTAGCCTGTGCGCTTAGTCTATTATATTGGCTTGGCCTACCCGTGAGCCATCAGTATTTCTCCAATTGTTTAGATGTTTTTATATGTGTGAAAAGTGTTGTGCTTTGTAATTGTGTTCATATAGTTCATGGGTTTGTCTTGACAGGTAGATTCACAAGAATTTTATATTGTCTGTAGTTATTTTAAATGAAATTTTTCTATTTATTCCTGCTGGACTTTGTTGGTAACATATTAGAAATGCTGATGATATATGTGGGTTTATTTCATATCCTGCAACTTTGCTAAAGTTGTTAATTGTTTCAACTAGTTTTTTTAGTTGATTCTCTAGGATTTTCTAATCCTAGAGTGATAGTTTCGTTTTGTTTCCTCTTTGCCTATTCTAATTCCTCTAATTTCTTTTTCTTATAGTAATGCTATAGCTAGCACTTGGGGTACAATATTGAATAATAATGGTGATAATGGACACCTTTGCTTTACTGCTGATCATACTGCTTATCCCCTTTACAGATAATGCTTGCTAATGGTTTTAGATGGATACTACTTATTGTTTTAAGGAAAGCTCCATTTATTCCTGTGCTTTCTAGTGTTTTTAATAGGAATGAGTGTTGTATTTTGTCAGAAGTCTTTTCCACATCTATTAAGCTAATCATATGATTTCTGTTTTTATTATTGATATGGTCAATTATGCTGATAGTTTTCCTAATATCAAACCAGCCCTGCATTCCTTGTATAAATCCCATTTGGCCATAGTGTAATCTTTGTGATATATTGTTGTAATCTCTTTGCTAGTATCTTATTTAAAGTTTTTGCATCATTATTCGTTAGGGAAATTGGTGTACAGGTTTCTTTCTCTGTTTTTTCTCTTCCTGGTTTAGGTATCAGCACCATATTTATGTCATTAAAGGAATTTGGTAGAATTTCTTCTTTGCCTATTTCCCCAAAGAGTTAATATGGCATTGGAATTAATTGTCCTTCAAATGTTCGGTAGGATTCACTTGGATCCTCCTCTCCTTGATACTCTCTTCTCTCTAGATTTTTAGAATACCACTCTCTTCAGGTTCTCCTCCTTCATATCTGACCACTTCTTAATCTCCTTTGTGAGATCCTCATTCATGTCATGCCCTCTAACCATAGGTATCCTTCAGGATTCTGTCTAAGACCTTCTAAACTACTTCCCTTGGTGATTTTATACATTTAATTACCATCTATATGCTGACAATTCTCAAATCTTCATTTCCTGCTCCAACCTCTCTGCTGACCTCTGTATGAGCAAGCCCCCTAGCATACCCAGGATGGCTGCTAGCACAAGTTCTTAGATCAGCTTTTCTAAAGGAAAGCAACTCAAAAAGGGTTAACAATCTTGCTTTAATCAATCAAACAAATATCATTTACCTAGTTCAGGGGAAAAAAGTGAGCACCCTGAACTTCAGAGAATACAAACAGAAGTTACAAGCAGACAAAGAAAACAGATCAGCAGACAGGGCTTCTAGTCGTCTGACCATTACATCCATACCTACTTAGTTACCAGAGAGGGAAGAACCAACATCTGGGTTTTTCGAAGCCGGGGAGCTCAATGGCTGCCCAGAGTCTGGTCTGGCCAAATCACACAACTCTTTCCAAAGTGAGCCCCAAAGCAAAAACTCACATCAGGGTATACATAGCTTTAGCTTCTCCTGGATCAGAAAATGTCACAGCCCTCTTGACCCACTGCCCAATCACAAAGTAATAAGATGTGGGCGTTCCTGAAGAACAAGCTTCCTGCCACAGGCTCCATGTGGCCACATTCAGCCTGTTGGGGGCAGAGTATATTTTCAAATCAGGAAAGGTTCTCAGAGTCACTTAAGCCACTTAAGCAAAGGGCCTAGGGGCAGGGAAGATCTTCAGATTCCTATAACATTTGGCCCCAAGATTTTTCATGCCCATTACATAGTCAATTTACATCTGAATTAGCATTAACATCTCTTAAGTACAACATAATCCCCACAAAATAGAGACATCACATTAGCAGGATACATAACATAGAAACTCATTACCAGCAATCCAAAACAAAAATGTCCAAATAAAGTTCTCATGGGGGGGTGGGGAGTGTCCTTCACCACACACTGCCCTGGCAGGCTTCCTCCTAGCACTCTCAGGTGCCAGCTCTAAAGAGCCAAGTCTCAATCTTAACACTGATCTAGCCCCTGCTTCCAAGTCCTGAGGAGTGACTGGGCAACAAGACCAACAGGGTGTGCTCCTTGGGGGTCCAAGACACTTCACCCCACCTACCATAGACACAATTCCATTCTCCCTCTGGGTCCCAAACTGTGGGATGCAGCAAGAAAACACATTCAGTACTCCTGCCTTGCTGCCCAGTCCTTATCTGGTCCTGTGGCTGAATTCTGAATTCCTGGGTTCTTTCTCCTCCTGCAGGAGGCAGCCACTCCTGGCTTCTGCTCCAGTCCCGATGCAGGCAGCTCACCATTCCTGCTCTCACATCAGCGAAGTCTGCAGGCAGACAGTTCTGCATTCCTGTTCCATGGTTCCAAAGAGTCACAGCTACCACAACTGGCAAACAAACAATTATCTCAGCTTCCACACTTTCCTTTTAGTTAGCAGATCCCATTTGTGATGCCATTTTGTAACAGCAAGCACCCTAGCATACCCAAGGTGGCTGCTAGATCTGTTTTTCTAAAGGAAAGCAACTCAAAATGGGTTAACAGTCTTACTTTAATCAAGCCTATATCATTTACCTAGTTCAGGGGAAAAAGCACCCTGAACTTCAGAGAATACAAACAGAATACAAACACAAGTTACAAGAAGAAGTTACACGCAGACCAAGAGACAGATCAGCAGATGGGCTTCCAGTCGTCTGACCATTACATCCATACCTAGTTAGTTACCAGAGAGGGAAGCACCAGCATCTGAGTATTTCAAAGCCAGGGAGCTCAATGGCTTCCCAGAGTCTCGTCTGGCCAAATCACACAACTCTTTCCAAAGTGAGCCCCAAAGCAAAACCTCACATCAGGGTATATATAGCCTTCTCCTGGCTCAGAGAATGTCACAGCCCTCTTGACCCACTGCCCAATCACAAAGTAATAAGGTGTGGGCATTCCTGAAGGACAAGCCTCTAGCCACAGGCTCCATGTGACCACATTCAGCCTATTAGGGTGCATAGTATATTTTCAAATCAGGGAAGGTTCTCAGAGCCGCTTAAGCCTATCAAAGGGCCTAGGGGCAGGGAAGATCTTCAGATTCCCATAACAACCTCCAATCTTGCATCTCCAACTGTCTTTCACATATCTCAAACTACATCTTAAACTCAACATGTCCAAAAGTGAACTCATTATCTTCTCTCCTTAACTTTCTCTCTATCCCCATCAACTTCCCTGTCATTGTTCATCCTTTATTTTTTCTTTTTTAAAATTAATTTTAAACTTAAATATTAAAACTTAAACACAATAAGAAAAGAAAAAGAAACACAAACAGATATTAAAACAAATACAAAATAAGAAAAGAAAAAAAGCATTACCATGTGCACAGCAGAACATGGGAAAGATTTAAAATATACAGCAATAAATTTCCATTTCAAGAAAGCCTATATCAGTGGTTCTCAACCTTCCTAATGCTGTGACCCTTTAATACTTGTATGTGGGCGTATCTGCTTGTGGGCGGACCTGCCCTTAGATGGATAGAGAAGCAGTGTCTCGGTTCCTAAGACCATCGGAAATATGTGTTTTCCAATGGTCTTAGGTGACCCTGTTCAACCCCCAAAGGGGTCGTGACCCACAGATTGAGAACTGCTGGCCTATATAATACTACATTGTGGTCAGAGCTGTCCATCTTTTCTTTGCTTCCTTGTACATTTTCTTTTGTTCTCTGCTTCGCGCTTTTGACTTTGCTCTTTTTTCTCGCCTTCCTTCACCCTGCCCCCAAGAAGGCTACAATTAAGAGTGGAGACATGTACACACATATACACATACACACACATACATACATGTACACATATATACATATACATACATATTCCCATGCACACCTATATCCATACATATATATACACAAACTATATATACATATATACAGAGATATATACATGTATATAACACATATACATACACATATACACATACACATACTTAGATATAGATATCATCCTCATATATAGACATATACATTCATATGCATCTATGTAAGACCAGTGTCCTTCATTTTTTAAGAGGACCAATGACATCATGATGTTGGGGCCAGGGTACAGTGTGTTTGGCTGTGGCTCATCAGTCCAATATGAGTTTGGAAGGTTCTTCCACAGGCTGGACACATGTAGTCCCCTAAAACATTTAGGATGGAGATGTGTCTGGATTTGTGCCATCATATTTCCTTTGTGACTCTGCTTTGCTCATGGAGTCTTCTTTGATTCAAGCACACCATACTGGGTGGTCCTATGCCAGCATCTCCCATGACTCACAATAGATACTAATGTTCTTCAGAGAGACCTTGAGAGTGTCCTTCTTCTGACCACCATGTGAGTGCTTGCCTCATGTAAGCTCTCCATAAAATAGTCTTTTAGGTAAGCATGCATTTGGCATTCAAGCTATGTGACCAGCCCATTGGATTTGTGCTCTCTGCAGTAGAATCTGAAGGCTTGGCAGTTCAGCTTGAGAGAGGATCTCAGCGTCCAGTACCTTCTCTTGCTGGGTCATCTTCAGTATCTTTCTAAAAAAATTCAGGTGGAAGTGGTTCAGTTTTCTGGCATGGCACTGATACTGTCCACGTTTCATAGGCATACAACAGGGAAGTCAGCATAACAGCTCTATAGACCGTTAGTTTGGTATGCAGCCTAATGCCTCTTTTCTCCCACACTTTCTTTAAGAGCTAGCTCTGGCAATGCATGCATCAACCTTATCATCTACGTGTGCTTCCTTGGAAAGTATACTGCCCAGGTAAGGAAACTCATCCAAAGCATTCAAACTTTCTCCATTTACTGTGACCAGTGGTTCCACACATGGATAGTGTGGTGCTCGTTGGAGAAGAGCCTCTGTTTTCTTTGACTCACGTAAGTGTCAGAAATTGACCACACTGTTGCCTCTCAGCCTCAGAGGCTGCACTGAGGCCACAGACATCTGTGAACAAGAAGCTCCCAGTTGCCGTCAGCATCAAACACAAAATACTCTGGTGCTCACAGACCTCTGTAAGACATAGCCTCATCCTATCTTTCCAGTCTTCTTGAACCTTATTACCTGACAGATACTTCTCTATCTGGTGTTGCTGGTCTTCTAGCTATCCCACAGATTAACATACCCCATCTCTCGGCTCGCAGCAGTTTTTCCGACTATTCCTCATGCCGGGAATGTTTTCCTTCCTCATCTCTGCCTGATACCTCACATGGCTTCCTTTAAGTCCTAGTTAAAAGCTCATCTTTCTCAGGAAGCCTTTCCCAACCCCCCTTAATTCTAGTGCCTTTGCTCTCTTATTTCCCGTTCATCTTGTTTGTGCATATTTGTCTATTTGTGGTCTCCCCCATTTGATTGTGAGCTCCTTGAGGTCAGGGACTGGCTTTTGTCTCTTTCCACTGTATCCTGGTTGCTTTTCCATAGGTGGGAGACAGCATTTCACATTATAGTTAAAGCCCCTTCCATTTCTAAAACTCTTTGGCGTTAATGAATAGAAATACAGAACCCAAGGCATCTGGCCATTCTATTTACAGGAAGGAAGAATAAACTATATTTTCTGTTGTCAACAATATTATGACTAACTGCTTGTGTTTGAATATTGGCCTTTATCCCTTGAGGTAGCATTTTCTCCATAGCTCAGAACAGAGCCATTGATGGAGCAATGGCTCCCTCTAGTGATGAATTTTTCATTAGCGGTCCCCTTTAGGCTTGGAAAGATTCTCCAAAAAAAAAACATTTTATGTGGATGAGACTTAAAGAAGAAATCAAGACCTGAATAGGTTGTATAATTTGCCCCAAGTCACATATCCAGCTACTTGCAGAGTCAAAACTAGAACCCTTTTCTCTTGAAAACGCAATCATATAAATAGAAAACTTTTTAAAAACAAATAAAACATTGTTATACCATGCTCAGATTTGGACAAAACAAAATCAAGCACATAAACCAAAATGTTTGCTCTGTGTCCTCCTTTGAATCTTTCAGAAGTCTTGCTTCACTATGCACACACACACACACACACACACACGTGTATAAATACACAAATATATATAATCTATATACACATACTTATATCTCTATATCTATGATTGTATGAGTATATACATACCCATATGTAGTCAATGCATATATCTTTTCCATGTAAGGGTGTATGTGTGCTGTCTGAGTAGGTTATGTGTGCCTTCTTGGGTTTCTATAAATGTAGGTTATAGGGAGACATGAGTCTATCCATGTATCCATCTCCTCTCTCTCTCTCTCTCTCTCTCTCTCTCTCTCTCTCTCTCTCTCTCATCTCTTTCTCTAAAGGAGACTTTGGGTCTTCCTGGGAAGAAAGCAGGAGATTGGGCCTGTGAGGCAGAGTGCTCTACTCTCCTCAGAGAGGTTGATAACAGCCTAGAATTATATTGCTCCATATTGCAATGCATCCCATTGCCAGTCTAGGGAGAATCGTTTTTTGGTTCAAGCTGTGCTTCAGGTCCAGGTCCATTGACTAGGGGAAGAAGAGCCTCAAGTTTTATATTTAAAGGCTTGACTTTCTTCCCACTATAAGCAGTTTTACAAAAACTATCACATGTAATGAATAGCAAATAAACACCTTTATCTAAGCTGATAGCAAAAAGAAATTAGAGAAATTATGCAGATGAAAACATACCAGATAATACACAGAGTGAATGAGCTCTCTCACTGGCAGTGAGGTATTTCAGCTCAACCATAAGAGAGAGTGATAGAGTCTCTGATCTTACCCAAGGGAAAATTTTTCAAAGTTTCTGCTATGGTAAACTAGGAATATGGACATGATTGAGGCACTGGATCCTCTACATGTCAGCTTTTGGAACAAAAACTCATCTGACAAAAACTGCTCAGAAAACTGGAAAACAGTATGGCAGAAACTAGAATAGTTTGATTGGTACTGAATAAATAGATCAATTTAGGGAGAATTATCATTTTTATTATTTTCGCTTGCTCTACTCATGAGCAATTAATATTTTTCCAATTGTTTAGAACTGACTTTATTTGTGTGAAAAATGTTTTATAGTTGTCTTCATATAGTTTCTGGGTTTGTCTTGGCAGGTAGACTCCCAAGTATTTTATATTGTCTGTAGTTATTTTAAATGAATTTCTCTTTCTATCTCTTGCTGCTGGACTTTGTTGGTAATATATAGAAATGCTGATAATGTATGTGGGTTTATTTTACCTTCTGAACTTTACTCAAGTTGTTAAGAATTTCAAGTAGTTTTTTTAGTTGATTCTTTAGACTTCTATAAGTATAGCATCATATCTTCTGCAAAGAGTGATAGTTTTGTTTCCTGATTGCCTTGTCTAATTCCTTTAATTTCTTATTCTTTTCTTATGGCTATAGCTAACATTTCTAGTACAATATTAAATAGCAGAAGCAATAATGGGCATCTTTGCTTCTACCCTAGTTGTATTGGGAAAGCTTCTAGCATATCCCCCTTATAAATAATGTTTGCTGATGATTTTAGATAAATATTACTTAACATTTTAAGGTAAATTCCATTTATTCCTATGCTCTCTAGTGTTTTTAATAGGAATGAGTGCTATATTTTGTCAAAGTCTTTTTCTGCATCTATTGAGATAATCATATGATTTCTGTTGGTTATGCTGATAGTTTTCCTAATATTGAACCAACCCTGTGTTTTTGGTATAAATCCTAACTAGTCATAGTGTATGATCCTTGTGATATATTGCTATAATCTCTTTGCCAGTATTTCATTTAAATTTTTTGCATCAATATTCATTATGGAAAATTGGCCTATGATTTTCTTTCTTTGTCTTGGCTTCTCTTGGTTTAGATATCAGCATCATGTTTGTGTCATAAAACAGATTTGGTAAGACTCTTTCTTTGCCTATTTTTCCAAATAGTTTACATAGTATTGGGATGAATTGTTCTTTAAATGTTTGGTAGAATTTACTTGTGAATCCATTTGGTTTTAGGGATGTTTTTTCTCAGGAAGTTCACTGATGGCTTGTTTAATTTCTTTTTCTAAGATTGGGCTATTTGAGTATTTTATTTCTTCTTCTGTTAATCTGGGTGATTTATATTTTTGTAGATAATCATCTATTTCATTTACATTGTCAAATTTATTGGCATATAATTGGGTAAATTAGTTCCTAACAATTGTCTTAATTTCCTCCTCATGGGTGGTGAATTTATCCCTTTCATTTTTGACACTTGTAACTATGTTTTCTTCTTTCCTTTTAAAAATCTAATTAACCAATGATTTATCTATTTTATTGTTTTTTTCCACCTTCAGGTCCAGGTCCATTAGTCTTATTAGATCAATGGTTTTCTTACTTTCAATTTTATTAATCTCTCCTTTGAAATTTAGGATTTCCAATTTGGTATTTAATTGGGAATTTTTAATTTTTCTTTTTCTAGTTTTTTAAAATTGCATAACCAATTCATTGACCTGCTTTTTTTCTATTTTATTGATGTAAGCAATCAGAGATATAAATTTTCCTCTAAGTACTGCTTTGGAGGCATTCCATAAATTTTGGTATGTTGTCCTGTTATTTTCTAGATTGTTTTTATGGTTTATTCTTTGACCTACTTTTTTGTAGGACTAAATTATTTAATTTCCAATTAATTTTAATCTCTCTATTGAAAGGATGTGCTTACTATTTCTGTTTTTCTGCATTTGGTTGTGAAGTTTTTATGTCCTGAAACATGGTCAGTTTTGAGTAAAGGCCATATACTGCTGTGAAAAATGTTATATTCCTTTCTATTCCCATTCAGTTTTCTCCACAGATCTATCATATCTAACTTTTCCAGAATTCTATTCACCTCCTTAGCTTCTTTCTTCTTTATTTTTTTAGTCAGATTTATCTAGTTATGAAATGGAAATGATGAAGTCCCCCACTACTATAGTTTTATTATCTATTTCCTCCTGTAACTCATTTGACTTCTCCTTCAAAAGTTTAGATGCTATATAATTTGGTGCATATATGTTTAGTATTAATACGACTTCATTGTCTATGGTACCTTCCAGCAAGGCATAGTTTCCTTCCTTATCTCTTTTAATTAGATCTGTATTTGCTTTTTCTTTGTCTGAGATCATGATTGCTACAGATGAAGCATAATAGATTCTGCTCCAGCCCCTTACTTTTACCCTGTGTGTGTCTCTTGTGTGTCTCTCTACTGCAAGGATGTTTCATGTAAACAACATATTGTAGGATTCTGGTTTTCAATCCATTTCCATTCATGTTATAGTTATGATAACTAACTATGCATTTCCCTCCATGCTATTTTCCCCATGTTTATACCCACGTCTCTCATTCCCAGCCTTTCCCTATTCACAAATGTTTTACTTTTGATCACCACCTTCCCTAGTTTACCCTCCTTTCATCATTTATCCCTCATCCTTTTTTACTTCATTATAGGGTGAGTTAGATTTCTGTATCCAACCGAGTGTGTATGTTATTCCCTCTTTGAGTCAATGTAGATGAGAGTAGGTTTTAAGCTTTGTCCTCCATCCCTGCGCCCGTCTTCCCCTCTGTTATAATAGCTCTTTCATGCCTCTTTTGTGTGTGATAATTTATCTGGTTCAATCTCCCTCCCTCCTTCTTCCAGGGCAATTTTCTTTCTCACCACTTTATTTTGTTTTTTTGGGTATCATCCCTTCAAAGTCACCTCATATCCACATCCTCTAGGTACATAAACTCCTTCCAATTGCTTTTATAGTAATAATTATTAAGAGTTACAAATATTATCTTGCTATATAGAAATATAAAGAGTTTAACCTTATTGAATTTCTTATATCTTCTCTTTCTTGGTTCTTCATTACCTTTTTATGTTTCCCTTGAGACTTGCATTTAGAGGTCAAATTTTTTATTCAGCTTTGGTCTTTTAATTAGGAATACTTAAAAGTCCTCTATTTTGTTAAATATCCGTTTCCCCCCCTGAAAGACTATATTCAGTTTTGCTGGGTAGGTGATCCTTGGTTGTAATCCTTTGCCTTTTAGTATATCACACTCCAAGTTCTGGGTTCAAATCTTGGCTTTGGTGCTTACTTTGGGTGTGAACTTGGGCAGTTGCTCCACCTCTCTTAACTATAAAATGACGGGGTTGGACTAGATAGCCTCTGTGGTGCTTTCTAGTTCTAACCCAACGATCTGTGATCAACCAGGCAAGGTTAGCATTCTGTGAACAGAATGCCGACACCACAAGGTGTCACTCTGTCTCTCTTAGAAAACTTTGGCTTGGTCTAGATAGGTGACTGGTCTACAATGAACTTTTGTGCAGCCAACCTACTTACTTGTTTGATTCAATCATTGTAGAGCTCTTGAAATAGCCCTAACAAGCAAGTTAGTTTTAAAACCAAAGAATAGTGAGTAAGATTTTTTTTGTGGGGGGAAAGAAGTGAATTTGGTATGGGAAACTAGAAGGAGCAAACCAATATCCATTTAGAGCTGGAGGAAACTTAATCTAGTTCAAGCCTCTCACCTTACAGAAGAAGAAAACTGGGGTGCAGAGGAGGAGTGACAGGATATACCAAAGTCATAAACAGTTAGGTTTGGAGCCCTGTTCCAGGGCTGTTTCTGCCATACTGCACTGACTCCCACTTTGCACTTCTTTGCTTTAGGAAAGAAGGTGGTTTGATCTGTAACAGAATAGAATTTTGAAAAAATGTCTATTGATTATATTTTGTTTTTGTAGAATCATCATTTCCCAATGTGTCTTTCCTCTTTTCCTTCCCCGAGAGTCAATCCTTACAACAAAAAAAGGGGGGGAGAGAGAAACAATTCAGCAAAATTAACCAATATATCAAAAAATGTCTGACATTATAGAAATCGTTATATACAGTTTATTAATAATATCAATACAATTCATACAAGAACAATATTCATACAATAATATTAATACAACTGGGTGTTATACACCCAGAGTTCTCCAGTGCTGCAAAGAAGAGGTAGGGAGACACTTTCCCATATTTCTTCTTGGGGCCAAGCTTAGTCATTAGAATTGTAATAGAATTTTAAAAGGGGAATAAGTATCTTGAAGCAAGCAGTTTAGAGTCCTTTGGTCTTTGTTCATGGAGGTGCTCCTCTTCACTAACAAGTGGAGGCTCTAATGAATCAAATAGACTGCTGCTTGATGTTACGTCTTAGGGCTGAATTCATGAATGAATGACAAAACTCTTAAGGGCTTACTGTATAAGAAGCATTGTGTTGAGTGCTGTGATTAAAGAAGATGGTTCCTGCTCTCAAGGAGCCCACACGCTAGTGAGGGAAGAAAAGCCATGTAGGTGAGTTTAGCTTCAGGATAACTGAAAATGTCTGGGAATCATAAGGATGCAGCTACAGGATAGGTAGCAAAGCCTGGGAGTCCTTAGAATGCATGGAGCTTCTACCCCACAGGAACAGCTCAGGAAGCTGTCCATCAACATTGGCAAGGAAAGAAATGAGGGCCTAGGGTAAGGGGGAGGGGAATTTTGGGGTTCTCTCTGTCAGTAGAAGGAATAGGAGGGAGTCAGTGTCAGTAAAAGAGGGGGAAAAGGGAAGGGAGCATTGGCAGGAAGTTATGGTGGGCTCTGGCGTTTGTCAGAATACCAGGGCCCAAGTTATATGTTTGATGGACTGTATCTTAACCTAACTTTAACTTGGTTCTATTCTTTTTTTCTCCAACCTCCCTTAAAAAACCAAAACTAAAACCAAAAACCCAACAATCCAGAATGAAATTGGGTGAAAGCCCTTTGACCCAGCTGTCCCACTTGGTCCAAAGAAATCTTAGAAAGAGAAAATTGCTACATATACAAATGCATTTATAGCAGTTATTTTCGTGATGGCAAAAGACCTGTTAACTAAGGGGGTACCCATCAGTTGGGGGAATGGTTGAACAAACTGCAGCATATGAATATGATGGAATACTATTGTACTGGAAGAAATAATAAATAAATTTCAAAGAGACATGGAAAGACTTGTGTGAACTGAGTCAGAGTGAGATGAACAAAGACAGAAAAACAATTTATATTTTAACATCAATATTGTAAAAACCAACAATTTCGAAAAACTTAAGAACTCTGTTAATTAAATGCGTGATTCCAAAGGCCTTATAAAAAAGAAGTGAGATGAAGATATTAGATTAATTCTGAATAATAACATTGCTGGATTTGAACAATCTGGAAATTTGTTTTGCTTGACTATTTATGTGACACAGGATTTTATATCTACTTTCTGTTTATTTTTTCTCTAGTGGATGAGGGGATGTGGGAGAAAGAAGAAATGAATGCCTGATAACTGCAAAAATAAAATAATGTATTTTTTTAAAGTCAAGTGAAACCACCAGATGGTAGGCAGTGTACCAGTCTTACCTTCTATCCTTGGCAGTGCTGGCATGGAGATGTAGCACCTGGGAAGCAACTAAGTTTCCAAGGGGATGAAAAGTAGAGAAGGATAAGGAGCAGAGGCTATCTTGGGTACAGAGACCAACCACACTGGGAGAAATAGGTTCAAGGGGCCACCAGAGGGAACACGTTTTACTGTTTCACTTCCTACATGTGAGGAAATGAGGGGTCAGTAAAGGCTGTAGATTTGCCTTTCTTAGAACTTGCCAAGTTTAAGGTGATTTTGTATGCCCCAAAGCTGAGATGACACAGAATCCAGACCTCTAGATGACTCCTTTCAGCACCCAGATTCTAGGACATTTGAACTTGGCCCTTTTCTTCCTTCCCCTCCCCCCTCCACTCCCCTTCTTACAGCCAAAAACAAAATAAAAACAAAAACTCTTGGATTTTCAGGGTCTGTCATTACTGATACTCCAGAAGGGAAATGGAGTTTGGTCATCTTTGTCCTGACCTCCTTCATGAGAGAATTCTTTTAGGAAGCAGTAAGTCCTAAACCATAAGGAATAGAAATGATGTAGGCTGGAAGTTCCATGCACGGATAACTTAAAAGGCTGATGTCAATCATTTGTTAAGTTCCTACTCTGTGTCCGCATTGTGCTAGGTGATGGGGATTTGAATATAATGAATGCAAACAGTCTCTATTTGTAGGGGGCTTACATTCTAATGAGAGGAGACAAGAAGTACAAATATGAGTGTGTACAAAATAGATATAAAGATTAAAAATGCAAAGTATTTAAATATAAGAGAGTTTGAGATAGAGGACAAAGAAGCTGTTGTCTCCTCCCCGTCTCAGAAAAATGGAACATGTATCTATATTCAATGTTCTGACAAGGGGCTGGACATTTTAGACAAGAGGACAGAAAGGCTTAGAAATGCTCCATCTGTCCCTGGCCTCACCAGGGAGGTTAACTATTGGGAGGATCTGATCCTCTGGGGACAAGAGAAGACTCAGAGGAGAATGGATAGCAGTTCTCAATTATTTGAAGGAATGCCATGTGGAAGAGAGATTAAACTTGCCATTTTGGTGCCCAGGGGGCATAAGCCAGAACAGTGAGTGAAATTTGCCTAAAGATCTCTTTGGGCTGGATGTCCCAACAGACTTCCTAACAATTCAAAAGTAGAACGGGTGGCCTCAGTGGCAGTGGACTTCTCCTCTTCAAAAGTCTTCAGGCAGAGATGGAAGAGAAATTGTTGGAAAAGGACGCAATGGGAATTGGTAGGTTTAGATGGTTGCTTCTGATTAGAAAACTCTTCTTCCATGATCATTTAATCTATTGTTTGCATTACATTGGTTGGCTACCTTCTCTGTCTCCCTTATCAATTTTTTTCTGGTTGATGATTCACCCAGGTGGCTTCAAGGTTATAGCAAAGAGCAGGAGAGTGGAGCAGGAATATCTCCAGTTGCATAACCTTTCAAGTGTTTCTGGAATTGCGTTAAGGGGAACCGTGCTCAACTTGATTGGTGGTAGCAGCATTTCCAACAAGGAAGGTGGTAATGAGGGGCAGCCTTGTGGCCATCCAATTCATTAATGCCCAAAGGTGCTATGGTCTCCTGCTCCTGTGTCCGTGTGGGCTGGACCTGTACAAACAGTACTGGCCTGGTTTAAGCAAATGCTTGGGGATGTGAGTGGGCAAAGAGTTTATAGGATAACAGGTTCAAGGTCCAGGACCTTGGCCACAAGAACATCATAGGCTGGCAGACTTAGTGCTGTGAGGGACATTACAAGCCATTCAGTCCAGCCCCTTCATTTTACAGATGAGAAAACATAGGCCCAGAGAGAATGACTGGTCCAAGATTTTAAGTAGCAAAACTGGATTTGAACTCAGATCCTCTGACTGCAAATCCTAACACTTTTTACACTGTGCTCTGATGCTTCCAAAGAGGGACTAGTTAAGGAATATGTCCATGCTGCTGGGAAGCTAAAAAAAGCAAAGGGAGGTGAAATGGTGGACAGAGCTATGGCTTTGGATTCTGAGTTATTGAGTTTGAATACTGACTTCCATGGGTCTGAGTGGTGCAGTGGTTAAAACTGTTGGACTCAGGAAGATCTGGGTTCAAATTTGGACTCAGACACTAGCTTACATGCTGTGTGACCCTTGGTAAGTCCCATAGCTTCCCTTAGCCTCAGTTTCCCTAACAGTAAAATGGGGATGATAGCACCTGCCTCTCACAGTTGTGAGGATCAAACGAGTTAACATAGGTAAAGCTTTTGTGAACCTTAAAGTACTAAATAAATAAAGGCTAGCTATTTATTATTATGATGTGATTATTGGGTAAATCACAGAACCTCAGTTTCTTCTGTAAAAAGAGGCAGTTGAACGGACGACCTCTAATGTCTTTTCCAGCTCTTGCTTGATCTATGATCCTTCAGCTAAACTTACTATCCCCTGATAGGTAGAGAGGACCTGGGAGTGGTCCAGAAGGAGGCTCAGAGGGGTGCAGGCCTTGATGACCAGACAAGGAAGAGAGGGACCTGAAAAACAGAACAGAGGAGTGGAGGGAGCCCTAGGTGGCCTGGGCTTGAGTCCCAGCTCTGACACTTGTTAGCTATGTGGCTGTGGACAGATTGCTTTAACTTTTCCGACCCTCATTTGTGAAATGGGATTCAGGTTGATAAAGCACTTTATCTAAGTGATCTCACTTTAACCTCAAAATAACCTTGTGATGTAGGTGGTGCAGATATTTTTATCTCTGTTCTACAGATGAAGAAACTGAAATTCAGAGTTTTAAGTATTTTTTCCCATGGTCACAGCTATCAAGTGTCAGATGCAGAATTGAAACATAAATCTTCCTCACTCAGATTCTAGTATCACTCTGCCTTCCTAATTTTTAAATGTGAACTATTATTATTCTTTCTAAATTCTGTTACTTGCTGTGTGGCTTCAGGTCAAATATTTTACATCTCAGAGTCTCTACTTATCTATCCAGGGATTGGACTATATCAATCCTAAGGTCTCTTCCAGCTCCAAATCCTATGATTCTGAAAAAATGGTGACAGTTGGTCCTGTTTGCACAATTCCAGGCTTGGAGGCGGCTGTGGAGTGGGGCAGGTGGGCCACATGATTTTGTTTGGAGGGAAGGAAAAGTGAGTTCTGAGGTTCTAAAGTCAGAGTAGGTTAGCTCCGTTGGTTAGAGCAAGGGAAGCATCAGCAGGACCAGGGTTTGCGGGCGGCCCATGGGAACCAGTTAGCTTGACTCTGATATCTGACCACAGTCAACCCTCACCCCTAACCCGGGTCAGCCATGTGTGCGATCGGTACAAGGGAAACCAGGCAGAAGAGCAGTGACTGCCCTGCTATTAGGGAACAAAAGCCAAAATCTTCCAATGGCAAAAATAGAAACATTCCACTAACTTGGGTCATGTGCCCTAGGTTTGATGTCATCTGTGACTTTAAGAAAACTTCCAATGGATCCATTTGTTACTTTGAGAAAATATGTAAACTAATCTCACAGAGAGGTTCTGAAGTTCTTAAAAGAAAGAAACAAAAACCCCAAACCTTTTAACTACTGCCACCTTCTCTGCCATCTTTTACCCTTTACCTTCCTCTGTCTTCTCATGCGCTTCCTCTGCTCCTGTTTCAGAGGTAATTTCCAGAAAAAAGTCCTAATGCTAAGCAGAGTTGGCCTTTGCCAAACAGTCCCTGGGCCTGTTCCTTTGGTAGATATAGGTGTCTTTTCTAATATTTCTTGTATGTTGTAACTGGTAAATGATGATAAACAATTTCTCTTTCCTAACACAGAAGGATTTCTTCTCAGCATACTCTGTTCCATCTCTTTTGAGAACAATTGTCTTGTTTTCACAGGAATTCTTACAGGAACAATGTGATGTTGGAAGCAATTCAATCTTTAGAATAGATACTATTCTGATCAAAGAAGCATAACTAGGAATTTCTTCACCTTTGGGAAAACATAGCTGGGTGGGACAGTGAGGAATGGGGAAAGTCCCTGTGGCAGGCACAGAGGATGGTCTGATAGAGTGTAGAGTCATGGTGGGAGAAGGCACAGTCTATCCACCTCCCCTTCCTGCCCCATTCTCCACCAGCCTGTGACTATGCTCTCACCCTCTGCTGGAGTCCTGAGGCAGCAGCCCCCAGACCAGGCAGGCAGGGTGCCCAGCTCCTGACATGTTGGACCCTGAGACAAAGACCGAGCCATCCAGCCCCACTCATAGCTCTGTGTTTGTTTGCTTCATCTGACAATGTTGGGAAAGTCATTTAAAAGACTAAATTGAAATACTGACTTTCTCAGGCAGTTGCAGTATTGGCTAACTGTTTTTATTTTATTTTTTTGAAGGAAAGAAAAAAAAGCATTTTTGCCAAGCACAGTAGTTAAGCTCTGAGCATACAAATAAATATATGCAAAATGAAAGCTGGTGCCTGGCCTCAGGAGCTTATATATTAATGGAGACAGAGGCATTAGGATTTTTCAAATCCTTAGACAGAAGTGAGGAAGGCTACTACTGGCTGACTTTAAAAAAATGCTGTGTATATATTGCCAGTTTCCCTCATTGTGAAATAATTTATTATAAGAAGCTAGGTTTTTTTTACCCCAGTGTTCTGGGCCACGCTTGCCTCAGAGTTAGTTCCCTGGTGGTTTAGGTTGCAACTGAAAAAAAAATGAGACCCCTAAAAAAAAAATTGACAATGAACAAAAAGAGATTTACTGAACCATGGCAAGAGGAAGAGATTCATCAAGGAGAGGCATTGAGGACCCCTATGTTGATTTGTCTGAGCAAAACCCTTTTGTTTTGACTTAGCCATCATTCTCCACCAGTCAAGCATCAGAGAGTGGGAGCTCCTCATGGCTCTGTTGTACTCAGGCAACCAGAAAGTGATGTCAGCAGCCTGAACCTTTAGCCCTCTTAAGCCGAGGAAGTGTCCAGGATGGTCTCAATACTTTTAAAGGAAAAATTACCTTAATTTGCACATGGGGAGGAGTTAGGATGTTGGTCCTATCATACTCTGTACCCCTCTGAACTGAAAATTTTTGTCATAAACAATAATGTAAATAATTAAAATTATAGGTTTTTATAATTATATATATAAATTATATGTAAACATATGTAACTATACAAAATATGATAATTATATAAATTAAAGGCCTAATGGTTTGTACTATATAAGAAAGAGAAGAGAAATTGGTGAGTTTGAATGTTTTTCTTCTCTAGTCATATCCTTTGTCAAATAGCTCAGTTGTGACAGGGAGTAGGAAAATTGGATAGAAGAACTATGATAGGCAGACTTTTTCTCTCAAAGTTCAGCTATTATGAAAGGAAGCCCAGCTGCTAGGAAGTTTATGGAATGGGGAAAGAGCCAAGCATTGACTGTTGCTTTGGGGAAAGGAGTGTCAGCCTTTCTAAACCATCTGGGGCCCTGCAATCTTGTAAAAAAAAAAATCTTAAAAAAAATTTTTTTTTAAAAGAGCTTTAAGAATCGTGAAGCGATTTGTGACTGTTTGATACTAATTTTTAACTCCCCTAGGGGGCACTGTTAACCATTAGCCTGATCCTATTCAAAGATAAAGAGCAGGCAATGGATATTCCCACATTACCCTGTGTAGTTATACCTACTACCATAAACTTCAGGGAGATTTGATTTTCATCCCCTAGCTCTGCCCCCTTGTGGATGACAATGCTCATATCATTAGTCCCTGGGTATGATCTGCATGAATTTATCCAATTACATTTGGGTTTATACAAGAGTTAGGCACTCCAGCCAGTCCATGGAGCATGACCCAAACCCAAATGTTCTTAAACACAGTTTAGGACTTAAGACTCAGATGCTCTCCCTTGAAGTCACAAGCATCCCCAACCTAAGGCCCCACTCATGACTCGAGAATCCTCCATTTGCTACTCTACTCATAGCTTCCCAAAGAGCCAAAGTCTAATTTGTTGGGGAACTCAGGAACCAGGACTGCCTTTAGATGCTACTGCTTTCCTGTTTTTAATTCTGTCATCAGAATTAATTTGTGATCCTGCCTTCTTGGCATGCTTGCTCATTGTCTGGGTCATGTGGGACTCTAGTCAATCCTTGCCACCTAATCATTGTTAGTGAAGTGGTGGGGGTAGAGTACAGAGCAGGCCAGGCATAGACTTCCATTATTCCCTCTTTACCTAGAACAGTGGTTCTCAACCTTCCTAATGCCATGACCCTTTAATACAGTTCCTTATGTTGTGGTGACCCCCAACCATAAAATTATTTTCATTGCTACTTCATAACTGTAGTTTTGCTACTGTTATGAATCGTAATGTAAATATCTGATATGCAGGATGTATTTAAATTGAACATAACTCATAGGTTGAGAATTGCTGACCTAGAACAACAATTACTCCATTAACCATGTGTCCACCATTTCTTACTCGCCCTCCCCCCTCCCCCAGTTCCTCTGTTCTTTGACTCTTTTCAGTTCCTTGGTTGTTGAGTGTAGTGGGCATGCCCATGTTGGGAAGTTTTATGGCTATCACATGAGAGTAGGAGAATGGGACTTGACCATATCTTTCATTATATAATAACAAGAAATTTAAGAAACTTATTTTCTCTATCGCAGTTGTGGAATCACTTGTAGGACTTAGGATAAGGCTTGACTTGATCCACTGATTTATTTCATAAAGTTATTTTTAGCAGTTAGCTACCCTTTAAGATGAATTTAAAGATAATATTGCTGAAGAAATCTCAGAATTTTTCACCACCAATTTTATTTTGTTTTTAAAGGGGTCTTAGAGGATTATTTCACAGAGCCAGCTAGGTGGCTCAGTGGATAGAATGCTGGGCATAGAGTCAGGAATATGTGGGTTCAAATCTGGCTTCAAGACACTTACTAACTATGTGACGCTGAGCAAGGCTCTTAGCCTGTTTGCCTTAATCCACCGGAGAAGGAAATGGCAAATCACTCCAGCATCTTTGTCAAGAAAACCCCATAGACAGTGTTGGTGTGCTGTGGTTCACAAAGAACTGAGCATAACTGAATAACAACAGAAGAATCTCATACAACTTCAAGTGAAATTGGGGACACCATGGTCTTACCATCTCTTATGACAATATTATCTTCTTCTAACAATAAACCCTAGGACTTAGCTTGCAGGCATTCTTCCTCTGGGTTTTAATTGCCCACCTATTTGAATCTGAACATCTTTTCTTTCCTCTGTCCTCCCAAGGAGCACTCATCCACCTATCTTGGCTTTCAGGGGAGAACACAGACCTGTCATTTAAGCTCTTGCCTTATTTATTGAAAGCAATACCCGAGATTATTTATGAATGAATCTAAAATGTAAGTTAGAAAGTTTTTATAGTGATCTTATTAGTTAATTATGACTTTCCAAGTATACTTACAGGGAATTAAACCTTGTTCTTTCTTAAGTTCTCTACTTCTCTAGATTAGATATTTCATTAATTAGTTCTTAGTTTCTTTCTAGACCCAGGTTTGGTGGGAGGTATTTTGGATAATCAGAGTTAAGCAAATACAGCTCAAGCTCCCATCCTATACATTCTCTACCAATAGACCAATCATATAACAAAACTTTTAATTAGAAAGAACAGCGAAGTAAATGCTAAGGAGAACTCTTCCCCAACCCAAAGGGTTACAACATGGCACTCCTCCCAGCAAATGGCCATGCTCACTGTTGCTCTGCTCTGCTTCTGCAGCCATTTCTCCATCAACTGCTACTGTTAATGGGATTTAAGATCCTTCCTCCCCCTTAATAGGCCTCAGGTGGAGCCCATTAAGAGAAGCTTGCTTAGGGGGAGGCTTGCTTGTAGGAAGGCTTTCCTACCTTTTGCTAATTTCTATTTAGGTACTGAGTCATAAGGGTTATGAGGCCTTCTATCTCTGAAAAGCATGTATATACTCTAAGTTGGTATTTTGCTTTGTTGGCTCACTTATGAGAAGGATCTTGTGATTCCCTGGTCATGAGTGGCTGTATGTTCTTAGCTCCCCAACTGTTCAGATGTAAAGTCTTGGACAGCAGAGCCAAGATGGTGGTATAGAAGCAACAAGGTTCCACAGCTCCCACATAACCATCTCAAATACTCATAAAATATGACTCCAAACAAATTTTAGGGCTCCAAAACTCACAAAAATACAGAAAAACACATCCCCCACTGAAGGCAGCTCAGCAGGAAGGGCTCATCAAGCTGAAACCAGCCCAGCCTGAAACTGGGGTTTGGTCCTGGGGCAGC
>CM053582.1:221704536-221717437 GCA_028627135.1 Pseudochirops cupreus
TGGCTGCTTCAGAGCTCCTGGCCTGCAGACTGCAGAGGGGCCAAGCAATTGTTCAGAGGTTAAGTGCCCTTGCATTGAGTGGCCTGGATCCGGATCGTGGTCTTGGGTGGTGGTCCTGGGGTGCGTTTTCAGTGAGCCAAAGCTGGTGGGGGCCGCAGCAGCCTCCCAATAGCTCTGGCAGCTGTGAAAATCCCAGCAATTTGGGACAGAGCTTTCCCCTCTGGAAGCAGAGTTCCACAGAGCTAAAAAATCAAGTAATTGACTGGCCAACATGAGCAGGCAAAGGAAGCAAAGTGAAAACAGCAACTGAACTTTAGATTCCTTTTTTGGGGACAAAAGGGATCAAAGCATGGAATGGGAGGAAGACAACACAGTCAGAACTCCCACACCAAAAGCTTCCAAGAAACATGAAGACTGCTTACAAGCCATAGTTCAGCTTAAGAAGGATTTTGAAAACCAAATAAGAGAAGTGGAGGAAAAATCAGGAAGAGAAATGAGAATGATGGAAGAAAATCATAAAAAGAGAGTCAACAACCAGACTGAAGAAAATAACACCTTAAAAAATGATTAACTCAAATGGCAAAAGAGGCCCAAAAAGCCAGTGAGGAGAAGAATACCTTAAAAAGTTGAATTTGCCAGATAGAAAAAGAATCTCAAAAGCTTTCTGAAGGGAATAATTCCTTCAGAATTAGAGTGGAGCAAATGGAGGCAAATGACTTTATGAGAAATCAAGATACTATTAAACATATCCAAGCAAATGAAAAAATAGAAGACAATGTGAAATATCTCCTTGAAAAAACCACTGACCTGGAAAATAGATCCAGGAGAGACAATTTAAAAATTATTGGACTACCAGATGTAAAGGCTCTCTCCATCCAGGAATGTATGTAAAGTGTATAGTTGATTTGGGCAGTCAGAGCCCTATCTGTTTGTCTTTATTTCTCTGCTTGTATTTTCTCTGTATTTTCTTTGCTTGTATTTTCTCTGAAATTCAGGGTGCTGACTTTTTCCCCCGAACTAGTGAATGTAATTAAAAAAATATTGTTGACCCCTTATCTTTCCTAAGTATCTTTCCTAGTAAGGCAGATCTAAGAACCTGTGCTAGCAGCCATCTTGGGTATGCCAGTGTGGTTGCCACTAGAGTCATCTACTAGCACTGTCACCAGCTGCTGGGGCCTTTTTTCTCTTTTTTAAGCCCCATAACATCTTTGTGAGAGTGTCTGGCCATCATTCCTGTGATTAATTGATCCATTTTCAGTTCCTTTATCAATTGGTACCACAGGTCACTTGTGCCACACTCAGGTGGCACAAAAAATGACCTTGTAAGACATTTAAAAATTCTCTTCCCCCCTCCCAATTTTCCCTAACCCCTACACTCTAGAGCCAGCTTGTACTAGTTTATGGTTGTTAAATTTTCGGTGTGAGCATTTACACCTTGGAAATCGGAAAAATGCTATGAATCAAAGCTTGACTTGTTGTTTTGTTGATTATTAAGAGTTAAAGTAATGGAGAAAAGATTTATAATGCAGATGAAACTTATAGATGTGTTGTTTGTACTTTTATTTTGGAGAGCAAGTTGTAAACAATTACCAGAAAACTGCCTGTATCCCATTCAGATTCCAGTATGGGGTCCCCTTAAGTGCCTGAATATTTAGTTAGAGCAAGTAAACTATTAATGAGATAATAATTGTAAATTGCTTAGCACAGAGTCTGACACAAAGTAAGTGCTACATAAATATTTATTATTATTATTTTTTCAACTCTCATCATGCCCCTGGTAGGTAGCCCAGCAGGATTCTGTCCCTTTCCCAAAGATGAAAAAAAAAAAACCCAACACAGCACAATCCCTGCTTTTTAAGAGTTTGTCACCGAAAAGGAGGTGTTTGATATATACATAAATAGGCATGATACAAAATAAATTTTGATAGTGGCTAAGTGAAAATTAACACAAAACTTTCAGGGAAATTTTGAGGAGGGAAATAAGACTTTTAGCCTGGAGGCTCAAGGCTTCCAAAACTTTGAGCTGTCCTACACTTGACATGAACTCACATAGCTCTTTAGGGTTTGTAAAACACTTCATTTGCACTAATCTTGTGAGATAGGTAGTACAAATATAATTATCCCAATTGTATAGAAGATAGTCCCAAGGCTTTAAATGGTTGAGTGACCTGGCCGTGATCACATACAGAGAGAGCATCAGAGGCAGGATTCAAATCTCAGCTACAAAGGCATTGCTTGAGGGCGCATGGAGTCTTACTTTCTACTCATTGCAGGAATTTTGCCTTTGGTGAACTCAAGGGATAGTCATGTAGCCCCTGCTTGAACACTTCCAGTGATGAGAAGCTCACTAGCTAACAAGGCACAGCATTGATACAACTCCAGGTTTTATCCATCTTCTATAAAGTCACAATCTGCCTCCCTAACACCTTCATTCAATGCTCGTAGTTCTGTCCTTGGAGACACAGAGAACAAGGCTAATTCCTCCAGACTCTACTCCACTACTTTTCAAATACTTGAAGAGAAATACTTACTCAGCCTGTCCTTACAGGTGGCAGTGTAAGTAGGGTAGGGCAGCTTGCCCCAATGCAGACAATTAGTTTAATAGTATTTTATTTTTCCAATTACATATAAATACAATTTTTAACATTCACTATTAATAAGATTTGAGTTCCAAATTTTCTCCTTTCCTTCCTCTTCTCCTCTATCCTTAAGACAGTAAGCAATTTGTTATAGGTTATATATGTATCATCATGTAAAACATTTCCATGTTAGTCATATGATGAAAGAAGAAACAGAATAAAAGGACAAACCCATTAAATAATTAAAGACAGTAAAAATTATATGCTTCAATCTACATTCAGACTCAATCAGTTCTTCTCTGGATGTAGACAGAATTTCCCATTATGAATCTTTTGGAATTGTCTTAGATCATTGTACTGCTGAGAAAAGCTAAATCTGTCAGAGTTGATCATCACATAATGTTGCTGTTAGCTATTACTGTGTACAATGTTCTCCTGGTTCTGCTCACTTCACTTAGCATCAGTTCGTGTAAGTCTTTCCAGGTTTTTTTTTTTTCTGAAATCTGCCTAATGCAAACAATTTTGATGGTGTTAAGAGAACTTTTCTTTGGGGTGATCCCTTCTGTGAAGCCCATCTCATCTACTGTTGCCTGGGTTTCCCTGTCAAGATGTTTCCCTTGAAAGTAAAATTGTCAGGAGGGTAGAAACGCAAGCTATGCTTTCTCTCCACTAGGCTATACCCCAAAGGAATCCTACTCCACTGTTTGTCCCAGGTGAATATTTTGCTAATTTGGGTTAGATTTCTAAGTCTTCCCTTTTACCAGCTAACTCAGTCTATATTTACTATTGCCCATGTGTGGTAATTTCCAATTCTGTCCCCTACTCCTAGCTTTCTTTTCCATCCACTTCACAGAAACTTGAACTTAAAAGTTTGTCAAGATAATTAAATGCATATGACAATGCCTTGTATATAGTTGGTGCTAAATAAAAGTTGAAGATGTAAGCTTGAAGACAAGTACTGTTTCGCTTTTGTCTTTGTATCTTCAATGCCTAGTTCAGTGCCTGGTACATAGTAGGCACTTGTCAAATGATTGTTGGTTGATTATTAAATTGAATAAGAGAACACAAAATGTGTGGTTGGCAAGAGGTGGATAGGGCAGGACATAGCAACAGATGAAATTATTAACAATTACATTTACAAAGTTTTTTATGACTTAATCTTGGTTCTTAATATTATCTATCATGCTTTTGACTTGCCATGGGATAGTGTAAAGAGCCTTAACCTCAAAATCAGGGAACCTGAGTTCAAATTCCACCTCCATACTGCTTGTGTGATTTTGGGAAAGTCATATAACATGTGGAAATTGGGGAGTGGGGATTGGACTAGATAACCTCTGAGGTCCCTTCTGGCTCTATTTTTGAAAGTCATTTACTTAATCATAGTTTTCAGAACTCTCTGATATCCCAATTAACAGAGAAGCAAACTGCCCCCAGAAAGTTTTAATGCCTCCTCTGTTTGTAACACGGCTATTAAGTCTTAGAGCAGGAATTAGACCCCAGGGATCCTGCCGTGGAGGCCAGTGTTCTTTCTAGTGCCCATATTTTCAGAGAGGACCAATGATATCACAAAGCGATGTTCTGACTTGTATTTGAATTGGATTTAAGTGAGGCAGAATTGCACACTCATCAGCCTCACTTTCTCTTCCAGAGTCATCAAAATCTAGTGGAAAGACAAAAGTCAAAACAACTGGTGATGGTCCAGGATACAGAGGAGGTTGTTGGCATCTTCAATATCTGGCCAAGCTGTGAAGCATTCCACAGTGCCTGCTTCAGCTAACTTCATGGTCACTGGAACAAGTTGTCCCATCTGCCCGTTCCACCAGGAAAGTCTTCACATGGATGGAGGGGTCTGAAGCATGTAGTACCCTAGACTTGGTTTAGCCTTTCTATTGGTTTATCAGGGTGTAGCTGCTGAACATGCTATAGCCTCTTGGAGCCACAGGTGAGAGTTGGGTGAAAGGTAAACACTAAAGGTAGATGAGCAGCCTTGAAAGGGCTCTGTAGGCCCTCACACTAGAGGTGCTAGTCCTCCCTAAACACTTCACTGGGTATACCCTATAGTGATATAACTTTTTGTGCTTTTTTAAACATCTCCACCTTACTAATCTTTCCAAACCCAGAGATTCATTAACATTTTTTTTTGTGAATCAGTCCCCTAATGTTTGGGTTCCCCCCCCCTCCCCACCGCCTGAACCATCAGTAACCTATTTATAAATAATGTATTAGATACAAACCCATCTATAGAGAAGTTTTCTGAAAGGCCTGATCTCTCTCCCAGAATGAATCATTTAAAGTATTTAATTTAAAAGGGCATTTTCAACATAGATTAAAATTACTTTGTTGACAGGGGTGGTAAGCTTATGCTGTTTACATCTTAAGGGACTCAGCTCTTAGGCTTTATAACCCTAGGAGAAGAGATAGGCCAAGAAAAAATGAAGGCACTCCAGGCAGAGGAGCTGACCCACTTATTACAGCTCTTTGAGGAGTGGACAGTCACTCATAGAATCCTTTGAGCTCCATAGCATTGGTGGGTGGTTGATAGATGGGACCGCATACAAAGACTTAGCCATTTTTCAGGACTATGCCCATGAGGGCATCAGTACCTTGAGAAGGACCTGTAGGAGTACTGCAGTAGCTAGGGATATGATAGGGTTAAAAAGGAACAAGGAGACCAGGAAACTTTCTTTAAAAGGACTAGTGTTTTCTCTTTTTGAAAGTCCTTTCCAGCTCGGACATTCTATGAGCCTATCACGAATGAGAGAACCACTAAATGAATAAATAAGAATTCAGAACTATAGAATATTTTTAAAAGAACTGCTATTTTATTATTTTTAATATTTTTTCAATTATATGTAAAAACAATTGTTAATATTTGTTTTTGAAAAATTTAAGTTCCAAATTCTCTCCTTTTCTCTTTTCCCTTCCCCCCTCGCTGAGAGGGTAAACAATTTGATATAGGTTATACAAATGCAGGGCAATTAGGTGACTCAGTGGATAGAGTACTGGGCCTAGAGTCAGGAAGACCTGAGTTCAAATATGACCTTAGACACTTAGTAGCTGTGTAGCCCTGAGCAAATCACTTTACCCCGTTTGTCTCAGTTTCCTCATATGTAAAATGATCAGGAGAAGGAAATGGGACACCACTTCAAAATCTTTGCCAAGAAAAACCCCAAATGGGGTCACAAAGAGTCAGACATGACTGAACAATAACAAAATACACGTGCAGTCATGCAAAACAAAAGTCTATGTTAATCCTGTTGTGAAAAAAAAATGGAAAAAAGAAAATCCCATGAAAAAATAAAGTAAAAACAAGTATGCTTTGATCTGCATTGACTTCATCAATTCTTTTTCTGGAAACGGGTAGCATTTTTCATTGAGTCCTTTGTTTCATTATTTTTAAGTACATTATTTTTAAGGCCTTATGAACAAATAAAGACAAATTATAGCCCCCAGGAAGCTTGCCTTAATGAGCAGATCTGACCAATTAGTAATTAAAGAGTCTATTTATTGTCTGTTTTTGTGCTTTGGAACAGTATGTTCCATTAAGGATAAACATAGCCTCTAAAATCTTGTTTACGCTCTTTGTCTGCTTAGCAAACATTTGGTGGGGTGTGGGGGGGGGCAAGAAGCTGAGGTGAACTGTAGCCTAATTCTTGGCTAATTATCACAAGGTTTGGAATTAAGAAGGTTTTGCTGTGAGTTTTGAAATCTTAATGAGTGTCAGAATTTAGTACAATGAAGTTGTCATTATATCTCAATAGGTTGTCCACAGAAACAACCCTTTGTAGGTATTGGCTGGTTAAGAGCATTGGTTTTGGGATCAAAGAACTTGTGTTCAAATCCCAGTATTTACCCAGTGTGATCTTGGGCAAGTCATTTAATGCTTCTGGACCTCAGTTTCTTCATCTGTAAAATGAGCAGATTGGATTAGGTGATCTTTAGTTTTAAAACTAAAGTTCTTCAAGTTCTAAATCTAAATCTACCTACTCCCATGGGTGAGTTCCTCCTAGAGTGCCATTTTGGGAAAGGGTCCAGGCTCTCCTGGCTTTCCAGACTAAAATGATGCCTCATCTTGGAGCTCCCCTCAGCACCTGGGGCTTCCTCTACCTGGAGCATCCTACAGCTCCCACAGCCTGCTCACCTTGGAATATCCCTCTGCAATCCCCCTCAATCCCTTCCCTCTTCTGCCTCTGAATTCTTCTCAACTTGGAAGTTTGGCTCATCTTGGCACTACTGGAAGTATAGCCCTGCTCCCGTGACCTCTTCTTGGCCGACTCCTCCCAGAACCTTTATTGGAAGGCAAATGCCCAGCTTGGCCGTGCCTTCATCCCTCTCGGGGTCTGTTCCTTGCTTGGACTTTCTCTACTGTACTGCTGCACGGGGTACCTTCTCCTTCAGCTTCTTCCCCCGTTAGACTGTAGGCTTCTCGAGGGCAGAGAACGTCTTTCCTGTTTTTGCTCGTATTTGTTGTTGTTCATCCTTTATTTTTTCTGAAGAGGACCAATGACATCCGAGTGATGGCTGGACTTACTCATGAATTGTACTTAAGTGAAGCAGAGTTCCATAAAGTAGCCATCTTCCTTCTCTCTTTTGGAGTCATTGAAGTCCAGGGGCAAGACAAAAGTCAAGATGACTGATGATGGTCCAAGATCCAGCAGGTGACCTTGGCATCTTCAATGTCTGATCAAGCTCTGAGCACTCCACAGTATCTACCTCTGTTGCCTTCACGGTCTTTGGAGTAAATTGTTCTCATCTGCCCATTCCACTGGGGGAAGTCCTCACATGCTTGAGGTAGACATACCCCTAACTCACCAAGGCCTGTAGAACACCCTTAACTGGTTTACCTGCTGAGACAGTTTTATTGGAGTGTTGCTACTGAGCCTGCTACTTTCTTGGAGCCACAGGTGAACGTTGGGTGAAAGTGGACACCCAAGGAGGATGAGCAGCCCTGAGCTTGTATTTGCATTCCCAGGACTTGGTATAATTCCCAGCACATCGGAAGCATTTACTAAATGCTTGTTGATTTGATTAGACTTGATTTAGAGATACTCAATAATTCATCACTAGGGGAGTTATCTTTAGTCCTTGCCCATGTCCATGGCTACAAAGAAAACTGGAAGGAGTGCTACTATTTGTATTATTAATGGGGGGGAGGTGGAGATGAGAGAGAGACAGAAAGAGAGAGAGAGAGAGAGAGAGAGAGAGAGAGAGAGAGAGAGAGAGAGAGAGAGAGAGAAAGAGAGAGCACAGAGCTATGGGCTATGGTTTAATATTTTTATAGTGCTTCTGTTCTGGATAGAATAGAGGTAATGAAGACAGTGAAGAACTGTCAGGACCTAGGTTCAGATCCTGTCCTGAACATTTACTACATATGTAATCATGGACAAATCCCTTAACTACTCTGAGCCTCAAACAACTATCACAGTAAATTACAGACCAGTTGCCAGGCCTCAGTGGAGACAGCTCCCACACCGACAAAACCACAAGTCTTTGATTTATTAACATCTTTGTGCCCCCGGAAAGCAGCAGTTACCCTTCATCTGTCTTCAAATCCCTAATTCTTAAACACTCCAGAAATCTAAAGAAAATCGGCTTCAATGCCCAATCCACACAAAACACCAAAAAACAAAATACAAAAAAAGAGGTGAAAACTTGGAGAAGGAAATGGGTTGAAGGAGTCTGTTTTGGGAATTCTTTTTTTCCCCTCCCATGATGAGCTGTAAATTACTTCTTACTTTGATAGCTCACTAGGCAGAGTCTGAGATCCTTTTCATCATCTGGCCTTAAGAGATTAGGAATGTGATGTCTAGTATTTGTTTCATATTTTTAAAAACAGCGTTCCATGCCAGAAAACATGCTTGGATGGGCCTGAAGAGTTTGTTGCATTGGGTGAATGCCTGAGAAAGCCTTGCCTGCTTCCTTTTTCTTCTAGACCCAGGGATTCTCTGAGCAAAGCATCCTTTTCACCAGAAGCATCCTTTTCACCATCATCCTTTTCACCTACTTGCCCCCCAAAGTAGAAATGGATCTTGCCCTTGAGGAGCTTGAAATCTAAGACACTATGATTCAGGTTAGGGGAGGGGAACCTTTGGCCTTAAGGCCGCATGTGGCCTTTTAGATCCTTAAGTGTGGCCCCAGGTTCCCTACCCCTGATCCAGGTAAATGTGGAAAACAGAGGGTAGTGGGGGGCAGAGAGATCATCTGGGGAGCTTCGCCTTAAACCCAGGCTCTGCTATTCACTGTCTATATTACGGTGGACAAGTTACTTCTAGGCTTCAGTCTCTTCCTCTATAAGATGTCAGGTTTGGATTAGAAGGGTGAGTGCTAAGGTTCCTTCCACCTCTCATCTGTGATCCTATGAACATGAGTGGGGCAAGCGTGTAGAAAACACAGAGAAGGTAATTTTCTTGGCTCCTATGTGGTCTTTCACCATCCTAGGATGGAGGACGTGGGTGGGTTCTGGGCCACTCTGAATTTCTTTTGTTTTCAGGACAGCATCCACATAGATTGCCCTACAGACTCCCCGGGTCTGCCCCAATCAGTAGTAATAACTTAGGTCTAGATAGCATTGTACAAAACATTTTCCTTACAACAAGGCTGTGAAGCTGTTATTCTAAAGTTTGTTACCCTCTTTTTGTAGATGAGGAAGCTGAGAATCAGAGGTTGGGAACTTACCCAACATCATATGGATTGGGAAAGCCCATGATTCAAGCTAAAGTTTTCTGACTCCAAGTCTAGTGTAGGGGGAAGGAAACCCTGGAAATGGAGTCAGAGACTGAACCCTGAGTCCAAATTTCTATCTCTAATTAGCAATTGTATAATCTTGAATAAACTGCTTAACTGTCTCTGGGCCTCAGTCTTCTCATTTGTAAAATGGGTTGGAATAGAGATATTCTTGGTAGCATTTCATCTCTAAATATTATGACCTTCAGTCTTGTTTGCATTAGACATCTGCACTGACTCTGCTACCTGAAGTGTCTCAGGCCCAAAGCCAGACTGGCTCCCAGGGATGAAAGAAGCTCTGGCTCTGTAAGATTTGTTTGATACCCAGGGAGGCTGCTGCCTGTCTGAAATCCAGCTTATTGCTCACTGGCAATAGTCAAGGATGAGTGACCTGGGTCTGGCCAAGGATACCTCTGGGTAGAAGAGAATCGCCTTACTCTATCTCCCCCATGGGGCAGCTAGGTGGTGACATGGTGCAAAGAGCACTGGACCTGGAGTCAGGAAGACCTGAGTTCAAGTTTAACCTCAGACACTGTATTTCATAGTTTCCATGTATAATCCTCACACCCTTTTTTTTTCAGTTGAAAAATTGGTCTATAACCTTTCACTGTATAACTTGTCAGGTGGTATAATTCTGTTCATCATGCCACTTACAAGGTAAACAGGGCAGCAATGTATTCAGTGGCATGTGGATACGTGTTTATCTCTCTCACATTGTGAGCTATAAGCTTAGAGTTCTCAGTGGGCACGTTTGTCAGTGTATTTCCAAAAGTCAATCTGCACGGTTTGCTTAGGGTGCTACACTACTAATGAGATTGTCACTCAACCCAGTGAAGAGCCGTAGTTGTAAGAGGAGTGGGTGTGCAGGTGAAGCTGCCATCAGTAAGTCATGCAATATGGTAAGACTTGCATCTTCCAAATTTTAACATATATTTACAAGTATTCTGTGCATCCTAATCTTGCAACAAAGACAATTTAGTAATAAATAAATTTAAAGTAATACCGGCACAATTTTTTAAAAAAAGCTTCACATAATGGCTGCATCCTACTTTTTTTGCAAAAAAAATTGGCATAAAATTTGTGAGGATTATGTGGTGAAATACTGTTCTATGTGGTGAAATACCTTGGGCAAGTCACTTAACCTTGTTTGCCTCAGTTCCTCTGTAAAATGAGCTGAAGAAGGAAATGGCAAACCATTCCAGTATCTTTGCCAAAAAAACCTCAAATGGGGTCACAAAGAGTCAGACAAGACTGAAATGACTGAAAATCTCCCCCATGGAATTTTGGGCCAGGTTCCAGACCATGTGAATCAAAGTTCATTCTTGTGACAAGGTCAGCTGATAACAGCCTCACTGCCTGGATAGATAGTGGGAAAGGCAGAAATTCAGTTTGAAAAGTGATGTCTGGCTATCCTCTACAGGTCCCAAGGTCTGAAGTAGTCCAAATCACCTAGAAGCAAAGTAAAGGATCTGAAACAATTCTGTAACCAGGCTTTATTTCCATTCACTCCATGATTCTGAAATACAATTTTCCCACCTTGTTCTTGGGCAATCATAAATACTACTGCTACCCCTAATAGTGCCTTTGATCATACCTAAATTAGAGACAGTGTGGCACAATGAATAGGTAACTGGATTTTGAATCCTAGGATATTGAGTCCTTGCTACTGAACATAGGCTCACAGATTTTGAGCTGTAAAGTACCTTAGAATTACCTAGTCTAACCCCCTCATTCTATAGATGAAGAAAATGAGGTCTACAGAGGTTGAATGGCTTGTCCTAGATCATTCAGTGACCAAGTGAAGATTCAGGTTCAGCAGTCTGTTACATTGTGAAGCCTCCTCTTATACCTATGTGAACTTGATCGAATTACTTGACCTCTCTGGGCCTCGGTCTCCTTATCTGTCAAAGGAGGGGTTTGGACTTGATCCTAAATGGGCAAGGGAATGAAAAATCAGGTACTGAGTATGCATTATGTGCCAAGCTCTATTTTCAGTGCTAGAAATATGAATAGAAAAGTAAGGCACTACCTGCTCTCAAGAAGTTCACATTCTAATGAAAGAGACCACAAACACAGAAGTTTCAGTGACAAGTCAGCTGGCCCTTAGGGTGCAGCTACAATGCAGATAGCAATGTCTCTTCTTTAATTTCCAAGAATGTAATCTAATGTAATATAATAAAATCACAAGGGCAGCTAGGTGGCGTAGTGGATGAGTGTTGGGTCTGCAGTCAGGAAGATTCATTATCCTGAGTTCATCCTTTTTCCATCTTTTTGGAGGGGGGAAGGCAGGGCAATTGGGGTTAAATGACTTGCCCAAGGTCACACAGCTAGTAAGTGTGACAAGTGTCTGAGGCTGGATTTGAATTCAGGGCTTCCTGACTCCAAGGCTGGTGCTCTATTCTCTGCGCCACCTAGTTGTCCCCATCCTGAGTTCAAATCTGGCATCAGCCACTTACTAGCTGTGTGACCCTGGGCAAGTCACTTAACCCTATTGCCTCAGTGTCCTCATCTGTAAAATGAGCTGGAGAAGGAATCTGCAAACTACCCCAGTATCTCAAGAAAATCCCAAATGGGGTTACAAAGAGTCAGATATGACTGAACAGCAGCAAAAATAAAATCATGTTGGTTTTTGATGTTGAATGATTTGACAGTTGGTGACTTTGGTGACAAAAACTTTCTTTTCTATATGTTCAGGAGCTATGGAGCAGATGCCTGGCTGAATCTACACAGGGGTAGCTTTCCAGGATGATGGCTGTGAGTGCTGGGATGCAAGGGAAGCATTGCTATTCCCAAGGCTCTGAAGATTCCTTGACTCTCGGGGTGGAGCCAAGATGGCGGCGTAGCAGCAGCAACATATCGCAGCTCTCACATAGCCACCCCAAAAGACCCATAAAATAGGACCCTAAACCAATCCTAGAACTCCAAAACGCACACAAAGATACTTCCCACTAAAGTCAGCTTGGCTACGAGGAACCATATCAGCAGTGCGAACCAAAACCAGCCTGGCCTGAAGTCCCAGCTGTGCCCCGGGGGCAGCTGGACGGGAGGAGCAGAGGAGCAGATTAGCGGCAGCTGCAAGCAGCATTCAGAACTAGGTCAGTGGGAATTGCAGGGAGAAAAGCTTCTGGCTGAAAGGCCTCCAGAGCGGAAAAGCAAAAGGCAGAGGTTTTGCACCCGCCTCCATGTTGCAGCTTCCCGCTCGCGGCCTGCAGACAGCAGGCAGACTAAGCGATTGTTCTGAGGCCAAGAGCTCTCCTGTTGAGCGGCCTGGATCTGGATCGTGGTCTTTGGCCTCAGTCCTAGAGTCTTCATTATCCAGTCAGCCGGAAGTAAATAGGAAGAGTCCCAGCATCTTCCTGAGAGCTACGGCAGCCGGGAGGACCCCAGCGATTTGGGACAGAGCTTTCCCTTCTGGAAGAAGAGCCCCACAGAGATTTAAAAAAAAAATCACAGTCTGAAGAACCATGAGTAAGAATAAGCATAAGAAGCAAAGTAAGAACAGCTCCCAAACCCTAGATTCCTTCTTTGGGGAAAAGAAAGATCATGGGAGAGAGAGAGAGGAGGAGAGCGCAGCCAGAGCACCCCCACCAGGGGCCTCC
>CM053582.1:221725881-221737196 GCA_028627135.1 Pseudochirops cupreus
TCTTCATCTTAGCTGATATGGGTATGCACCAACTCCCTCCCCTTCCTTCTCTCTCTTTTCCTCTTCTCTCTTCCTTTTCTTCACTCTCTTCCTTTTCTTATCATTTTATTTCTATCTCTTTTTCTTTTTCTTACACATTCAGCTTTTTGTTTTTGTTTTGCTTTTTGGAAGGGGGAAGGTAGGGCAATTGGGGTTAAGTGACTTGCCCAAGGTCACATGACTAGTTTGGTGTCAAGTGTCTGAGTCTGGATTTGAACTCAGGTCCTCCTGACTCCAGGGCTGGTGCTCTATTCACTGTGCCACTAGCCTCCCCCACACTCAGTTTTTTGATATAGAATAATCCTGACATCAGAAAATCCTCTCCATCATTTGGTACATTTGGGTAATAGAAGTATTAGACTGGTGTGGGAAGAAAGTAAATTTGTTCCTAATTAGAGCTAATTAAATGTATACTGTATAGCTCAATGGCAGTGGGAATTTTAAAAGTTTATTCAGTATGGAAAGGGTATGGATACACTTTGGAAAGGAGTTTGTCTAGGTTAATATCTACTCTTCTGCTAAAATTCTATTCTGATGCCTTATTGTGGCATGGTAGACCCTGGGTTTTTAAAAGCTCTACCATGTAGATCACAAGCACTGGCAGGCTTTGAGCACAGGTCTAGTGCCTGATTCTGTGTCTGTCTATTGTCTGAGGACCAACCTAGTTGTGGGAGGGGAAGCTCATTGTCTTAAAGTTGGTTGTAATGTGCATGTGGAGAGAGCACTCAAGCTGAGGAAATCACAGGTCTTTTGAATTATTGAAGATGCCCACTGAAATGGTGACCATTCAGGTTTTGAAGTATCCCTTTCTCATTATCAGATCTGCCCAGTGAGAAAGGAGGAGAATTTCTGGATGTTTGGTGACTGGATAGCAAGTGAATCTGGGGCTGGAGTTTGTGGGGCATTTTCTCTATGGGGCCTTTGACCCTGCTGTCAAAGATCATAGCATAATTACAGAGCCATTTTGAACCAAAATCAAATTCACTTTCCTAGGGCTGGGAGCAACAAAATCCAGATTGCATGCTGCCATGAGTGGATTTCATGTCACAGATAAGTGATGTATGATGAAGATCTAAGGAACTTGGGTGAGGAGAGCTGACACAATGCAAGGAAGTTCAGACTGACATTAGGCACAGAACCTGAGGGCTAGTGCTTGAAGCAAAACTTGGAGTCTGAGACCAGGAAACTGTTTGAAGACAGCCCACAAGTCTGAGCCAGGCATAGAAATTAAAAGTACTTTGAACTTAGAGTCAGAGGACCTCAGTTTGAATCTTGGTTCTGACACTTACTACCTGTGTGACCTTGAACAAGTCATTGAAACTTGCTGGGCCTCAGTTTTTTCATTTATAACATAAGAGGGTTAGACTAGATGACCTCTTAGTTCCCTTCCAGTTCTGCAATCTATGACTTTGCAATCATAGTGAGAGGCATGAAGGCACAGTAGATAGAGCTGAACTTAGGGGTGGGAAGCTTTGCATTGAAGTCCCATTTCTGATATATACTGACTGGTTGACCCTGGTAAAATCACTTGATCTCTTTGTGTCCTTGGGCAACTTCCTAAGACTGTAAGTTGAAGAAAAGGTACCAGCCTACATTGGTAGAGGGAATTTCCTCACTTGGGAAATGAAATCAGGTCCAATCCTATTGTTTATGATGCCAGCAGGTCAGAAATCTGGTTTGGCTCATGAGACTGCAAGAATCAAGTAAGTTCCAAAGGTTAGAAAGTCGTACATACCAATGGCCAAAGTACAGGGCTGTGGAGCCTAGACAGGAGAATGCTGTTGTCAACAAATGACATTAAAGACCAAAAGGCAGGCAGGCTGCTTAAACTGAGCCTCACAGGGCTGCCATACTGGAACATCAAGTTGCTGGCCACAGTGCTGAAATGAGCAACACCTTGTAAGAAGCAAGTTGTTGAGTATGGTATTAATTAGGGTAGCCTTTATGCATTTGAAAACTGACAAAGACAGGAAAGTAAATTAGACATAATTGTTGCTTCTGAAGGTTGTTCTGAAGGTGGTTTTGCATACCAGCAGCAACAGCATCTATTAGCATATAAAGACTAGAAAAATAATCCCATTCCTGCCTGGCAATCATATCTACTACTTCAGAGGCATCAGGGTTCAGTGGAAGAGCTCTGGCTCTGGAGTCAGAGAACCTGAGTTCAAATTCTGTTTCAGTCACTTATTTAGTTATACAGCCTTAGGTAGTCATATACTATACCTGCCTCAGTTTATTAATGTCTAAAATGAGAGATTTGAACTAAATAACATCTAGGATCCCTAGATATATTATGTTAGATATATGTTAGATATATTATTCAAATAATTCTCATGTTTAAGGATATTTCAGAATAATTAACTTTAATATTCTTTTGCAAAAATAAAGATACCCCTCCCTCCCACCCAAGGTCAAGTAACCTAACTCTTCCTACATGATGCCATGAATTCTACACCATCTTTGCTAGTGAGAGGTGGTTTTAATTAGTAGAGGATAAGTATTTCATGTATTCTATGTGACCAGGAGAATGTGTTTCTTTTACAAGACCTGTTTATATTACATGCTTAAGCCCTGAGAATTCTTGGAGGAGTGGTCCTTCTTTGGAGATTTCAAACTGAGTCTTCCACCAACTCATATCCACCTGGTTATTCTGCCATTGATGAATAAGGAAGAAAAAAAGGCAAATCAATCAATCAAAAAACATTTGTTAAATGTCTGTTATGCCACAAACTGTGCTATGTGCTGGGAGAACAAGAATGAACTAATTCTCTCAAGGAACTTGCATTCCAATGGGTGTGACGACAGAGAATAACCAGAAAATACATATGAGGCCATTTAGTGAGGAAGGGTACTAGTAATTGAAGGGATATTGAAAAAGACTTCATGTAGAAGATGGTACTTGAACTGAGCATTGAAGGAAGTAAAGAGTTCTATGTGGTACAAGTAAGAAGAGAGTACATTCTAGGAAAAGGCATGGGGAAAGGAGGTGCAATTCTATGAAAGATGGCCAATTTATCTTAATTGTAGAGTATGGGAAATGGAGTTAAGTAAGGAAATATAAATTGAGGCCAGGTTATGAAGGGTTTTAAAAGCCTGACAGAGGAGTTTAAATTTTATCTTCAAGGCACTGGGGGGGCCACTGGATTGAGTAGGATAGTTACATGATGAAATCTGTTCTTTTTTGTTTTTAAATCGTATTATTTATTTTTTAACTTTCTTTTTTAAAAACATTCTGAGTTCCAAATTCTCTCCCTTCCTTTCATCCCTACCCCACCCACTGAGAAGACAAACTAAATGATATCAGTTATATATGTGCAATCATGTAAGACATATTTCCGTATGTCTAAAAAATAAATCTAAATCTAAAAAAATCTAAATCTAAAATCCAAAAAAAATAAAGTGAGACTTCAATTTGTATAATAATACAGATATATTGTATAATAACTTCAAAGTTATACTACAATTTGCACTCAGAGTTCATCAGTTCTTTCTCTGGAAGTAGATGCCATTTTTTCATCATATGTCCTTTGGAACTGTCTTAGATCATTTTGTTGATCAGAGCAGGCAAGTCTTTCACAGTTGATCATCCTTACAACAGTGCTATTACCATGCACAATGATCTCCTGGTTCTTCTCATTACAGTTTGAATCAGCTCATACAGATCTTGCTATGTTTTTTTTTTCTGAAACCACCCCCATCTTAATTTTTTTATAACACAATAGTACTCCATCACAATCATATATCACAACTTGTTCAACCATTTCTCCAGTTGATGGCATCTCCTTAATTTCCAATTCTTTGTCACCACAAAAAGAGCTGCTATAAATATTTTTGCACATGTATGTCCTTTTCATTTTTCTTTGATCTCTTTTGGGGGTGCAAACCTAGTAATGATATTCCTGGGCCAAATGATATGTTCAGTCTGAGAGCCCTATGGGGCTCAATCTATTTTTCCAGTCACTTATTTTCCAGTGAGATATTTTGCATTTTCATCTATTTTTTTTTACCCTTTTGACTTTGTTTCATTGTTTCTTAATGTTTTATGAAGTCATTAACTTCTACTTTCAATTCTAATTTTTAAGGAATTATTTTCTTCAGAGAGCTTTTATATCTTTTTTTTCTGTTTGGATTATTTTGCTTTTTTAAGGAGCTTTTTTCTTCAGTGAATTTAAATGTATTTTTTTCTTTTACCACTAGCTAATTCTGTTTTTTGTTAAGGCATTATTTTCTTCAGTATTTTTGTGCCTTTTTTTTTTTTTTACCAAACTGTTAATTCTCTTTCATAATTTTTTTGCATCCTTCTCATTTCTTTTACAATTTTTTTTTCAGTCATTCCTATTTCTTTCTTTAATCTTCCAGGAATTCTTGTTGGACTTGGGCCCAATTAGCATGTTTCATTGAGGTTTTGGCAGTAGTTGTTTTCACAACATTGTCTTTTTCTGAATTTATGTCTTGGTTTTCCATACCACTGTAGTAGCTTTTAATGATCAAGTTCTCTTTTTATTGTTTCCTCATTTTTTCCAACCTATTTCTTGACTTTGAACTTTATGTGAAAACTAGGTTCTGCTCATCTGGGTATGGGGAGGCACTGTACAAAGATCCAGGCTTTTTGTACTGCTATTTTCAGAGCTAATTCTGAGTGTCTACAAGTTGTTGTTCCTTCCAAAGTAGTGTGACCTGTGAGAGGTGTTGTTACTGCTTTCCTGGTCTTTATCCAGGAAGGGCCCCTGGTTCTCTGCAGCCACAAGTGCTAATGCTCATTTTTGCCTTTGAACTGTGATCAATGCCTCTGCTCCCCTGTGACTGATGACAAGTATTCTTCTCCAGCCTGGAACTGTAACCTAGAACTGCTTATAGGCAATAGAGTTGCCAAATAAGTGCCAGCTGCACCTCGTGCCAGCAAAGGGTCCCCTGTAATTTTTTTCTGACCAGTTGTCTGACCTTATTACTATCTCTGGGCTGAGAACTCCTGAAGCTGCTGCTGCTGCTAGTATTGTCATGGTTGCCTCCAAGCCCACCATTGGTGCTTTTGCTGCACTCTGGGCCAGTTCCCTCCCAGGTATCACAGACCTTTCCTTTTGACCTCCTAAATTGTCAAGAATCTTACTCTGACCTTTTGTTGCCACTCTAAACTTGATTTGAGGAATTACTTTAAAATTGTTTGGAAGGGAAAATTGGGAGAGTTCAACTGGGTTGTTGCTGGTACTCTACCATCTTGGTGCCATCTCTCGTCAAATCTATTCTTAAGGAAAATCACTTTGGTAGCTGTGTGGAGGATGGATTGGAGTGGTGAGAGATTTGATGTAGGGGGATCAATTATGAGGCTATTACAATATTTCAAACAAATTCTTCTCCCTTGCATAGGGATTGGGGAATACCCTAACTAGGGTAGTGCTACAAGTTTAGAAGGTTGCATGGGTCCCTTGTGTCTGGCCTCATGAGAGTGTTGCTTAACTCTCTAGCTCCTCTCTACTGAGATTTGCCTTTCAGGACTTATACAAAGATTAATGTCCTTTAGACTTGCTATACTACCCTAGGGGGAACCTTCTGCAATAGGGAAGCACTTGGGTTGATAGAACAGACCTACATAGTACATGTCACTCACAGTACCAGAAAAGGGCAAGGTTTGGGTTTGTTTTTCCTTACTGTGTCTCTATCCTTTGCTGCTTTTTGGTTTTGGCTCTCCCTTTTAACCACATCACCAATATCACACTCAAGAATTCTATCTGTTGCCTTCACTTACCCTACATTACCAGTCAATTTCCTCAATGATTTTTTTTCCTACCACTTATCACACATTTGTTTGGCAAATGCTTATCAAGTACCTACTATGTGTAGAGCACAGTGCTAAGTGCTAGGCAAGAAACATGGCCCTTGCCTTTGTGGAACTTGCCCTCTAACAGGTTGGTAACATGCTACAGTCAACTTCTTCCCTACTACACATCTTTTCAATGCCCTTAGATTATTTATAATTTCTGTTCTTCTAAGATTGAATTGTTCGAACACTCACTATTGAATGTTAATCTTACCAGAAGAAAGTTTTAAAGAGTTAAGGTCTTTGGATTTCAGAAAGCACCATAGCAGCATCATAGATCTTAGCCTAGAAGAGGTCTCAGGGGTCATCTATTCTAACTGAGGGAGACTGAGTGAGTTGACCAAGATAATCCAGATAGTGCAAATTAGTGGCAGGATTCAAATCGTTGCATCTAGCTCTGGAACTCAGGTTCTTTCCACAGCACCACACTGCCTCTCCATGGTGAATAAGTATATGTGTGTGTGTGTGTGTGTGTGTGTGTGTGTGTGTATGTCTAAGGACTACAATATAACCAATTCCCCAAATTTATGTCCTTCTATTTATTAAAATCTATAATCCTTTGGGGGCCTAATGCTAGGGGCAGTATTTCAGATGTGACTGAAGGATCACAGTCAGTCTATTTATATTTTCAGAAGTATCACATTTCGGATTCCAATCTTAGATTCTGGTTTTTCATTCTTCACAATTGCAAGAATCAGCTATAAATTGTATAGACAGGAAATTCTAATGAGCATCAGTGGGAGAATCTACAAGGTCATTGAATATGGATTCAAGACAAAAACAACTAATAGAGTTTGTTTTGTTTACTTAGGTGTTTTTCATATGTGAGAAAACAGAATCTACTGCCAAACTTCCCAGGGCATGAGAAAGGTAAGCACCATATCAAATACTAAACTGTTAATTGAAAATGACCTAAAATGAAAGAAAAATACGCAAAATCAACAGAGGTATAAAAACTTCAGAAGCAAATAGAAATACGTATTAAAGCAGAATTTTCCTCTTACCCAAAAGAAGAAGGCAATTTTTAAAAAGAGTAGGGTATTAGGGGACTGTCAACTCTTAGCTTACTGGGGAGACTGGTCTAATAAACAGAATACTGGATTTGGAGTCAGAAGACTTACATTCCTGACCTGACTCTGGCCTTATGACCTTGGGCAAATACTTTACCTCTCTAGGACTCAGTTTCTAAATCTGTAAAGTGAAGATAATAATTATAAAAAACATATCATAGAGCTATTGAGAGGTTAAAAATGGAGAAACTTCATAAACCACAAAATGCTACAGAAATGGAAGGTAATGTTATTCCTATTGCATAAGAATCTTTTAACAATCACATTAAAATGATGTTGAACATCATTATATTCCTCTTTATCACAAATATCCATAAAATCCTATGAGCAGAGAGGCTCATCTGTTTAATTGTTGAGTTTTATAATTTAGTTATAGACAGACTTTAAGTCTGTGAAAAGAACTCAAGAGTTCAAACTTTGCTTTCACAGAGTAAATGGCATAAATTAGTTTTAGTTTAATTCTGATAAAGTTTTGGCAAAGGACCAGTCCTGCATGAGATTGGGAGTGAGAGTGAGACCAAAGTTCTGGAATGTCCACTCCTACAACAATGCTGAAATTCACTCAGCTGGAAATTTTCCTTGGCAAGCTATCTCTGATTGAGCAGCCACTTACACGTGGCAAAAAAAAAGGAAAGAAAATGAAAATGGAAAAGAAAAAAAGAAAAAAATCATAGATCTAGAGCAGATGCTAGAGGTCATCTAGTCCAACTCTTTTATAGTGTAGGTAAGGAAACTGAAGCTCAGTGAGTTGAGGTGAGGTCAAAGAGTAAAGCATTGTTGTTGTTCAGTCATCTCAGTTGTGTCTGATTCCTCATGACCCCATCTGGGGCTCACTTGCCAAAGATCCTGGAGTGGTTTGCCATTTCCTTTTCCAGCTCATTTTACAGATGAGGAAACTGAGGCAAGCAGGGTTGAGAAACTTGCCCAGGGTCTCACAACTCATAAGTGTCTTCGGCCAGATTTGAACTCAGGATAAAGAGTCTTCTTGACCTGCACTCATGTCCTCTGATTCCACCATCAGGGCTCTTCTGCTGTACTGAGCTGCTTGCCTTTACCTTTTGTTCTGTAGTGGGACAGATTTACATGTTCCATCTTCTACTAGCTAATGCCTGAAGACTGCGGTATGTTGACATAAAGCTCTGTCTCCTTAATGGTTATTACATCAAGAATATTGATTTGGTCATGGACTAGTTTGGGGAGGAGTGAGGAAATCAATCAGTCGATCAATAAACATTTATCAAGGACCTACTGTGTGCCTGGCCTGGTGCTAAGTACTGAACATGAGGTAAAAGACAGTTCCTGCCCTCAAAGACCTTCCAATCTAATGGAGGAGACAACATACAAACAAATATATGTAAAGCAAACTATATTCATGATAAATAGGAAATAATTAACAAAGGGGAACCCTGGGATCTTTGAGGTGGGTTGAAAACGTCTGAAAGAGCCCCTGTGGAGTGAGTTGATGAGGAAGATATTGAATTGCCTTTCGTCACTGCCATTCATCTCTTCCATCATTTCTTATGGCAAATGGTATTTCATTACATTCCTATACCATAATTTTTTTTAGCTGTTCTACCTGTGGCTTCCATTTCTTTTTTTCTTTTTTGCCAACACGAGAAGTGGCTGTTGTAAATATTTTTGTCTGTATGTGTCCTTTTCCTCTCTATATCTCTTTGGGAGTAGAGGCCTAGTAGTGATGGTGCTGGGTCAAAAGGTTTCTGCATTCTAGTGACTTTTTGGGGTATATTTAAAAATGACTTTCCACAATGACTATACCGATTCAGAGAAAACCAGCAGTATGTCAACGTACCTGTTTTCCCACATCCCCTCCAAACGGTTTCCTTTTTTGGTCAACTCTGCCAATCTTATGAATATAAAGTGGAACTCAGAGTTGGTTTACTTTTAATTTCTCTCATTATTAATGATTTGGTGCATTTTTTTCATATGGCTCTTGATAGCTTATATGACTCCCTTTGAAAAATGCCTATTCATATCCTTTGATCATTTATCAATTGAGAATGGATCTTATTCTGATACATTTGAATTAATTCTTTATATACCTTGGACATGAGACCATTATCAGATAAACTCACTGCAAAGATTTTTCAGTTATCTTCTTTGGTTTTATCTGCATTAGTTTTGTTTGTTTAAAACTTGATAACATTATCTAATCAAAATACTTCATTTTCTATTTTGTCATCCTCCTGGTCCTTTATTTAGTCATAATTCTTCTTCTATCCATAAATCAGAAAGGGAATTTCATTCTTGTTCTACTTTGCTTATAATTTCACTTTTTATACCTGAAACATATACCCATTTGGAGCTTATTTTTGTGGTATTAAATGTTATCTACACCTAGTTTCTGCCAGACTGCTTATACTTTTTTTTTCAGAGGGGGAAGCCAGGGCAATTGGGGTTAAGTGACTTGCCCAAGGTCACACAACTAGTAAGTGTTAAGTGTCTGAGGTCAGATTTGAACTTAGGTCCTCTTGACTCCAGGGCCGGTGCTCTATTCACTGTGCCACCTAGCTGCCTCTATACTTCTTTTTTCTTCAAATAGTGTTATTATGTTAGTAGCTGGGGTCTTTGAGCTTATCAAACATTAGGCTACGGTGTTCATTTCTATTCTACCAGTCACCCTCTCTGTTTAAGAAATATAACCAGTAAACTGAGGGGATGCCCATCAATTGGGAAACAGCCACCAAAAAGTTGTGGTATATGAATGTAATAGAATACTATTGTTTTGTAAGAAATGATGAGCAATCGAACTTCAGAAAAACCTGGAAAGACTTGTATGAACTGCTGCTGAATGAAATGAGCAGAACCAGAACACTGTACACAGTAACATTAGCATTGTGCAATGACCAACTCTGATAGACTTAGCTCTTCTCAGCAATGTGATGATCTAAGACAATTCCAAAATACTCATGATGGAAAATGCCATCTATATTCAGAAAAAGAACTATGAAGTCTGAGTGCAGATTGAAACATATTGTTTTCTCTCTCTCTCTTTTTGTTTTTTTCTTTTTCATGATTTTTCCCCTTTTGTTCTGATTCTTCTTTCACAGCATGACTCATGTGAAATATGTTTAATATGATGCACATATATAGCCTATATCAGATTGCATGCTGTCTTGGGGAGGGGGAAAGGGAGGGAGAGAGAAAAATTTAGAACTCAAAATCTTATAAACGTGAATGTTAAAAATTAAAAATAAATTATTTTTTTTAAAAAAGGAAATATAACCAGTACCAAACTATTTTGATGATTGCTGCTGTAACACCAATCAGTTTAGCAGTTACTTAGCCCTTAGTAACTTAGGGCTAAGTATGGAAGGTGTGGACTCTGTCCCCCCTTGAGAGGGCATGAACTCCCTTGCTGACATGGAAGAAGGAGATTGGCTAAGACAGGAGGCCAGTGTGCATATAAGAAGGGTTCTAGAGACAGAATCAGAAATGGCTCCTGTTGGAGGAAGCAGGATTGTTCCAGCATCTGGGAGCTGGGCTGCTGGACTGAAGAAGTGAGTTGGAGTTTTCTTGAGAGAGGGAGAAACAGAGACAGAGACAGAGACAGAGAGACAGAGATAGAGACAGAGACAGAGAGAGAGAGAGAGAGAGAGAGACGGAGAGGCAAAGAGTTTCTCTTCCAGCGTCTGGAAGCTGACTGAGAACTGAGATGGAGTTTTCCTGAGACCAGAATCTGGTGAAGGCCACCTGGAAGGCTGAGAGGGCTTGCCTGGAAGGCCTCCTGGAAGGCTGAGTCTGGGTCCTAGGGCCAGCTGAACTGCTGGAGGACTGAAGCACGGCCAGGATAAGCCTTTGTTTGTGGCCTGGCTGATCCTTGAATTCTCGTCAACAGAAGTGGTGAAGGGTCTGAGATGTGCTGGACCCTGTGAACTTCAGTGTGTAACTGGGATTGCCTGGAGGACTGGACAAGGACCTGGGAGCTGTCTGCTTCTGAATCCAAGTGACTGTTTGGTGGATTCAGGAGGGAGTTGGGACCATGTAAGGGGATCCAGGGAATCAGAGAGACCACCTAGAGTCAAGATGAAGAAAAGGCCTCCCCTTGGATGAAACTGAGGTTTGCTGGACATCAAGGGGTGGAGGGTTTGTGTGGTTTTTCTAATGATTGTATTTAATGACTGAATGAGTTGATGTATGATTGATTGCCCCATGAGTGGAAGATTGATTATTGTATTGTGAATCGATTGAATGATTGAGTACTGATTATTGTATTGTGAATGATTAAGTAAGGAGGGTTTCCCCCTTAGGGAAACCAGATAATTATTCTTTTGTTCTTTGTTCTCAATATTGTGGTCACTGTAGGAAAACCGTGTGGCCATTCTAATGTTAAGCTGTTATGAACATTATATTGTGATTTTCTGTGATAAGAT
>CM053582.1:221742846-221759753 GCA_028627135.1 Pseudochirops cupreus
CATAGGAAGGGATGATATTTTAAAAGGTGAAATTGAGAGGTGGGAGAGGAATAGAATGAGAGGAGACAGGGAGAGACAGAATGGGGTTAATCATCTCATATGGAAGAGGCAAAGGATAATTGTTACAATGGAGGGGAAGAACAGGAAGGCAAAAGGGAAAGGGTCAACCTTACTCTCATTGAATTTGTCTTAGGGAGGGAATGACATACACTCTAAATTGGGTATCTTGCCCTACAGGAGAGTAGGGGAGAAGGGGATGAAAGAGGGGATGATGGAGGGGAGGGCATGTTGGGGGGGAGGGTTGTTAGAAACACACACTTCTGTAAAGGGACAGGGACAAAGTAGAGAATAGAACAAGTGGAGGACGGGATAGGAAGGAGGGAAATATAGTCAATCTTTCACAACGTGTCCATTGTGGAGATGTTCTGTGTGACTACACATATACGGCCTGTGGTGAATGGCTTGTCTTTCCAGTGGGGGTGGGTGACAAGGAAGGAAGGGAAAAAATCTAGAATTTAAAGTTCTAAAATCAAAGGTTAAAAATATATATTTATTATTATTATTATTATTGTTATTTACATGCAACTGAGAAATTAGATATACAGGCACTGGGACAGGTAGATCCATCTTGCCCTACTGGAAAGTCAGAGGGGTGATGGGGGAGGATATAGGAGACAGCAGATTGGGGGAGGAGGTATACAGTGAAATTGCTGTTTTGGGGTGATGGGTAGGGGAAAGATGGGGAGAAAATTTGTAACTCAAAATCTCGTGGAAATGAGTTATGCAAACTAAAAATAAACAAAAATTAATTTAAAAAAAGAATTACTGAAAGAATTAAAGAGAAATAAGAGTGGTAGAGGGAAAATTGGGAAAAGAAGTGAGAATGATGCAAGAAAATTATGAAAAGAGAATGAACAGTTTGATAAAAGAGACATAAAAAAATACTATAGAAAATAACACCTCGAAAAATAGAACTAGTCAAATGTAAAAAAGACGCAAAAATCTGCTGAAGAGAACTCCTTAAAAAGCAGAATAGGCCAAATAGAGAAAGAAGTACGAAAAAATCACTGAAGAAAATAATTCCTTAAAAATTAGAATCAGGCAAGTGGAAGCTAATGACTCCATGAGACATAATGAGACAATGAGACAAAGTCAAAAGAAGGGAAAAAAAAACAGAAGAAAATGTGAAATATCTCATTGGAAAAACAACTGACTTAGAAAATAGATTGAGGACGGATCATTTAAGAATTGTTAGACTACTTGAAAGCTATAATCAAAAAAGAGCCTAGCCCTCATATTTCAAGAAATTATCGTGGAAAATTGCTTATCCAGAGGATGAAATAGAAATAATTCATTGACCACCTCTTAAAGAAATTCCAAAATGAAAAATCTCAGGAATATTATAGCCAAATACCAGAGCTCCCAGGTCAAAGAGAAAATGTTACCAGCAGCCATAAAGAAACCATTCAAATATTGTGGAGCCACAGTCAGGATCATACAAGATTTAGCAGCATCCAGTTTAAAGGAGTGGAGTGCTTGGAATATGATATTCTAGAGGGCAAAGTAGCTAGATTACAACCAAGAATAAACTCCCCAGCAAAACTGAGTATAATCCTTCAGAGAAACAAAAATGAATATTTAATGAAAGCATTCCTGATGAAAGGACTAGAGCTGAATAGAAAATACGACACGTAAACATAAGACTCAAGAAAGTATCAAAAGGTAAACATGAAAGAAAAATCATAAGGGATTAAATATGTTTAAACCATTTATATCTCTATATGGAAAGATGATACTTTTCTAAGAACTTTATCATTATTACTGGTCTACATAGACAGAGGGCATGGGTGTGAGTCCATTATGTTGAGAAGATCTCAAAAAAAACAAAAGAAAAAGAAGGACGCACTAGAAAAAGAAGGAAGGGAGAGGTATAATGGGTAAATATTTCTCACATAAAAGAAGAGCTTTTACAATGGAGGGGAAAATGGGGTGGTGGCAAACAATGCTTGACCCTCACTCTCATTAGAATTGATTAAAAGAGGAAAGAATATATACTCACACTTAGCTTGGGTATAGAAATCTATCTGACTCAATAAAAAAAACAGGAGAGGAAGGGGATTAAAGACGTGGGGGTGGTGAAATAAAGGAAGGCAGATTTGAGAATGTCCAGGGTAAAAAGAGGGAGAAAATGATAAACAGAAGAAAAAAGGATGTAGGGAAACATACTGTTAGCAATCATAATTGTGGGCAGCTAGGTGGCACCGTAGATAGAATGCCAGGCCTACAATCAGGAAACCTCATCCTCCTCAGACATTTACTAGCTGTGTAATCTTGGTCAAGCCACTTAACCCTGTTTACCACAATTTTCTCATCTGTAAAATGAGCTGGAGAAAGAAATGGCAAATAGCTCCAGTACCTCTTCCAAGAAAACCACAAGTGGGGTCACAAAGAGTTGAACGCAACTAAACAAAAAAATCATAACTCTGAATGTGAAAAGGATGAGTTCACCCATAAAACAGAACTGGCCCACAGAACACATTAGAAACCAGAATCCAAAATACATTGTTTACAAGAAACACACTTGAAATAAAATGACACATAGAATCCAAATGAAGAACTAGAGCAGAATCTATTATGCTTCAACTGAGGTAAAAAAGGCAGGGTAACAATCATGGTCTCAGACAAACCAAAAGCAAAAATAGACCTGATTAAAAGAGATAATCAAGGACAATATATTTTGCTAAAAGTACCATAGAAAATGAAGTAAAATTTAAAACTTTTACATCAAGTTTCTATGATAAAGAACTCATTTCTCAAATATAGAGAGAACTAAGTCAAATTTCAGAAAACAAGAGCCATTCCTCAATTGATAAATCATCAAAGATATGAACAGGCAGCTTGCAGAAGGAAAAAATCAAAGTTATCTATAGTCAAATGAAAAAATGTTCCATTGTTTAGAAAAATGCAAATTAAAGCAACTCTGAGCTACCACTTCACACTTATCAGAAATGACAAATGGTAGCGAGTTTGAGAGGAAATTGGTACACTAATAAACTGGTGGTGGAGTTATAAACTTGTTCAATCACTCTCTAGAACAATTTAGAACATAGGACTATTAAACTGTGCATACCCTTTAACCCATCATGTTGGTAGGTCCGTATCTCAAAAAGATCAAAGAAAATAGAAAAGGTCCTATATGCATAAAAATATTTATAGCCACTTTTTTGTGGTGGTAAAGAATTAGAAATTGAGGAGATCTCCACCAATTGGAGAATAGCTAAACAAGTTGTAGAATAAAATGTTAATACAGTATTATTGTGCTATAAGAACTGATGAGCAGAGAAGCTAGGTGGAGCAGTGAATACAGCACCAGCCCTGGAGTCAGAAGGACCTCAGTTCAAATTCTATCTCAGACGCTTAACACACTAGCCATGTGACCTTGGGCAAGTCACTTAATCCTGCCTTCTCCCCTCCAAAAAGAAAAAAAAAAGAATTGATGAGGAGGGTGGTTTCAGAAAAACATGGAAAGGCATATATGAACTAATGCAAAGTGAAGTGAGAAGAACCAGGAGATCACTGTGCACAGTAACAGCAATGTTGTAATGATAACGCAACTGTGAAAGACTTAAGTACTCAAAACAATACCATGATCCAAGACAATTTCAAAGGACTCATGATGGAGAAAAAGTTATCTACCCCCGAAGAAAGAATTGATGAACTAAGAATGCAAATTAAAGCATAACTCTTGCTTTACTTTTTTTGTTGTTGTATATGATACAACTAATATGGAAATATATTTTGCAGGATTTTGCATATGTAATTGATTTCATTTTGCCTACCTTCTCAGTGGCTTGGGGAGGAGAGAATTTGGAACTCCAAATGTTAAAAAGAATGTTAAAAATAAATACACAATAAATTTGATTTGGGAGATTTGTTTGTTTGTTTGTTTTTTAATTCATTCACTCTTTTCTGGCCTGGGCTCTGCAAGTCCAAATTGAAAAATTTTGAACCTGGCATTTATTTATTATCATTAAGTACCACCCTTCCCAACCCTCCCCCAAATGCTAGTGCCTTACCCTCTAAAATTCCCATTATCTTCCCTGCATTTCTTTTGTATATACTGACTTATGTGTTATCTCCTACATTAGAATGTAAGCTTCTTGAAGGTAAGGGATTATTTTTGCTTTTTCTTTATTTTCCTGAATTTAATTAGCACAGCATCTGGCACACAGTAAGTGCTTAATAAATGATTGTCAACTGATTATTGGACTCATACTACTCTCTGCCTATCATATAAAAAAGGCAGGAATAGCCTTTCACCTCCACCTTCTTGGTAAAACTTTAGACTCATCTTCTGTAACTATAAAATGATAAATTCCTTGAGGATTAAGGCTGTTCTATATTCATGCTTCTACCTACCCCAACACCAAGCGTAACACTTTGCACTTAATAGATGCTTAATAACTGTCAGGTGGATGGATATAAGCAGTTATATCCTAAAACTGAGGAGCAGCCCTAGAAGGCCCCTCGGGTTCAGATAGAGAGGATTTGACTTCTTAGGGGGTTGGACTTGCTGGATTCTAAGGTAGCTTTCAGATCTAGCATTCTGTATCTTTCTTTCTCTTTCTGTCTCTCTCCCCTCCCCTCTCCTTTTTACTCTCTCATTGCCCTTTACACCATCTTTCCCTACTATCCCAGTAGCTGAAGGAAAGACTTCATGTAATCTAAATAGAATGATGGTCAATCTCTCTCTTTCCCCCCTCCCACCTCCTCTCACTGTCTCTGTCTCTGTCTCTCTGTCTCTGTCTCTCTGTCTCCCTGTCTCTCTGTCTCTCTGTCATTCTCTTCATCTCTCTCTCTGTCTCTCTCCCCTCTTCTCTGTCTTTAATTCCTCTTCTCTGTCTTTTATTCAATCTATTAACCAAAAAAAAATTAAACCGCACAAGTTCAAACTCTGGTCTCTGTAGCATTCCACTGGAGCCTGTCTTCCAAGGTGGCAACAAACCAGTAATGACTATTCATTGGATCCAGACCTCCAACCAGTTTTTAATTAGTCTAATAGTACCTGACTATTCTATCATCTCACCCAAATCTCTCTCCATATTCCCCATAACAGTAGCTTGAGAGATTGTCCAATGTTTCTACATCACATCATTCCCCTCACCTAATAGTAATTCTATCAAAATGCAGTCAAATTGTCTTTTTGCTACGACTGCTTCCTTTTTGGATGGTTCACTAACCATACCTTTAATAGTGCTTTCCATAATGCCAGGAATCAAAGTCAAGTTCCCTGGTCTATAATTTGCAGACTTTTTTTTGCACTCTCTTTTTCTCTCCTGCCTACTCTCTCATTCCTCCTATACCCTCCTCTTTCATCACCTCTGTGACTTAGGTTGCTTCAGGAAAAAAAAAATTAGTCCTTGAATTTCTGCAAAATTTGAAACTAAGTATAATTGTAAATGACCATTAAAAGCTAGGTCAGATTAGGCAGTGTCCAGAGGCCTAAACTTAACTTAAAAGTATGCAGTCTAGGAGAGTCAATGTGGTACATAGTAGGCAAAGAACCAGCCTTACCTGATGAGCTCATGTCCCACCTCTGACATAACCTTGGGCAAGTCACCTAACCTCTCAGTGCCCAAGGTCACTCTCTGTAAGTTGTATAGAAGGTGCTACCTAGGATTAGTAGAGGGAGTTTCCTATACCAATAAAAACACAGGCCCGCTATCTGTCCTTATAGAGTTTGTAGGTAGGATTTCCACAGCCTAAAGGAAAAGAGTTTGGAATTCATATTGGCTGCGAGTGGGCTGTGCAGAGGAGGTAATGGAAGATGGAGGGTTAAGGAAAAAAAAATTAAGACACATCCTGGTGTGATAGATATAGCCTTTGCAAGAAAAGTCCCCCTTCTTCCTTGGGTGGCAGCAGCTTAAAATCAGCCAGCCTTAGAATACCAGGAACCTATCTGTTGGGAGTTTCCCTGGATTCTTTTTATCAGGATTTCTGAGAACTGATCACATGATTTGCATGATGCATTCTCTTTAATGAGATTCTCTGAAAGGTGGGGTCCAAGATAAGCAGGAGTCTTTTTAGCTGGGATTGAGGATAACTGCTTTTGTATAATGCTTCACATCTCTAATCCTGTTTCACCATTGTTTATCCTCTGGGCATACTTCCTGCCTCAGATTCCTCATCAAAACAAATGGCTTTTTGTATGTAAAGGCTTAAATTTTGGTTACAAGATAACAGACTTCTTGGGTTTTAATGCTCTCAAATTACCTCTGGTGTGGACCGGGCCCATGAAAGAAAAGCAAATTCTTTCTGGAACATCCATGAAATACCGGGTACCCAGACCTTACTGGCAGGTAGCCCCCTTTTTGTTCAACAGTCACTCAACAAGTATTTATTAAAAACTTATGTTGTTCCAAGCTAAGTGCTGGAGATACAAATGTGATTTAAAAAAAAGAAATACAATCTTTGCCCTTAAATAGTTTACTGGGAAAGGCTACCCATGAAAAGAGAGCTGAAAGGGAGGAAGAGATACCCAAGGGAAGGGGGACAGGGGGAGGCATGGTGGCAAAGTCTGGAATGAGGGATGGTTGATCCCTTCCCCAAAATGGAGGCTCTGGGAAGAACTCACCAGTGGGAGAAAGGGCCCCAATGGACAGAGAGAAGTGACTGAGACATGGTGGTAAAATCCAGAGATTAAGTCATGGATAGAGAACCAACCAAATAACCAGGAGGACCTGAACTCAAGGCCCACTTTTGACATATACTGGTGTCTGATGCTGGAAAATCACAATCTCTCTTAGACTAGAAGTTGCAGAAAAAGTCCTGACCTGCATTAGTAGAGGGAATTTTCCTCACTGGGAGTTCCTCATACCAATAAAATCACAAATTCAGTTCCTTTCCCTAATCATACGATTAAACAATAATTTTTCAGTTATTAAACCCCTGCTTATACAGTATGTTATAAAATAAATATGTAAAATTTAATAAATTTTTATTCAGTTTAATAAATGTTATTAAATTCATTAAATCAAAAAATTTAATAAAATAATTATTGGCTAGTAATCTCTCCTGGGCAGTTAGGTGAGGAAGTGGATGTCATTGGTCCACTTAAAAAACAAAAGACAAACAACAAAAATAATGCCGCCAAAGCCTTTCAACTGCTTTGTCACACTGCTGACCGCTAGCGTACTGGGAAACAGCTGTAGTCCTCAGATATTTTTCAGATTTTGGATTTTTTGGACCCAAATGAAATGCTTTACATTTATCCCTATGCAATTCCATCTTATTAAATTCAGTTTTAAAAAAAGAAAAAATAGTAAATTTTTTTAAATAAATAAATTCAGTTCAATGTTCCAAACTTTCAAGACCTTTATCAGTCTGCCAGTCATTGTTTAAGTACACCCAGGGGGATGCTGAAACCAGCTAGAACTGCTTCCAGAGAGAACCAATTGAAAAATTGATAAACTTAACAAAGCAATGCCTGATTTATAATTTTTTATTGTCTAGACTTAAGAAAATGCATACTAACAATGCAGATTAGATTAAAGCTGTGTTCTTTTTACTTTTTTTGCCAGAAAGACTGTTTTATATATTTATCAATGCACTCCTGGCTATACCTCCTAGCTAATTTCATAAGCATAATTTCTCTGTCTTTATTACAAACTATTGACCAAAAAAAAAAATTAAGCAGCACAAGTTCAAACTCTGGTCTCTGCAGTGCTCCACTGGAGCCTGTCTTCCAAGGTGGCAACAAACCAGTAATGACTATTCACTGGATCCAAACATCCAACCAATGTTTAATCAACCTAATGGTAACTGACTATTCTATCGTCTCACCCAAATCTCTCTCCATATTCCCCATAAGAGTAGCTTGAGAGATTGTCCAATGTTTCCACATCACATCATTCCCCTCACCTAATAATAATTCTATCAAAACACAGCCACATTACCTTTTTGCTACTACTGCTTCATTTTTGGATGGTTCACTAAACCATCCCCTTAATAATGCTTTCCATAATGTGAGGAATCAAAGTCAGGCTCCCTGGTCTATAGTTTGTAGACTATATATTCTCTTCCCTTCTTTGAAAATTGGCACAAATGCCCTTCTCTCATCCCTTGGTATCGATCACGAGTGGTAACTCAGTTCTCCTCATGGTTTAGGATTGTTCCTCTGGGCTTGGTGACTTAAAGTTGTCGAGTACTCTGACAGCGTGGTACTCTCTAACCTTCTCCTTACTTCTCTTGATCCTTAATGTTTTACCTGTCCTGAATAATGCAGAATAATGATTCTTACGGTGCCATGTTATTATAATTTATCCTTTGTTTCCCTGCATTTACTTCTCTTTTCTTAATATGTCTTTTAAAAATCTAAGTTGGTTGACAACAATGATTCCTATGGATCCCATCTTGGTCTCTTCATATAACTCACCCTTATGCTTGGCTCATTGGATCTTTAGAATATTATTTCTAAGACCCCCAGACCTAGCAATTTACTCATGGGATCCTACTTGGCCTTCCTTTTAACTCTTTGAAATATACTTTCCTAAAAATGTAGGACATCTGCAAAACTTTCCTCTCCTGCATCACAGATTGTAAAATGAAGTCACCAAGGTTCTCATCGTTTCTCCTGAAGCAACCAGTTTTTCCTGGTTTCCTGTTCAAGGATAGCATTTCTTCCTGTTGATTCCCTCACCCTTTGGAGGATGAAATTATTATTAAAGCAGGTCTAGAGATCATTAGCTCCTCTGCTTTGGCAAAGAACTGATATCTGAATAAATAAAGTCCTGTTACTAGTGTTGAGTCCTTTCAGTTGTGTCTGACTCTTCACGATCTCATTTTGGGTTTGCTTGGTAGAGATACTGCAGTGGTTTGCCATTTCCTTCTCCAGTTTATTTTACAGATGAGGAAACTGAGGCAAACTGGGTTAAGTGACTTGCCAAGGGCCACACAGCTAGGAATCATTTCAGATTTTAACTCAGGAAGATGAGTCTTTCTGCCTCTAAGTCTGTTATTTTATCCACTGTGCCACCTAACTGCCCAAATGAAGTCCTAGATCATGGTCATTGTACCAAGCTTTTGATCTGCCCCCCAAATTCCTCAGTATTTCCTCCCTCTGTCCAAGTGTTCTGTAGCATACTCCTATGCTGCAATGAGAATAATGCTTTTATTTCTGCTTCTGCTGATCTTCACCTAAATGTGTAACCAAAATACTTCCTTCCCCTGGTTCCTAGATTTCCTCATGGGAATGTGTCTTTTTTATATATGGTGGCATACACCTTCTACCCACCCCAACTTACCTATCCTGTTCTTTTTAAATAAAGTATCCCTTCCAGAGCCACAAGTCAGTCCTAGGTCTAATCCCACCAATTCTTAGTGATACCTTCAAAGTCAAATTTGCCCTTTTGCATAGAATTTCTAATTTACTGGACTTGCAACCCTTGCCCATGCATTTGTATACGGACATAGAAGGTCATGGGCTCCTATGGATTTCTGGATATTCTTCCTGCTATTCTTTTTAAAACGTTATAGCTATTTTCTCTGCCATATAGTTTGGTAGATAAATTTAAGCAGTTTTCCCCCTCGCCTTCCCCCCCCCACACACTGTCTTTCTCTTTAGTTAGTCACTCAGATTAGATTTGTAGGACTCTAGACAAATACCTGCTTATCAGCCTTTGTTACCACCACAGCCCTGGCCAGGAATGCTTTCATTTCTGTATATTTCAGCTGTGGCCTAGAAATTCAAATTCTATTCTCAGACATTCTCTATTAAATCAGCAACTTACTTCCAATGTCTTCCATCATGTGACCTATTTCATGGGAGATTTGGAATTGTTCCTCTAGTCAGGAAGGTAGATGTGAAAGACAGCTGGGGCAATTCTAGTAAAAGAAGGACCTCGTTTAATTGCAGAAGCCAGTGGACAAGAAAATAAGCTATTCTTTACACTAGAATAGAGCATAGATTTGTTCCACAGTGAATTCAGGATCCAGATCTCTAGGATTCATAGCTTACTTATTAGTAGAAAGATAATTTAAAAGTGAGTGAGTGGATAGATGGATGAAAAGGTATTTATTAAGCACTTACTGTGCACGATGCTAAGCACTGGAGATAGAAAACTAAGACAGTCCCTGCTCTCAAGGAGCTTATATTCTAATGGAGGAGTTAACACACATAGAAGGTAGTAGCTCCAAGTCAGATGGAAAGGTCCCATGATCCTTAGGGGCAGCAGCAAAGCAGAGAGTAATGACTCTCCTTTAATGTCATTTCCAGTTCACAAGAACATTCTTTCCTGGGTCTTCTGTAACTGTGGCTGCAGCACCTGAAGGAAAAGCTGTCAGCTACATCTTCCCAGGTTGATGGCTGAGGGCACTGGGCTGGAAGCATGACCAGTGGAGAGGGGGAAATGGCGGCTTGCTTACTTGTCTGTCAGTGGCCATTGGGAATCAGGGTTCCCGAGGCCCAGAGAGGGCAAATGACTTGGCCAGCACCACCCAGGTCATAAATAGGAGGGCCAGGTTTCAAATTCAGGTCTCTTGACTCCAAAGTCAATGTTCTTTCCAATACACCACACTGCCTTGTCTTCCCAGGGTATGTTTTCCTTCTTTTCTGCCCTGTGGAGAATGTGAGAATATAGGAAAATAGCCTATTGCAATGGGTTCCCCAGAGGAATTAACTGCTTTATACAATTTAACCTCAGGTGTGTTGTACTGTGCTTTTGGCCTATGGCAACAGCCACCAGCTTCCTACCAGTTCACACAACTACATCAGTTCACACAACTATATACGTTCAGTCAATCAAGTCAATAAGCATTACTAAGCACCTACTATGAGCCAAACACTGTGCTAAGCATTGAGGATACAATGAAAGGTAAATAGAGCCCCTGCCCTCAAGTAGCTTGCCATTTAGTTGGAGAGTTATGTATAAGCAATATCTATACAGCATAGATTAGAGATAATCTTATTGAAAAGGCACATTAAGGGGTACAGGGGAAGACTTCTTATAGAAGGCAGGATTTGAGCTGAGTCTTGAAGGAAGCCAGGGAGGATAAGAGGTAAAGATGAGGAGGGAAACCAATTGATAAATGGTCAAAGGATATGAACAGGCAATCTTCAGAGGTAGAAATTAAAGAGATCTATAAGCATATGAAAAAAATCACTATTGATTGAGAAATGCAAATCCAAACAACTTTGAGGTACCACATCTCACCAGTCAGATTGGCTAAGATGACAAAACAGGAAAATGATAAATGCTGGAGAGGATGTAGAAAAATTGGAACACTGATGCATTGTCGGTGGAGTTGTGAACTGATTCAACCATTCTGGAGAGCAATCTGGAACTATGCCCAAAGGGCTATAAATAATTGCATACCCTTGGACCCAGTAATATCACTTCTAGGGTTGTATCACAAAGAAATCATAGAAGTGGGAGGAAGACCCGTATGCACAAAAATATTTATTGCAGCTCTCTTTGTGGTGGAAAAAAACTGGAAATTAAGGGGATGCCCATCAATTGGGGAATGGCTAAACAAGTCATGTTATGTGAATGTAATGCAATACTATTGTGCTATAAGAAATGGGGAGCAGATAGACTTCATATTTACCTGGAGAGGCTTATACAAACTGATACTAAGTGAGAAGGGCAGAACCAGGAGAAATATGTACACAATGACAAACAAAACATATATGTGATGACCAACTTTGACTGGACTCTTCTCAGCAACGCAAGGTTATAAGACAACTCTAAAAGACTCAGGATGGAAGGAGATATCTACATTCAGAGAAAGATCTAGAAAGAACAGAGTTTAAATGCAGACTGAAGCAAACTACCTGCTCTCTTTCTTTTCCATGTTTGGTTTTGTTTCCTCTTTCCCATTGTTCATTCCATCATTACAACCCTTCTATACAATCAGACTAATGTCCAACGTGAAAGTATTTGCAGATCCTATACTTGATTGCATGCCACCATGGAGGGGAAGAGGAGGGGAGAAAATTTGAAACTCAAGGGATTGTGGAACTGAATCTTGTAAACTAAAAGTAAATAAACAATTAAATTAAAAAAAATTTTTAAAGAAAAAAAAAGGATGAGGAGGGGAGAGTTCTAAGCCTGAGGGACAGCCAATGGAAAGGCACAGTTAGGAGATAAAGTATTGTGTTCAAGGGATTCAATTCGGGCCACACCTCCTACATGGTGCTATAGAAGATGGGGCCCTTGGTAAAAGGGAATGGCTCCTGTGACCCAGCACCTTGGGCTCAGCACTAGTTCTTTAACATTAGACCTATATATGTTCCTGTTGTCTCCCTCACTAGATTGAAACCTTGAGGACAAGAATTGTTCCACTTGTGGTTTTGTACCCCTAGCACTAATAAATGCTTAAGGGCAGCTAGATGACACAGTGAATAGGGTGTCGGTCCTAGAGTCAGGAAGACTCATCTTTTGTGAGTTCAAATCTGGCCTCAGACACTTACTAGCTTTGTGATCCTGGGCAAGTCATTTACCCCAGGTTGTCCCTGGCTCCCATTGGCCATGTGACGGATAATTTATAGTGAAGTTTCCCCATTCTGAAAAATCAAATCTAGAATGGCTTCAGTACTCACTAGGCCTAAGGTCAAGTCACCTGACCTTCAAGTATTGGAGCAATGGAGACCCTCCCCCAGAGCCAATACAGCAGAAGATATGCCAAATAAGGTTAAGACTGTTTTCACTGGACACCCCCATGTTTCTGTGTCCTTTATCTCAGAAAGATTCCCTTGCTTAAGTTGTGGGACAGCCCCCCTACCAATAAGAGTTAAGGCCAGTTGGGGGGGTTGGGTTTCTGCGTTGGAAGATTATATAACCATGGACTGCCTTCTACCTCTCGCTCTCTCCTTGCAGACACCATGTAGGGCAACAGGGGGTAGAGTCCTTTCTCATGAGAAAGAATAAAGACCTTTTCTGACCTTAGATTCAGACTCTGAACTCTTTCATCTCGCACAGCTGAGAGGAGGGGGCCACAGAGTTGGGAAAGGAGACAAAAAACTGAAGCTAGGTGGGAATCAAAAGACCCCTGCTGATTGACAGCAGCAATGAAGGGGAAAGGGGGAAGCCAACAGTCAAACCTGCCACCAAATTCCAAGACCACTCTAAGAAGTTGTCACATTCCTCACACTATTGTTTGGGATGAAAAATATCCTTCATCCTTAATTTAGTGAAAAGAAATAAACACAGAGATCTCTTAGGATAATAACACGACTTTATTCTCTTCCCTGGGAGAAGAGGGCGGTCTTCCCCATGACTCATCATGGAGAAGAGGCAAGTTACAAAAGATAGTGCTGGAATTTATAACCTTAGTCAAGATCCCTCCCTGACTGTTTCCCCTCTCATTGGTGGAGAGGCACACTTCACCAAATACTTCCCCAACTGGGACAGAAAGGAAAGATAAGGGGAGGGTCCCACCAAGGCGGGAAAACAGACAAAGGAAGATAAAAGTGATTGACAGAAGCAATTTGAAAAGTTAACCACCCCAAATTGAGAAGTTTTCACTCATCCCATACACTATCAATGCAGAAGCTGACCTATTTATAGATCACAGATTTAGAAATGATCATAGAATGTCAGAACTGGAAGGAACATTACAGATCATGTGGTCTAATCCCTTCTTTTTACAGATGAGGAAACTGAGGCCCAGAGAGGCTTAATGATTTGCCTGAGGTTGTAAGGGTGGTGAGAAGCTGCAGTAGAGGGCTGCTCGGCAGCATCTGAACCTCAGTTATGAAGGTGACATAAACGATTGATCAAACACAAACCAGGGATTTTTTTAAAATGTAAGATGCACTTTGGCAAGGATACATGATGTAAAATCAGACTCAAAAACATCTGTAGTCAGTAGACAGCCTGACGCCTCTCTCTGTGCCTCACAGTGAGACTTATCAGAGGTTCTGATGACAGCCAGCACGAGGGGAGGGTCTCTCCAGGGCAGAGAAGCAGAGACCTGTCTTCCTTCGATTGCTTTTCTCCCCAAATACTACATGCATTTTGGCAATTGTCAAAAAAGTACTATTTTATATTTGACAACCTTGTGGGGGGGGTTAATCTCCCCCCCTATTTTTCTTTGTTTTTTTTGGAGGGGGGAATGTAGGGCAATTGGGGTTAAGTGACTTGCCCAAGGTCACATGGCTAGTTTTTGTGTTAAGTGTCTGAGATCATATTTGAACTCAGGTCCTCCTGATTCCAGGGCCGGTGCTCTATTCACTGCACCACCTAGTCGCCCCGCTCCCCTCTATTTTACAACCTTGTTTTTCCACTGTCATCTAGTTAAATTCTCACTATGCCCACCATCCTTAGGTTACTTATCTACATACAGCAATCAGGCCTAGTGGGGTTGCAGCAGGGCTTGGCCCATCAGAGCAGCAAAGGGGACATTTACACTCAGCTCTTCTGACTCCAGATCCAGTGCCTTTCACACTATTCAGCTGGGAGTTTGTGAGCTGAAAGCCTGAATCATACCTTCCTAACAGGAGGCCTGGGAGGTTGCTTAGGACTTTGGAGCGCTCTACAACTAAAATAACCCAACATCGACTACGAGATGATAAAACAAAGAGATCTATAAAATTGGAGTATTAATTCCTGCCCTGCTCTGTCTCACAGGGGCATTGCAAGAACTCAGCATTAACTGAATATGTGGGATTCGATGTGTAGAAGTGATTTGTAATGGAAAGACTTCATCCAAATACAAATGATTTCTTTTTTTTTTCACTTGCTTCTCCTGTGTAAATCACCAGAAGCATCTTGAGACACTTAGCTGGTTTCTTGGCCATAGTCTTAAATTACGTTCAGAATTGTTCAGTCGTGTCTGACTCTGTATGACCCCATTTGGGGCTTTTCTTGGCAAAGATACTGGAATAGTTTGACATTTCTTTCTCTGGCTCATTTTACAGATGAGGAAACTGAGGCAAACAGGGTTAAGTGACTTGACCAGGGGGTCACACTGAAGGGGGTGCTGAGGTGCCTTTGTAATATTTTGGGGTGACTTTGTCTTGAATCTCATCTGTGTTCTGGCACCTGGGTATGTGATATCAGCCTGTGGAAAGTCACCTTTCCCCCCTGTACCTTCCCCCCACCCCCAGCCTGTAAGTATCTTCCCTGAAGCTCATGGATTCCTTAGAGAAATGTTTACCCCTTTTGTTCTAGTGGCCAGCTGTAAGTTAACTCCTAACAAAAGAACCCCCCCTTATCAAAGGGGGACCTTTCAGAGCAGACTGGCTGGGTGCTCCTCCCTAACTCCACCTTTGTATGACTTTGTTACTGTATAACCAGTACCCCAATCCCCACACTTGGCAGGAGGATTCCCCTTAATTTTCTCCTGCCCGCTGACAAGTGTAATAAACCCTTTTAAAACTGCCAAGACTGCTTATGCCTGGTGATTCTTTCAGACTGATAGAACCCTCAAAGGATTTCCATAGAAATCCATCCTTTCTAACCCTCAAGAACACCACTAGTCAGTGTTTGAGACTGCATTTGGAATCAGGAAGATGAATCTTCCAGAATAGCTACAATTCACTTCTCCTCCAAAAGTGCATTAACATGCCTGTTTTCAACATTTGTCATTTCCTTTTTTGTCTGCTTTATCTGTCTGATGTGTATGAAGTAGAACCTCTAAATTGCTTTCATTTTCATTTTTCTAATTATTAATTTGGAGCATTTTCTTCATATACCTCTTAGTATCTCAGATTTACTCCTTTGAAAACTGCCTGCTCATATGCTTTGACCCTTTATCAACTAGGGAATGGTTCTTAATGAATATATATGAATCAGTCCTTTATAAATCTTAGACATGAGAAAGCAACTTGCTTCAAAGATTTTCTCCCAGCTCCCTGCTTCCCTTCTAATTGTAACTGCACTGGTCTTGTTTTTGCAAAACTTCTTAATATTATGTAATCAAAATTGTGAAATGGCACCATTCATTGCCAAGATACAGGCTGGTTGGATCAGTCTCCTTCACACCAGGAAGACAAAGAGATTGCCAGAATGACTGATGAATATTCAGGAGTTCCTGACTCTGAATAGACTTTTAAGTACCCCTATATTTAGACTTTTCTAGCCTACTTGAGATTGCTTCATTTATAAGAAGTCTCAGTTTCTTTTGTCTACTTCTGGATAAAACTACACAACCCCTAGCATCTGCAGACCATCCAATGGTCAAGCCTTTGTCGGCAAGAGCAGACCTAGAATGATTATTTGTTCGTTTCCTTGGGTGAAAGACTGAGGCTTAGTGTATGGCAGTAAGGTTGAGCAGAATACATATGCCTTTCTGTACTCTTTCTGTTTGACTATGCCCACAGTGGCTTTCATATCATTCAGTAAAGCATTTAATTAGTTCAAGAGGGATTTGTCTATCTATGTTTCTTTTCCTTAAACTCTTAACCTGATTGACATACTCACTTTCTCACACCTCAGGTCCCAAAGTTTAGAAAGGAAAATGGGCCACAGAACAACAATGGTGGTTTGTGCATTAGGTTTAGGAAGTGGTGTTCAAGATTCTAATAAGGTCCCACAGGCAGTGTACTCCAAGTCCCAATCTCACTCAGCCCCTTTCTGAATCTGTGCAGTACCTCACCTACTCTACACTTCTAGATGCTGGGTATCCAGGTCACTCTCACTGTACCCACTCCTGAAGAGGTTTCCCAAAGAGGATTAGGGTTGCCTGAGACCCCAAAATACGAACATGCCAGGTCCTGCCGAAAGAATTTGACTCAAGTCTTCTCAGCCAAAGGAAAACAAAGTTTATTAATAGTTCACCATATGGGGTAGACTCTTAAGGAGCTAGTCTATGCTAGGTCATTCTATGGTGCTCTCACACCACATTGAAGGAAGATGGGGTCTTATGTACAGGGGAATCTAAGGGTGGTCTAGAGGAGGAGTTTGGGG
>CM053582.1:221760253-221842719 GCA_028627135.1 Pseudochirops cupreus
AACTGGTCAGAGAACACTTTTTCTCAAAGATGAAGGTAGACCTGGATTACAATGATACTTCAATCTTGTTAAACCTGGCAAGGTGGAGGCCAAGTTGTCTCTTTGAGCACAAAAAGTTTCATGTTCCTGAGGATTGGTTAATTTTGTATTTCTTCATTGTCTTTGAAATAGTTTTTTTGGTAACTTCTTTATGAAATCAATAACAGTGCTTGATGTTGCAATTAGGGCCTAGCAATCTGTGTGTCTGCTATACACCTAATTCAAAATACCTTCCCTAGAGAAAGGTAAAAAAGCTGGTCCTATAACTGAATTCAATTCATTTTAATCAATCCTTCAACATGTATTTATTAAGAGGGTGTTAAATGCCAAAGACTAGGAATACAAAGACAGTAACATAACAGTCCTACCTTTGAAGAATGGCCATTCCCACCTATGGAATCATATATAGATTATATACAAAATAAATACAATGTAATAGGGGACAGGTATTAGAACCAAGATGATTGAGAAAAACCTCATGGAGGAGATGGTGCTTCAGCTAAGCTTGGAAGGAAATGGAAGTCTAAGAGGCTAAGAGAAAGAGGAAATTTATTCTAAGCATGGGGAATAGCCTATATAAAGTGTGACATATAAAAGATTTGAGAGACATAGTTTCTGAGTATCATGCTAGCAGATAATTAATAAAAGAGTCAGTGGCACTCTCCAATGCCAAAGACCCCTCATGGAACCCTCTCAATCCTTATATGCCATTGAAAGAATGGGTGTTTCTGAGGTGGAATCAACTCTGATGGTAATGAGAGAATGAATATTATAATGAGAGGTGGGCTTATTCTAATGAGGATCTGATCACTCAGTCTTAGTCAAAGAGACTTATATGTACTCATATTACCTGTTTAGGGTAATCTAGACAAAAGAAGGAATCTACTTATACCCAGACCTGTCTGAGTAAAACATAATGTGCCAGAATTCATCAATTTACCTAAACTAAAATTTCTTTACCTTTTGAATAGATCTGAGTTTTCCCAGTGAGGTGCATCTGCCCAAAATTTCATCTCTTTTTCATCAAAAACTGATTGAATACCCTGCAGGGAATGAAGAAATAGAAGGGGAGGGGGGAACCTTAGTCCTAATTCAATAATTGGTTATTAATGTAAGAGAGAAATAATAATTTTTCTCAAAAGGGAATATGGGATCCTAGATTTAGAAATGGTTGTTTTAAACTCAACATGTCCAAAACATATTTCATTAATCTTCCCCCTTCCTTCCCACCCCTACCCCTCTTTAAAACTTCCTTATTCTCATCAAGGGCATGACCTTCCTCCCAGTTACCCTGGCTCCCAGGTGCCATCCTCAGCTTCCTACTCTCTCATCCCCTTCCATATCCAATCTGTTGTTAAGTCCTATCAAATTCTCTTATATATGGTCCCTTCTTTCTTCTGATATTGCCACCACCATGGTGCAAGCACTCATCATCTCATGCTTAGACTACTGTAGTAGCCTGCTTTGGAGTTACCCCGCTTCATTTCTCTTCTCATTCTAGGCCATCCTTTACTCCATGGCCAAGGTGCACGTATGACACTCTCAGTCCCCTACTCAGAATGATCTAGTGGATTCTCTATTACAATAGGATCAAATATAAAATACTTTTTTTGGGTATTGAAGCCTTTCACAATTTGGCCCCTTCCTGCCTTTCTAACCTTCTAGTCAGAGGTGTATGGGGTGCTCAGGGAGGACCAGCACCTCTGGTAGGAGGGCTGCCCTTTGCGGGACTGCTCATCCACCTTTGGTGTCCACCTGTCTCTCAACTCTCACCTTTGGCTCCAAGAAGCTGTAGCATGCCCAGTGGCCATACTCCAGCAACACCATCTTGGCAGATGAGCTAAACCAGGTAACCAATAGGCCTCAAAACTGTCTGTGAGTTGGGGGACAGTGTGTCTACCCCAGGCTTGTGAAGACTTCCTCCAGTGGAATGGGCCAATTTGTTCCAATGGCCATGAAGCCTGCTTAAGTAGGCACTTAACACGGAGTGCTTAGTGCTCAGTCAGCCATCAAAGATGCCTGTCATCCACTGTATCCCGGGCCAGTCATCCTGACTTTTGGCAACTTTGTGCAACTCTTCCTTACTTAAATCCAATTCACCTTGTGATGTCATTGGTCCTCTTCTAAATGAGAGACAAACAATAGTCCTCTTACATTTTACTGTGTCAAGTGAGAAAACAGATCACCAAAAAGTCACAGAGGTTATACAACCCCTGTTAACTCTAAAAATACCCAAGAGCTCATACAGGTTGTCACAACCAAAATTAACTCTAAGAAATAAAATGAAAACAAAATGAAAAACAGGGCCAAAAGTGGTCATAAGCAAAATGCTTTCTTTATTTTGTTGGAGGAGAGAAACTAGTCAGGACTTCCTCAAGGAGACCCCCTTTAGTGTGGCCAAATCTCAATGATGTAGCACTGGTTTCACAGTGAGCTGTAGCCCTGACAATGAGGGTTAATGGCAACAAGAAGACAAGTCTGATCCATAGCAGGGCTTCTGACCAGAACGTGGGTCCTGCAGGTGTTTGTTCAAGCTTGGGGACCACCTTGTGCTGGTGTGAAACGATTTTGGAATTTTGCTGCAACTGAGTTCATCCAGAGGGTGAGTGCAAGGGATTGTTCTTATGCCAAGCTCAGAGCACAGCTTGCTTGCAGGGCCTTAGCTCTGGAAAACAGGATGTCTCCTAATACTAAAAAGAAAGGGGTGGTTTTGGCATGGGGATCCTGAAAATTGCCCCTTACATATTGGCCTCCTGGCTTTTCCTAGCATAAGACAGTCTGTCTCTTATTTCTGTGTATTTTCATTGACTGTTCCCCATGTGTGGAATGTTCTCCTTTTTCCTCTCTGCCTCTTGGTTTCACTGGCTTCTTTTAAGGTTCAGCTTAAAACCAGCCTCTGGCAAGGGGTCTTTCCGCAGGCTCAACCTTTTGGAGAGCTCATTTATTGTTGTTTACTCATTTGTCAAGGAATTCTTGCTTACTTCAATAAGGAGGTTTACTAGCTGCTCATGATGGTCCTTTCATGTGAAGGAGGATTTCCAGCATTTTGTGGTAAGCTGGCAAAATGTTAACTTTTACCTTCCCTTTGAGAGAGATCGGGAAAGCAGCTTTTATTCTGACCCTATAGTTATTTGATATATAGTAGCTAGGTCTAATTCTGGTGTCACATACCTCTTGGAGATATGAGAGTGAAGGAGAGATCACACATGGGGGCTGTGGATCCTCCTCCCACTAGACTTTGGATATAGGGATAGTCCTCTCATTGCTCTCAGAAAAGATGGAAATTGCAGTCTCCTTTAGAGATCTGCCCTAGCCAGATGCTAGGGCAGAAATCTTTCCATGTCACAGATAAGCCAGCTGTATCTTCATATTAATGGCCCAACAACACATATATTCTACATATAAATGAGGAAACTCGTATCAAATGAAGCTAATTGATTTGCCTAATGTCATAGAGGTAGTGACAGAAGCAGGATTTGAACCCAGACCCTCAGACTTGAAAGCAAATGCTCTTTCCACTGTACCACACCATCTGCCCAGGGAAATCATGCCAGGTCCCTAGCATGTTGGGTAGAACCCCTAGGCTGAATTTATGGAAGACCCTGGACAAAGGTGGGTAGGCAAGGATTGGTCGGGATCTGTGCCCTTGGAAGGAGCATTCATGATGAAGCTGCAGACCTAATTAAGGAACCTGAGGGTCCTCAGCACCTAGTAGAGTGTCTTGAGAATGGGAGGCACTTAATAGATGTTTGCTGAATTGCATTCCAGAGCCAAGGGGAATGTACTGAGATTGTGAGCAGGGCTGTGAGAGATAGGAAAGAGGTGAGGATGCCTAGGTAGCCCATGGTGGGTTGTCTTTGCATGCAACACCAGAAGAGAAAAACAGTTTCCAGTGCTCTGGTCTCTGGGATCAAGGGACAGATTCATGTCTCATGGCTTTACCTGCAACTGAGATTTTTTGTTTGTTTGTCTCTTGTTCAGTTGTTTCAATCTTTCTCTTTGTGACCCCTTTTGGGATTTTCTTGGAAGAGATACTAGAGTGGTTTGCCATTTCCTTGTCCAGCTCATTTGACTCATTTGAGGAAACTGAGGCAAACAAGGTTAAGTGACTTGCCTAGGATCACACAGCTAATAAATGTGTGAGGTCAGATTTGAACTCAGAAAGATGAGTCTTCTTGATTTCAAGTCTATTGCTCTGTCCACTGCATCACCTAGTTGCCCTTTTTTTCTTCCTCTATATGCTTTTATTTGCCTTTGGAAATATACTTTGTCAGCAAAAGCAAGACACCAAAGGTTATTACGAACAAGGCATCTGATTTTGCATATGTATCTCCCCTATAATAGCAGCAAATGGGGTCTGCTCTAAAGGCCAGAAATCCCAAGGCAGTGCTCTTTGCTAGTAATCTCTTTCTCTTTCCACTGGTCAGAATAGCTTGAAGAAGATTGGGAGCCCAGGCAGGTACAAAAAGCTAAGTTGCTCTTTGATGTGCCATTGAGACATAGATATCCAGCAACTACAAACTCAAAGAGCCGGGCCACAGTAGGCTATTTGTTGCTCTAAGGATCCCATACCTTCCCTCTGCTACGCCTGAACTTCCTCTGTGCCTTGGGACATCTTCTCTTCCCCTCTTTCTCCTGGTGAACTGCTACCCACTTCAAATGTCATATCTTCCAGGTCACCTCTTCCCTGCCTTCTCCCCTCTCCTGATCCTCCAACACACGCATACTGACTGTGCATCCTTGGGCAAGTCATTTTCCCTTTGAGGGCCCCTAGACAACTAAGGTTGTGAGTTGCATAGTGATTGCTGATCTGCGTCGGTAGGGGGAGTTTCCTACACCAATGAAATCTTGGGTCTGGATAGAAAAAAAGTACTATCACCATACTTGACAGTATGGAGGATTAGAGAGAAGATACATAGCTAAGGTTTCCATTTCCTGAGCATACAGCATGGGGCCTGCAGATACCAGGTCCTTAAAAATGGGTGTGGTTTGGTGAACTGCAGGCAACCTTCATAAATCAAGTCTTTCTGTGTTTTTCTGAATTGACAAGGTTATTGTTTCCTACCCCATAGCAGTATTCCTTTCTGAATTCAAATTACATCTCCCTTCATAAGACCTTTGAGGTTAGTCTGGGTATTTACAATAGCCAGAATGACTTGGTTTCTCAAAATTGTTCTTAAAACAACACTGCTATTACTGTATGCAGTGTTCTCTTGGTTCTGCTCATCTTGCTCTTCATTATTTCATGGAGGTCTCTCCATGCTTTTCTAAAATCATTGAGCTCATCATTTCTTACAGTAGAGTAATATTCTATCATGAACATATACCATAATTTGTTCAACCATTTCCCAATTGACAGGCATCCTCTCAAGATGTCATGGGTGATGTCTTGATTCACGGGTGAATTGGATTTAAGTGAGGCAGAAATGCAGAAAGTTGTCAACTTCACTCTCTTCCTGAGTTGTGGAAGTCCAGTGGTAGGACAAAAGTCAAGATGACTGGTGATGGCCCAGGATGCAGTGGATGATGCTGGCAAGACTAATGTTTTGAGAAGCAGCTAAATGACTCCATGGATAAAGGGCTGGTGCTGGAGTCAAGAAGACCTGAGTTCAAATGTGGCCTCAGATACTTACTAGCTGTGTGACCCTGAACAAGTCAATTAAACCTTAATCTACTGGGGAAGAAAATGGAAACCACTCCAGTCTCTTTGCCAAGTATTGATGGGTTGTGGTCCACAGGGTCACAAAGAGCTAGACAGGGTACAACAACAACAAACACCACTACCACCTTTTGAATGTCCTCCATCCCTCAGCTCCAGCTACTTAGCTGCAGCCCCTCAGAGAGTCTCCTGTTCACCAGATGGTAAACAGACTGGAACTAATTACAAAAAGGTCTGTGCATGATTCAAAGTTCATGTGGGAATTGTTTCAGTGGCATGCAATGCATGTTAATAAGGACTGGGTTTATTGGCCAGATGATTAATAAAGTCTATTTCATCCCTATGATCTTTTTTTTCTTTTTGGAGAGGGGAAGGCAGGGATATTGGGGTTAAGTGACTTGCCCAAGGTCACACAACTAGTAAATGTTAAGTGTCTGAGGCCAGATTTAAACTCAGGTCCTGCTGACTCCAGGGCTGGTGCTCTATTCACTGTGCCACCCAGCCGCCCCATCCCTATGATCTTAAGGTCCTAAGGTCTAGGATTTAGTCTTGATTCTGATACTTACTAGCTATGTGACCTTGGCCAAGTCATTTGGTTCTCTAAATCATAACTGTCCGGTAAAACAGAGATGATAATCATCTCATGACCTACCTTACTAAGTTGTGAGGATTGAAGGAGATAATACACGCAAGTTAAAAGTGCTTATTATAATCAGGCTCAAAGAATTTTCGAACTGAAATGGTCCTTATAGGTCCTACACCTCATTCCTACCCTATAGGATTTAGAGCTGGGAGGAATCTGAGAGATTGTTTAGACCAGCCACTTGATTTTATGTTGAGAAAACCAAGGTAAGGGAGTTGCTAGGATCTCATGGCAAGTAGCAAAAACAAGATTATCCAAAACAAATTCCCTGCTTCTGACTCTGATGCTTTTTCACTATACTAAAGTGAGGCCCAGAAGAACCCAAAGTCACACACTAAATAATGACCATGTCAAGTCTACAACTCAGCTCTTCTGATCCCCAATCTAATACATCTTGTTATTATGGTAAATGTGTATCTTATTCTTTCTATATGACACTAAAAAGACCTCTACCTTGTGGATAGAGTGCTGACTCTATTGTCAGGAAGACTTGAACTAAAATCTGGCCTCAGATACTAGCTGTGTGACCCTGGCTAAGTCATTTAGCCCTGTTTGCCTCAGTTTCTTCACTTGTAAAATGAGCTGGAGAAGAAAATGGCAAATCACTCCAGTATCATTGCCAAGAAAAACCTAAATAGGGCAGCAGAAGAGTTGGACATGACTGAAATGACTCAACAGCTCTAAGGACATAAATGAGAATAAAACAAAAGAAACATTATAGCCCATTTCCCATGCAATTTGACTTCACTTAGGCAATATTCAGGACTTTCACAGGAAAAGACAGTCCAAAAATTGGCTCATGAGAGAGAGGCTGGTTTTCCCAAACTAAAAATGAACAAAACAAGGACTGTGTCTGGAAAATAGGCCATCTGGTGGCCTGGCACAAAGCGTCCAAAGAATACTAAGTAATCCCTGGCATCACGAGCTGTAGGGAGTTCCTTGTTTGTTTCTACTGTCTTGAAGGTCATAATAAGGGAGTTCCTTAAAGTTGGTCCTGCTATGTATTTTGGGTAGGGAATCTTCAGGGGAGGTGGGATAGGGTTAGGAAATTAAAGGAACAGAGACAAAAAAACTTCAAGTTCAAATAACTTACGTTACTTTATGTTAAACTGTTACTACAGAGTAATTGAGTTAGTGGCCTTCCTCACCCAAAAGAGATAGAAGACTTGTGCATATCCTCCCTTTATTGCCATGCCTAGCCCATCAATTCAGTTCAGTCTGGGGAAATTAAGCTTCATGCAAAGATGGCCAAACCCCAGGCAACCAGGATGGTTCAGACATCTTTCTGGTTCTGGATGGTATACAGATGTTAGGGGGACACAATCACCACCCTCCTCATTCAGATCCTCTTTCCTTCTCACTTGGACTATCTCTTGGTCTCCCCGCCTCAAAAATCTCTCCTCACTTGAATCTACCCTCCACAAAGACATGAAAGTGATTTTCCTAAAGCTCAGGTCTGATCATCTTATCCCCCTCCCTTCTACTAAATAAACTCCAATGACTCTCTTGGTTCTACTAATTTCACTCTTCATTATTTTGTGCAAGTCTATACATTTTTTTCTAAGATCATTGGACTCATCATTTCTTACAGCACAGCAGCATTCCATCAGAATCATACACCACAACTTGTTTGGTCATTCTCCAATTGACAGGCATCTCAGCAATTTCCAGTTCTTTGCCACCCCGAAGAGAGCTGCAATAAATATTTCAGAACATATAGATTCTTTTCCTTTTTCCCTAATAATCTTTGGAAACAGATCTAGGAGTGGCATTGCTTGGTCAAAGGGCATAGACAGTTTAGTAGCTCTTTGGGCATAATTGCAGACTGCTCTTCAAAATGGTTGGATCAGTTCACATTTAATTCCACTAAGAGTGAATTAGTGTCCCAATTTCTCTACATCCCTTCCAACATTCATCACTCTCCCTTGCAATCATTTTAGCCAATTTGATAGGTATAAAATGATATCTCAAGGTTGTCATAATTTGTATTTCTCTAATCAATAATGTTTTAGAGCATTTTTTCATATGACTATAAATCGTTTTGATTTTTTTCATCGGAAAACTGTCTGTTTATATCTTCTGACCACTTATCAATTGGGGAATGTCTGATATTCTCATAGATTTACAAATTTCTTTATATATTTGAGATATAAGACCTCTATATGAGAAACTGTCTCTAAATCCCACCCATACCCCCTAATTTTCTTCTTTCTTTCTGATCTTGGTTACATTTGTTTTATTTGTCCAAAACCTTTTTAATTTAATGAAATCAAAATTATTCGCTTTATACATTACTCTGCTCTTTTTCTCTGGTTTATACGTAAATTGTTTACCTGTTCATACATATGGTAAGTAATATGTTCCACATTCTTCAGATTTTCTTATAATATCTCTCTAAATCTTAGTCATGTATCCATCTTGGTATATGGTGTAAGATGTTGGTCTATGCTCAGTTTCTGCCAGACTGCTTTCCTGTTTTCCCAAAAATTTTTACCAAATAATGAATTCTTATTCCAAAATCTTAAGTCTTCACACTTGTCAAATACCAGGTTACTATATTTATTTGCGGCTGTAAATAATATGTCTACTATCTTTCTATTTCTTGATCTGTACCAGATAGTTTTGATAATTACTGCCTTATAATATAGTTTGAGATCTGACTGCTAAACCTCCTTCCTTTACATTCCCCCTCCCCCATTAGTTCCTTTATATTCTTGACTTTTTTTTCTCTCACAATTTTGTAATTATTTTTTCTAATTCAGTAAAATAATTTTTGGTAATTTAATTGAAATGGCATTGACTATATAAATTAGTTTATGTAAAATTGTCATTTTCTTATATTGGCCCTGCCTAATAACCATGAACAATTAATATTTCTCCAATTATTTAGATCTGATTTTATTTGTACAAAAAAAGCTTTTTTAATTTTGCAATTTTATTTATATAATTCCTGGGTTTGTTTTGGCAGATGTACTCCCAGGTATTTTATACTGTCTAGAGTTATTTTAAATGGGGTATCTCTTACTATCTTTTCTTGCAAGGTTTTGTTTATGACATATAGGAATGCTGATGATTTATGTGGATTTACTTTATCCTGCTACTTTGCTAAATTTATTGTTTCAACTAACTTTTTAGTTGAGTCTTTGGGATTTTCCAAGTATAACATCGTATTGTTTTACAAAAGGAGATAGTTTTATTACCTCATTCCCTATTCTGATTCCTACTATTTCTTTTTCTTCTTTTATTGCTATTTACTAGGATTTCTAACACAATATTGAATAATGTCAGTGACAGTGGGCATCCTTGTTTCATACCTGATGTTACTGGACAGGTCTAGCTTATCCCCATTACAAATAATGTTTGCTCATGGTTTTAGATGAATGGTTTTTAAAAAAAATCAATTTAAGGAAAAATACATATACTTTAAAGTATTTTTTTTTTGGAGGGAGGAGGGCAGGGCAATTGGGGTTAAGTGACTTGCCCAAGGTCACACAGCTAGTAAATATTGAATGTCTGAGGTCAAATTTGAACTCAGGTAATACTGACTCCAGGGCCAGTGCTCTATTCACTGTGCCACCTGCCCCGTCAAGTGTTTTTAATAGGAATGAGTATTGTACTTTATCAAAAGCTTTTTCTGCATCTCTTGATATAATCACACAATTTTAAAAAACTTTTATTACTGATATAAGCAATTATGTTAATAGTTTTCCTTATTTAAAGCCATCCTACTTGGTCATAATGTGTATCTTTGGAATATGTTGTTGCTATCTTTTAGCTAGCATATTATTTAGGATTTTTGCATCCATATCTATTAATTAAACTGGTCTATAATTTTCTTTCTGTTTTACTCTTTCTGGTTTATGTACCAATATCATATTTGTCTCATAAAAGGAATTTGGTAGTATCTCTTTTTTGCCTATTATTCCAAATAATTTATTTAATATTGAAGTTAGTTGATCTTTAAATGTTTGATAGAATTTGCTTGTAAAATATGTCTGGTCCTGGTCTTAGGATGCTCATTTATGACCTGTTCAATTTCTTTTTCTAAAATAAGTCTGTTTAGATATTCTATTTCCTCTTCTGCTAATACAGGCAATTTATATTTTTGTAAATATTCTTCCATTTTACTTATATGGTTATTAGCATACAATTTGGCAAAATAATTCCTTATAATTGCTTTAATTTCATCTCCATTAGTGGCATATTTCCCCCTTTCATTTTTAATACTGGTGATTTGATTTTATTCTTTCTTCTTAAGTCAAATTAACCAATGGTTTATCTATTTTATTGGTTTTTTCTATGAAACTAACTTCTAGTTTTACGTATTAATTCAATGGATTTTTACACTCAATTTTATTAATTCTACCTTTAATTTTTAAGATTTCCAAGTTAGTGTTTAATTGGGGATTTTCAGTTTGTTCTTTTTAAAGGTTTTTTTTTTTAATTTTGCATGTCCAATTTATTGGTCTGTTCTTTCTCTATGTTATTGGCATAAGCATTTAGAGATATAAATTTTCCTCTGATTACTGATTTTACTGTATCCCATAGATTTTGATATGTTGTCTCATTATTGTCATTCTTCTTAATGAAATTATTGTTTCTATGATTTGCTCTTTAACCCACTCATTCTTTAAGATTATGTTGTTTAATCTTTGATTTGTTTTAATTTATGTTTGTGTAGTCCATTATGAAGTATAATTTTTATTGCATTATAATCTGAAAAATATATTTTTTTAATTATAAAATTTTAATGTCTTAATATATGGTCAGTTTTTGTAAAGATACCATAAATCACTGGGAAAAAGATGTGTTCCTTTTTATTTCCATTCAGTTCTCTCTAGACATCAATCATATCTATATTATCCAAAATTCTATTCACTTCCTTATTATTTATTTTTTGGTTAGACTTATCTAGTACTTACAGGGGAAAATTATAGTCCCCCATTATTATAGTGCTACTATCTAGCTCTACCTATAATTAATTTAACTTTTATTTTAAAAATTTAGATGCTATAGTTTTTGGTGCATATAGGTTCAATATTGAAATTGCCTCATTGTCTATAGTACCTTCTATCAAAATGTAGTTAGCTGGCTTATCTCTTTTAATGAAATCTATTTTAACCATAACTTTTTCTGAGATCATGATTGCTACTCCTGTCTTTTTTGCATTAGCTGAAGCATAATAAATTCAACTCTAATCCTCCATTTTAACTCCATGTGTATCTCTCATTCTTAAACGCGTTTCTTATAAACAACATATTGTTGGATTCTGATTTTTAATCCATTCTGCTATCATTTTCTATTGTATGGGTGAGTGCATCCTATTACCATTCAAAGTTATAATTCCTATTTATGAATTTTCCTCCATTTTATTTTTGCTCACCATTGTCCTTCTCAGTTTCTATTTTTACCCTACCCCATTACCTTAACCTCAACCTCTCTCTTTACCCTCCTATTTCTTATTCTACCCACCTCTCTAATATTGCTTCCCTTATCTTCTCCCCCACCCTCCTAAATCTTCATCTACACACTCTTCTAAAAGTCCCTCCCTTATCCTGTCCCCTTGTCCTTTGATTTTTTCATGTAAGTTTAGAAGACTTTTATGGTCTTTTAGAGGTATATGTTATTCCCTCTATAACCCAGATCCCAAGAGAGTTACGTTCCAGCACTATCAGCTCTCTATCCCTACCCACTTCCTCTATATTAGTTCTTCCTTTCATGCCCCAATTTGTATGAGACTCTTTTTTCCTTTCATTTGCATGAGGTTCCTTTTTACCTTTTCCTTCCCAGTTTTGTTTTTTAGAATCACTCCATCATACTCAACTCAACCTCCACCTTTTTTTTCAAACTGCTGTAGTAATGATGACAGTCTTATGAATATTGGTAGCATTTTCATATATAAGAAGTAAACATTTTGATCTTAATGAGTGCCTTATAATTGGTCTTTAATGTTTTCTTTGTATTTCTTCTGGGTCTTTTATATCGAATTTTTCATTTGGTTTTGGTCTTTCTGTCACAAATACTTGAAAGCCTTTTGGTTTGTTAAATGTCCATTTCCCCCTCATTCAGGATTATACTCAACTTCACTGGTAAGTGATTCTTGATTTCAACTCCAGCTCTTTTGCTCTTTGAAATATAATGTCCCAAGACGACAGTCTTTTAGTGTAGAAGCTGCTAGGTCTGGTGAAATACTAATTGTATCTACTTGCTTTTCTTCACACGTGACACTCCATCACCTGTCTCTGTGCTGACTATCCTCTGGGTCTGGAATCTCCACCCTCATCACCTCTTCCTCTTGGAATTTGCTTTCCTTTAAAATTTAGCTTCTGAGGCAGCTAGGTGGTGCAGTGAATAGAGCCTGGAGTCAGGAGGACCTGAGTTCAAACGTGGCCTCGGGTACTTGACACACTTACTAGCAAGCGGTGTGACTTTGGGCAAGTCACTCAACCCCAACTGCCTTGCCTTCCCTCCTCCAAAAAACAAAAAGAAAACAACACTTAGCTTTTACCTGAAGCCTTTTTGGGTTCCTCTGCTTCACCGCAGCCCGCCCCTGATTCTGCTCATGCTTCCCTCCTAATACTAACTTGTATTCATTTTGTATATAGTCTGTAGCTTAAAACTGAACTAAGGCATTTGGGACAGTCTATATACATACATGTCCCCTCTCCCATTGGAATATAAGCTCCCTGGGAGCAGGAACCTTTTCTCTTTTGTCTTTGTAGCCCCAGTGGCTGACACACACAGTAGGTGCTTAATAAATGTTTGCTGCTCAAATGATTTTATAATTACAACTTAGAGGAAGAGAGCTAGAACCTTTGATGACTGGGCCTGCCATCCTCCTGCCTTTGCTGCCTTACTGCCACACCCTCCCCTTCCAGCTCCTGCACCTGGGGCCATGGGCTGATGAGAGCTTACGACCTCCAGCTAAACACCAATCCTGTCTCTCCCACTTCAAATAAACACACACTTTCCACCTCTTGCTTTAGATTGTTGTTGTTATTGTTCAGGCATTTTCAGTCACATCCAACTCTTCATGACCCTATTTGGGGATTTCTTGGCAAAGATACCCGAGTGGTTTGCCATTTTCTTCTCCAGCTACATTGCTCAACTGGGACTGGCCAGTTGGGTCCCTAATGGGACAGCTCTGACTACTCACAGATTGTTCTGGAAGAGGACCAGGACATCAGGAAGATGATGCCATGACATGCAAATGAATTGAATTTGAGTGAGGGAGGGCTGTGCAAAGTCACTGGCCTCACTTTGTCCCCTGGAGCCATCTCTATCAAGTGGTCAGATATTCATCAGGATGCTGATCCTCAGGCTTCAGAGACAGTCAGTGAAAAGGAATGGAGTTGGAAACATACTTTTCTGTGTGTAAGATCTTCGAGAAAGCCAGTGTGACTGGCTAATAGAGTACAAGCAGGAGAGGAAGGTGTAAGAAGACTGGAATAGTAGGAAGCATTATGACGTTGTGCTAGGCATGAAAATTTCCATCGTTCCTAAGTCCCTCTTCCAGCCCTTTTGCTTCCATTGATTTGTTTTCTGTACACATCTTCAGGATGGTATCAGAGGAGGTTTTTTCTTTGGCCCACAGGAGGAGAAGTGGGCTAGTGCAGGAGAAGCCTTTCTGACAATACAGCTACACCTCACTGATTCTGGCTCTGATGCCTTCAGAATCTCTCAGAGTCTGAACTAGGGCTGGATCAGTTTATATCTATTCAGCACCAGACTGCAAGTTTACATAAACAAGATCAGAGAGGAGAATTAACAGAAAAGGATGTACTCTTTTTAAGTAGCTTCAAAACACTGTAGAAATCCCTGTTTACTTCCAGACCATCGCTATCTCTCTTTACATGCCTGTTACAATGCATTAAAACAGGTCTCTGAAGGACCTCTGTGGGGTAATGTGCCTTATTGACAATTTGTTTGATTCCTTGTATAAAACAACATTTTAGAGCAAGTCTGTGTGGGCCTAAGTTTCCTCATTTAGAAAATGAAGACATTGGACCAGATGATTTTCGAGATAAAAGCAGCAGTGAAGGAGAAAAGATCCCAAGTTCAGAGTTTAATCAGTGACACACACACACAGGCTGCTTCTCACCCGTTCCTTAAAAAGGAGTTGTTGGACCAGGAAAGAGCCTCTTTCACTTTGATTCTGGCCAAGCTGACCCCCCAGTGTGGGTTTCTCTCCAGCAGCCATGGTGTATAACCCCAGAGGTGCTTAACCATAAGAGGCCCTCACAAAACATCTACTGCTTTTCGTTATTCCTTCTCCTCTGGCCCCATCCCTAATAATCAGCATTCCCTCCCCTAGCGACTGCCCTGCAGTGCTGTAACAGAGCCCAAGCCTTCCTGAAAATGCAATGATCAGAGGAGGGCAGGGGGGAGGGAAGGAGGAGGAGGAGGAGGGAAGAGAGGAGGGCGCAGGAGGAGGGAAAAGGGAAGAGGGAGAAGAAGGTGGCTGAGTGACTATTGGGCAACAAGGAAGGACAAACACTGTTAGGTCACTGATTCTGCTAACACAGCTCCTGTTTCTCTATAAAAGGACCAGGAGAGCAGCTAAGAAGCCATCACAGAATCCAGGGGGGTCATTCTGTGATAGAAGCCCCACCACCCCCTTGCTGCCAGACCCAGAACCAACAAAGAATGAGACTCACTTTCTCCGCCTTATTATCCTTCGGGATAATAGGTAAGTGCCCACCGAATGGCTGTTGATTTCGAGGGGGGAATGCCAGGTTCATTTTGGGGGTGGGGTGGGGGTAGGTATCATTGTTTTATGCAGTCTTCCCTGACTGTTCTTTGTGAGCAAGACCAGGGTCCATGGTAGCCCTTTGCATGTCTCCTAGTGTGAGCTTCCTCTGAGGCCACTAGCACATTGGAGGGTGCCAAGAATTGGATTCCCATCCCTGTCTTCACAAAGAAATGTGAATGAGGCAGACCCATACCTGGCATGGAAGAGAGACCTATTCGGGGTTAAACTGTGTATGAGTGCAGTCTTGAGATCCTGATCTGCTTCCCTTTGTAGATTTAATAAGAATAATAGTAATAACAATTTTAAAAAGAATAAAAGTAATAATAATAGCGATTAAGTCAGCATTTATATAGCTCTTTCAGGTTTGAATCTTAGAGCAACACTGTGAGGTGGGTGCTATTTTGATCTTCATCTCATAGATTAAGGAAATTGAGGTCCGGAGAAGAGTAAGGGGCTGACTAACAGACACACAACTAGTAAGTGTCTGAGACACAATTTCAGCTCAGGTTTTCCTTACTCTAATACTGAGCCACCCCAACATTGAGAAAGTTGCAAGTGACCTATGAGGTCATCAGAACCCCCTCATCTCGCAGATAAAGACACTGAGTCTGCAGAAGTGAAATAATTTGCCCAGGATGACACAGCTCATTTGAAGGGGGTGGGAGACATACTTCACAAGGTTATTTTGTAAGAGCAGGACCTGATAGAGGTGCAGGGGTTAGTTGAGGTTTCCGGATCAATGCTGCAGCAGTCAATAATAGATATAACCTGCCTTACGAAAGCGTAGAACTTTCATCTCCAAATGTAGAGCCTGAGATAAAAAGAATCATAGAGTCATGACTTGAGAGTGAGAAAATATCTTAGAGACCATCTAGTACAGGGGTTCCTAACCTTTTTATGTGATGGGGAACACTTTGGCAGTCTGGGGAAGCCTATAGATCCTTTCTGAGAATGTTTTAAGTGCATGAAATAAAGTCCATGCAATAACCAAGGAAGCTGGTTATGTCAAAATAGAGTCATATATTTAAAAAAAGCAAGTTCCCTGGCCCCAGATTAAGAGCTATATAGTCAGATTATTTCGTTTTGTAGCTGTGAGGAAACTGATGCTCAGAGGGAGAAAGCTAAGGGCTCTGCCTACAGTCTGCAGGTTGTTAGTGGCAGAGGACAGATGAAAGCAGCCATAGTAGGTGTTGGGGAAGGAAGTAGCCAGGGGAAGGAATGCTGATTAATGGGAATGGGGCCGGAGGAGAAAGAATAAAGAAAACCAGTAGATGTTTGGTGAGCTTGTTACAGGGACCCCCTAGAGGGCTGAAAGTAGGTGTTTAGGAGCAATAAAGGAGCAATGGTGCTTTACCATTTTCATAATAAAGCCCTAGGAGCTCCCGTCCCAGTTTGCTTCTCCAAATTCTTTCTGATGGACACCAGAAAAGAGCCTTCTTTCCTTGTCAATAACCTATTACTGAGATTTTATATCAGTCACTCAACAAGCATTAAGTGCCTGCTCTATGCTCTATGCTCTAGGCCCTGGGTATTAGAAATACCAAAGCCAGACAGCTCCTGCCCTCATGGAGCTTACATTCCAACAGGGAGAGACAGTGTGCTAATGGGAGTGAGTGGCTGCTATTGAGGGCCCCTTGGGAATGGGAAATATTTTTGCCATTTTTTTTTAAAACCCCAGGACTGACTTAGACAGTGATTGATTTTGTTGGGGAAGTTATCAGGATAGTGAGTTTTCCATATAACTCTGTGCTCCTTTTGTTTCCTGCTTGCAGGGTACAAATTGCTCCTCTTTCCCCTGCATTGCTTTTGCTTTTGCCAATTTGGCTCTATCGTCCCAAATATGATACAGCAAATACAAGATAGGTATAGAGACAGGCCAACTCTCAGAGGGGAGGATATAACCATCCGGGAGGAGGGGAAAATTTCCTGGTCCTCTTGGAGAAAGAAGGACAAGCGACAAAGTCACACTGCCTCTTAGTTTGCTAACTAACTTAAATTCCTTAAAGTAGGAGTTTTTGTGCCTTAGATGAATGGGGACAATGGAGTGGAGATGCCCCATGGAGAGATGAAACAGAGATCCCAGCAGAAGCACTGGGGGCTTCCAGGGAAGCAGGGGCTCCTGTAAAAAGGAAGAAGGCAAAGCAGGGGAGAAGCTTACTCCAGCCATTAAAGTAGCTTCCCATTTTAACTCATAATTCTAGATAACTAAATTCTAAATTCTAGCATTGAAGGACTGACTGCAACATAGAGGGACCTGGGTTCCTCCTGGCTCTGGCAATTACTTCTTGTGTGACCCTGGGAAAGGAGGGATGGCTACTTCATTCCTCTGGGCCTCAGTCTTCCTCCCTATAAAGTAAAGCTGTTGGAGTTAATTGTATTAAAAGTCTCCCCCAGATCTAAATCTGCATGGAGCACCTGACACATTTGATGAAGCTGGGGGAGGGGGAGGTGTCAGGAAATGCCTAATGTGGCACTCGTACCTAGTTTTGAGGTGAACAAGAGATTGTAAGAGAAAAAGGTTGAGGAGGGGGAACACTCCAGGCAGGTTGGACAGCCTGTGCAGGCGCAGGAGAGGAACATTATATATGAGAATGGCAGGAAGGCAAGATTGGCTGGAAGGCAGAGTGGTTGGAGTGAAGTGCTCCCCTGCTTCCTTGGAAAGATGAGGGAGAGCTAGACTGGCAGGGGATTTAATGCTCAGCAAAGGAGTTTGAATAGTATGACCCCTTTAGATCCTCTAAGATATCCTAGAGATCTGGCCCAGCCCCTAGAATTTTGCGCATCAAGACACTTTAGGTACAAAAATTATAGTATTCATTCTGGAAGAACTGCGTGAGGACACTTCTCATGAGGGCAAAGATATTTTGGGATATTTCACGGGATGTTTCAATCCATTTCTAATGAATTCCCAGACTTCATGTTTTGATTTTCTGTATATTTTAAAAATATACTTTGAATATATTGTCTGCAAGCTGCTGTGCTTATATTCCCTTGTTGCTCTTCAGTCATGTCTGACCCTTTGTGACCCCATTTGGGGTTTTCTTGGTAAAGATACCAAAGTGGTTTGTCATTTCCTTCTGTAGCTCATTTTACAGATGAGGAAACTGAGGCAAACAGATTTAAATGACTTGCCCAGTGTCACATAGTAAGTGTCGGAGGCCAGATTCGAACTCAGGTCTTCTTAGAGTACAGGCTTGGTGTTCTATCCACTGCTGTCAGTGGCTGTAATGCACAGGCTAGTCCCTCCACTAAAGTCCTGCTTCATTTTGCCATGAAAGTGACCCTGGCTTCTCAAAGACAATGTGAACTGAGTTCAAAACCTGGCAGGTCCTACTAAGCTGGTAAGGCTTCAAGTATGGTTTCATGGACGTTAGATAATACTAAGAATAACTGACACATATTTTGGTTTCAGTGTTAGAAGCATCTAGTCCAACTCCCTTATTTTACAGACATGAAACTTAAAGGAAGTTAAATGAGTCACCCAGAGACACACATGTCATAAGTAGCAGAGATTGAACATAGCCTTCCAGCTGCAAATCCAGTGTTCTTTTTTATTAAACTATTAGTAAAACCTAAACCACAGACCAGTAAAGTGTTGGAGTGTCTAGAAGGATAGGGAGATATAAGAAGAGTTTTGAAAATGAAGTAAGGTGGCTGTGTGACCATGGGCAAGTCACTTAAACCCAATTGCCTCAAAAAAAAAAAACGAAAGAAAGAAAAGAAAATGAAGAAAGGACCAAAGGATCAATGCCCAAAAAACCATAGAATTTGGAAGTGCTGATTTACATGTCAACAAAATTGATTTGAACTTCTCTATCAGTCAGTTTTTTTTAAAAAAAGACAGGTGACTTGTCCAAGGTCACATAGCTAGTAAATGTCTTGGGGCTGGATTTTACTTCAGGCCCTCTTGACTCCAAGGCCAGTGATCTATCCACTGTGCCACCTAGCCACCCCTAAATCAGGAATTCTTAATCTAGGGTCTGCACAATTTTCTTTTTTGTATGTATTCTATTTATTGTATTCTGTTGTCTTGTATTTTATTTGTATTATATTCAGTACAATTGGTTTCCTTTGTAATCCTATACATTTTATTTTATGCATTATGCTGAAAGACTTTGTGACAAGTAGTAATGACACAGCACTAACAAAGCACAACCCCTTCCCTCCCGCCAAAAAAAAACAAAACCCACCAATGGGGAGTAAAATACCTGGGAGAGGGAGGGGGAATTGTCTTTTTTTTTCTATCCCTAGTCCTTACCTATCAGCTTCTGAGGTGGTGGGAAGGAAAGGGGAGGCATCTCAGGAATGGTTGTGCCCTGGATAACTGACAGCTGATGACTAGCCCAGCACAGGGGACAACTTCCAACCTTGCATACAGGCCCTGGAGCTCTTGTCCCTCTGTGCTCCCTCTGGGTGATGACTGCTGCAGGGGATCAGGACCTGGGACAGAGGACACCTTCTCTGTTCCTGGTGGAGAGAGGGGAGTGTGGCCATGAACTCATGACTCCCCTCTGGCTTTTCTCCTCCAGGGCTGTGCCTGGCTTCTACAGAACAAGTCAGATGGTGTGTCATATCAGAAAATGAGCTGAAGAAATGTAATGAATTTAAAGAGGCCATGAAGTCTATCAACCATCCGGGTCTGGCTTGTATAAAGAAAACTTCCCACATGGATTGTGTCAAGGCAATCTCGGTAGGTCACAAGCCCTTTTTCGTGGTGTGGTATATGATTGTCTGCCCGAGGGGGACTGGAAGAATGTTCTCTCTGCTCTCCCCCAACACTCTTACTCTGTTTCATTGCACTGGTACCTCCCTTCCAAGGGGGTCTCTAAGAAATTCTTGTCATTGTTTGGATGTTTCAGTCATGTCTGACTCTTCATGACCCTATTTGGAGTTGTCTTGTCAGAGATACTGGAGTAGTTTGCCATTTCCTTCTCAGGTCATTTTACAGACAAGGAAACTGAGGCAAACAAAATGAAGTGACTTGTCCAGGGTCACATAGCTAGTAAGTGTCTGAGGTCAAATTTGAACTCGGGATAAGTTGTCCTGACTCTAGACCTAGTACTCTGTGTACTATGGTGCCACCTAGCTGCCCCAAAGAAATTCTTAGTGCTCAGTAATTCTGAAAAAGGGCTTTCTGGGAAAGGGAGCCTGGTAGGGAGACAGAATTTCTTGCAATTCTGAGAAAGCAGCTCTATGGAAAATAAAGGAGTAAAGAGAAATGAAATCCAGAAATTATAATTGCAATGGCAGCTCAATTATCTTAAAAAATTAAAAACATACCATATCTGTTGCTGCTTTGTATTGGCATGGAAGGGACCCTGGCTTCTTTAAGGCTATGCCAGCAAAAGGCCAGCTTTGACAAGGCCTGCCAAGCTGGAAGAGCTTCAGCTGAGTAAGGGTCTTTTGTCTGGGTGCCTGCTAGCTGAGACTCAGGCCAGATCAGTGTAGTGATGCTCATTATGTGGAACTTAGCTACCAGGGGACCATTCATTCATATGTTCCCTCTTTCCCTTTTCCTTTCTTCCTTCCTTTCTTTCTCCCTCCCTCCCTCCCTTTCTTCCTCCCTTCTTTTCTTCTTTCTTTCCTTCTTTCCTTCCTTTCTTTTGTCATTCCTTGAGACAATCTTCTAGGAGTGAAGGAGAACCTAGATTTCAAGTACAAATGGTAAAAGATCATAGAATCGTAGATTTGGATCTGAAAGGGACCTCTGAGGTCACCCTAGTTGAGCTCCCCTCCCCCCTTTTTTCACAGATGAGAAAACCTCAGAGAGATTAAGCAGGATTGTCCAAGGTTGGGGTAGCTAGGTGGTGCAGTGAATAGAGTCAGGCCCTGGAGTCAGGAGGACCTGAGTTCAAATCAGACCTCTGACACTTACCACACTTACTAGCTGTGTGACCTTGGGCAAGTCACTTAACTCCAATTGCCCTGCCTTCTCCCCTCAAAAAAAAAAAAAAGATTGTTCAAGGTCAGGTTGCTTGTAGCAGAGCTGAGATCTGAACCTAGGCCCTTTGACTTCTGAAAGTGTGGCTGATGAATAATAACTAATTATTCAATGGATGTACAAATAAAAGGGAATCTGCCCCACTCCTATGCACTTACCATTATCAGCTTTCACAGTTTGTAGATATAGAGCAAGAAGGAACCTTAGATGTGACCTAATCCAACCCCCTCATTTTACAGATGAGGAAACCGAGGCCCAGAGAGGTCAAGTGCCTTGCTTAAGGTACCACAGTAAGTGGAAGAGCCAAGATTTGAATGCAAATTTTGGCTTCTGATTCCTTATCCAGTTTGCTTTCTGTAGACTTCTTGAAGTTGGAGACCAAATCAAATTAATATTTTCTATGGCTATTTTTCATTAGGAAGGGCTTGGTAAATGTTGTTTGAATGGAAGGTAGGGCAATTGCAGACAGGGAGGGAGTATGAGAGAAATTTTTTTTTCATTTAATGGGAGAGAGAATTCTTGGCATGTTTATCTACTATTATGGTTCCAAAGAAAGTAGGAAGGAACTAGGCATTTATTAAATCCCTACTGTGCTAAGCACTTTTGATCCTTAAAACAACCCTGAGAAGTAGGTGCTGTTATTATCCCTACTTTTACAGTTGAGTAAACTGAGGCAGGCAGGGGTTAAGTGACTAAAGCCAGATTTGAAATCAAGCATTTCTGACTCCAGGCCCAGGACTCTATCCACTGAGCCACCAGCTGGTCATGGTGTTTCTATGATTTCCTGCCAAAACTATCCCTTACATGTGATCATACTGCCGTCATTGAGAGGTGAGGGACTTCAGAGCTGCTTATACTCATCCCTTTCAGGAAAATGAAGCTGATGCTGTGACTATTGATGGTGGGTTGGTCTATGAAGCAGGTCTGGTCCCCTACAATCTGAAACCTGTTGTTGCTGAAGACTATGGTACTGAAGAAGGTGAGTTCTCCTTGACTTGCACATGTTGGCTCCCAAGCCAGGATGAAGGATTCTGACAACTCTTGGGGTGCTAACAGGACCAAACCCCAAAGTCCAGAAATTGAGGTTAATATTATTCTCAACAGAGGCCATTGATGAGGGTGAGAGATTGGATTTTGTAGGACAAAACTTTCAGAAATTTCCTGATGATAGCAGAGGCCCTTATGTAAACAACTCTCCTTCTTCATATGTTTCTGCCCTCTGAACTTATTTTCTCTATGTGCTTCTGGCTCTGAAGTATTCAAACCCATAGTGTTAAGGAGCAGAGAGGAAAAAAAATGAATAATGGACATTATTCTGGTCACCAAAACAATATAGGGATTTTAGCTGGGAAATTGCCTGAGAAGGGATTGTAGAATTGGCATTTGCTTGAATGGAGTCACTGGAACAATTCCCAGTGTTTAATTATTTGAAAAGGGAGTTTTGATTATTTTTCTCTTATAATAGTCAAGGAAGAATTTTCTCTTTTTTAAAAAATTTCTTTTATTTTTGATTTGTGAAATAAAACAGACATTTCTGTAACATAGTATAATTTTTAAAGATGATCGCATATCAAAAAACGACTACAAATCTACTATGTACAACTTCCTGTTCCTTTTATACATACAACAAAGTCATCGTGTACATTTCTATTTTTTCTTCCGTTCCCCTTGACATAGCCAACACTAGACACATTTAGGCATATACATATATACATATGTACACATACAAGCACACATGCATATATGTGAAATTATTCTATACAGCCTTCTGTTTATCAGTTCTTTCTCTGGATGCAGATAATGTCTTTCTTCATATGTCATTTATAGTTAATTTAGGTGTTTATCATAGTCAATTTATTTGCTCATACTCTTAAAGCAATATTGCTGTTACTGTATGCAATGTTCTCTTGGTTCTGCTCATTTCACTCTTCATTATTTTGTGTTTTATATATGTTTATATATATATATATATATATATATATATGTGTATATATGTTTTGGCTTTTGTATATGTTTATATACAATATATGTGTGTGTATATATATGTGTCTATATATATGTGTCTGTGTGTCTGTAAATTTTATAAGAGTTTTCAAATTCTTCCTTCTCCTTACCACCAGCTCCAAGTCCAAGATCAGAGATTTCCTGGGATCTCCCTACCCTTTAGGAAACCAGCAGAGTGTCTTTGCCTTCTAGCTGAGATTCTTCCTGTTTCTTCCATCTCTGATAGCACCTCTGTCTCAGTACTTTGCTGTAGCTGTTGTGAAGAAAGGAACTGATTTCCAGATCAAGGACCTCAAAGGCAAGAAGTCCTGCCACACTGGTCTGGGCAGGTCAGCTGGGTGGATCGTGCCTGTGGGGACATTATATGAACTTAACTTGTTGGACTGGCAAGGACCACCAGAACCTATGGAGGATGGTAAGCTGGCACGTACAATGAGGACTCTGGATGTTGTGGCTTTTAGCTTTAGTATTATTATTAGTTCCCAACCTCCCCTGATCGCTCAGTCTTGGTCAAAGAGACTTATATGTACTCATATGACCCATTTAGGGTAATCTAGACAAAAGAGGGAATCTACTTCTACCCAGACCTGTCTGAGTAAAACATAATGGGCCAGAATTCATCAATTCACCTAAACTAAAATTTCTTTACCTTTTGAATAGATCTGAGTTTTCCCAGTGGGGTGCATCTGCCCCAAATTTCATCTCTTTATCATCAAAAGCTGATTGAATACCCTGCAGGGAAGGGGAGGGGGGAACCTTAGTCTTAATTCAATAATTGGTTATTAATGTAAGAGAGAAATAATAATTTTTCTCAAAAGGGAATATGGGATCCTACATTTAGAAATGGTCGTTTTAAACTCCACGTGTCCAAAACACATATGATTAGGGACTTGACTATCCATGGTAAGACCTTGAACCCAGCTCTTCCTGACTCAGAGGCCAATATCCCTTTTTTCTTTAAAAATTTTTTTTCCCCTGCCCCATTACGTTAAAACAATTTTAAAACATTAAAAAAAGTTTTGATTTCCAAATTCTTTCCTTCCCTTCCTCCCTCCCTCCCCTTCCTCTTCTCTGAGACAGTAAGCAATCTGATATAGTTTATACATGTACAATCATGTAAAATATCAGACACCGACTTTAGAGGTACTTTCCCACCCTCTGTGTTCACTACACACAATGTATATTCACTACACACATTGGAAACTGGCGCACTAAGGCAAAGGACAATGGCAACAACAAGAACGATCATTTATCAGTGGCAACAGTGGAAAACCTTGTTTACTGCTGCCATCAATCATCAGTGATTTTTATTTTAGTTCGTGTGCAAAGTGTGGATGTATGTGTCAAACGAAAGGCAAATTTTGTGTAAAATTTACAAGAAAGGTTATTTGGACAAATAGGAATGAGTAAAGGTCTGGGCATGCTGTAGCTTTCTTTCTGTGATTGAAAATTGTGCTTTGGGGGGCCGCTAGGTGGCGCAGTGGGGAGAACTCCAGCCCTGGAAACAGGAGGACCTGAGTTCAAATGTGACCTCAAATAGTTACCAGCTGTTTGACCCTGAGCAAGTCACTTAATCCTGATTGCCTGCAAAAAAAGAAAGAAAACTGTGCTTTGTAAAAATAATATCGTCGGAACCTTGGGTTTTTTATTCATATTCCAACTTTTTGCCTGAGGTCTGTGTCCTTTAATGCCTGCCCAGGCTTGGATGTCTGTGTTCTGCCTTGCAGTATGCTACAATGTCGTACAGAAACTTCTTCCAGTCCAGGGGTTTTTATCCTTTTTTGTGTGATGGATCCCTTCAGCAGTCTGGCGAAACTTCTGATCCCTTCTCAGAACGATGTTTTTAAGTGCATAAAATAAAATACACAGGCTCATAAAGGAAACTAATTTTATTGGACTACAGTGAGCAAAATATATTTTTTAAAAAGCCAGTTCATGGAAGCTCATGTTAAGAACTACAGAACTAGTAGTTACTAGAACTAATTTACCTCCTTCTTGGTTTTGGGACTCTCCCAGGAATCAGGAGGTAGGTGGATGGTTGGGGCAGAGTATTGATTCAGAATCTGCACTTGAAGGATGGACCCAGACCTGTTTGTTGGGAATACAAGTGGGTAATTATTGTGCTTGGAAGGAGATTACTGACTTTCTTGTGGACTCATTCATCCAAAGTGAAAAGCAAATGGTTGAGATTACTATGTTCATGCAGATGTCTTCTGGACCAAGGGCAGGCCTAGAAAGCACTCTTTGATGGACTAGCACTGTCCATGTGTGTCCCCTTACACACCCTTCTCACTGTTTATGCCTGCTATTTCTTTCTCTCCGTAGCTGTGGCCAGATTCTTCTCTGGCAGCTGTGTTCCCTGTGCTATGGCGAAGAATCCTAAATTGTGTTCTTTGTGTGCTGGAAAAGGTAGTGACAAGTGTGCTTGCTCAAGCAGAGAACCTTATTTTGGCTACTCAGGAGCTTTCCAGTAAGTTGAACCCTCCCTATGACTCCAGTGAAATTTCAAGCATCAATAGGTCTGTGGACATTTTCTCCGTTCCCTATGATTTTCTTGGGTCCCTTCAACAGCCACACCTTAGCTTCAACCATCCTGACCTTTGGTTCCTCAGAGAAGTCGGGCAGGACAGCAAGTAACCTGTGCGTTGGTCCCTTCTTCCACAGTCACCCCTACTTTTATTCAAATGAGGCTAATTTATGCAAAGCACCTTATAGAACTTACAGCATTATATGCAGAGGGGCTGTTATTATTATTAATATTATTGTTGTTATTACGGGTTCTTTCAGTTTCTTGGGCCTAGTCTAGACCTGAACTGGAGGAAGACAAAAGGCCTTACTCAGAAAGTTCTCTAGCATTCAGCAGTCCAACCAAGATAATTCTTTGATTGTTAGAGACAGGCTAACTACTTATGAAAAGAAGCCCCCTACACTCTGGCTCACAGTCTGGCTTACTGGGAAAAAACAAACATCTCTTTTCCCTGTAGGCCAATTCGAGCTGACTTCCGGGGCCCTTCCACTTATCCCTCCTGGCTGTCCACCTCCACTAGATTTCTGAAATAGATGCTTCCCTCTAACTAACTAGTTCCCTCTCCTCGTGTTTTGCCTCACACTGGTTCAGCAGAGCTCTAGAGTAGAGCTTCTCCATGTCAACCAGGGAGTCAAATTACCTATGCTCACCGAAAAGGAACCAAAAAATGGATTTTTAACTCTAGGCAGCCAACTTGGGGCCCCTGGAAGATGTGAAGTATTTCTGTCTCATGTTAGAGATTCTTAAATTGTTATACTTAAACACACACACACACACACACACACACACACACACACACACACCCCTCCAGATACTTCTTTTTGGCTGAACTCCCAGAAAAAGGTGATGAATGGCAGAATCTTGAGTCAGTGTCTGAACCTCTTCTGCAGTTAATACATCCCTGGACATTAGTTACATGCTGAATGCCCAGCTCTGACTTAGGTACTGTGGGGATACAGAAGTAAAAGAAGCTGATTCTGCCCTCAGGAAGCTCACAGAAGGAACATTGGATTGGGATGGGAATACTGGTTGTTGTTCAGTCATTTCAGTCATGTCTGACTCTTCCTGACCCCATTTGGGGTTTTCTTGGCAGAAATACTGGAGTAGTTTGCCTTTTCCTTCTCCAGCTCATTTTACAGATGAGGAAACTGAGGCAAATAGGGTTAAGTGACTTGCCCAGGGTCACACAACTAGTAAGTGTCAGAGTCCAGATTTTAACTCAGGGAAGATGAATCTTCCTGACTCCAGGTCCAGCACTCTGTGCACTATGGCGCCACCTAGCTGTTCTGGGAAGACTAGACTGATACCCATAAGACAAAAGCCAACCAATCATGGCAGGACATGAGAAGTTTCATTGATCCAGTGGAAAGACAACTGAATTTGGAGTCAGAAGATTCCAGTCTAAATCTGGACTCTCCCACTTTACTACCTCTAAGACCCGAAGTGAGTCACTTCTCACAAGTGACTTTGGGCCTCAGGGTCTTCATCTTCAGGATGAAGGGTTTGGGGTCAATCATTTCTAAAGTTCTTTCCATTTCTACATCTACAAGTAAGTGGGACCTTCCCCTTAACTGCAACCAAGCTTCACACATCAATAGGATTCATCAGTGTCATTGCATGCTGAATTGGGTCATGGGTGCCAGAGGAATGGGGGTGGGGTGCGGTGGATGGAGCCCTAGGTTTGAATCTTGGCTATAACCCTTCTTCCGTGTGTGACCTTAGGAGCCTCTGGTGGACTAGGTGTTCTCTGGATTCTCTTGTTTGGAAATCCTCTGTATGCTTCTATGTCTGTAAGGGCTATACAAAAGCATAGGATAAACTATGAATGGTGGGCTGGGCTCATTGTGATTTTTTTTCCCTAGATGCCTGAGGGACGATGTTGGTGATGTGTGTTTTGTCAAGCACACAACTGTGTTAGGTAAGTACCAGGGAAGAGAAGCCTAGATCCCCATTACCCCAAGCATTATTCACAGCCTAACCTCAGTCTTGTTATATTTCCCACCCTTGTGTTCTTTCTTGCAACTCTCTTCTGGAGAGAATTTTAAAAAGTTAGTAATGGTCTTATGGTTATACTATTTACCATCTGTTGGAGGATAGGTGAAATTTTCATCACTGGACTTTTCCAGTTCTCTCTTTCATTGATTATTAACCTTTCCATCCACATCCCTACCCACACCCTGATACTTGTAGACTAAAGTTACCCAACTTGGGGCCTGGTCACCCTTCTAACGAGGAACATACAAAGGAGACAAAAGTATGAGACATAAAAGGTAGAATCACTGAGCCGCCATAGCCAAGGGAGGTGAGGGCTGGCCCTAGGGGGTGGGGAGGAAGATTGTTGGGATGTTAATGGATAATTGATTACAGCTAAGTAGTACATGGAAGATTTCTCATGGGAAAGTCTGGTTCTTTAGGAAGGCGAAATCTAATTTGCTCTTAGGCCTTTGTAGTATTGCCAAAATTCTCAAAGCACAACAAAATAGTCTGCCTAGCATCTCTTTGACTTAGAATTCTGATTCCACTATTGATTTTCATCAAAGATTTCTTCTTCTCCTTGATCTTTTGTTTTTATTCAAAATATTTCTCTCATTTAATGCCCATCATAGTTCTTTGCACACAGTAGAAGTTTAATAAATGCTTGTTCATTTGAGTTTGTTCTATAGTAGATCTGGCCTCCCTAGTCTTGGCAGATTCAACCTTCCAAGAGGAGATGCTGATTCAAGAAAACTGAGAATTCATGGGGTACGGATGCATCCTTGGAACCCTGCTCATTTGAGGTTTTTGCTTCTTCTTGCAGAGAACCTTCCAACTGAGGATGACAAAGAAAAATATGAGCTACTCTGCCCTGATAACACGAGGAAGTCTGTGGATGAATATCTGGACTGCAACCTGGCCAAGATCCCAGCTCATGCTGTTGTGGCCCGAAATGTGAATGGCAAGGAGGATCTGATCTGGAATCTCCTCTCCACTGCACAGGTAATGGCCACCCTTTTTTCCTCTTTTTTTTGAAAAAAATTCAGTTTTATTTTATTTCAGTCTTAAATTCTGTCCCTCTGCCTATCCCCTCCCTCACCCATTGAGAAGGCAAGAAATATAAAACTCATTACAAATATGAAGTCGTACAAAACTCATTTATGCACTAGCCATGTGAGAACAGAAAAAGAAAGAAAGAGGAAAAAATATGCTTCATTCTGCATTCTGAGTCTATCAGCTCTCCATCTGGAGGTGGATAGCATTTTTCATCATGAGTCCTTTGGAACTGTGGCAGGTCATTGCATTGATCAGATTTACTAAATCTTTCACAGTTGATCTTCTTTATCCTGTTGCTATTACTGTGTAGATAGTTCTCTTGCTTCTGCTCTCTTCACTTTGCATCAGTTCATACAAATCTTCCCGGGTTTTTCTGAAACCATCCCTTTCATACATTTCTTACAGCACAATCGTATTCCGTCACATTCATATATCATAACTTGTCTGGCCATTCCTTAATGGATAGGTATCACTTTAGTGTCCAACTCTTTGCCATGAGAAAGAGAGATGGTATAAAAATTTGTGTACACATGAACCCATTACTGATGCACTGGCTAAGCTAGGATCTCATAAGCCTATGAATCTGTCAGTCTGTGTTAATACACAACAGACAAATTCACCACTGGTGCTTCATGTGATAGAAAGAATAGCTAGTATTTTACATGGCACTTTAAATGCTTTGCAGTTATTATTTCATTTGGTCTTCACGACAACCCTTCGAGGTCAAGGCTACTATTCTCTTTTGTTGTTGTTATTCTGTCATTTCAGTCATGTCTGACTCTTCAAGACCCCGTTTGGGGTTTTCTTGACAGAGGTTCTGGATTGCTTTCCCATTTCCTTCTCCAGTTCATTTTACAGATAAGGAAACTGAGGCAAACAAGGTCACACTGCTAATAAGTGTCAGAGGTCAGATTTGAACTCAAGAAGATGAGTCTTTTTGACTCCAGGCCCACAACTGTATCTATTGCACCACCTAGAAACCATCTTCATTTTGTAGATGAGGAAAATGAAGTGAACAGAGGTTAAAAGACTTGCCCAAGGTCATACAACTACTAAATATCTGAGAACAGAACTCTGTTCTTCCTGACCACAAGTCCAATGCTTCCACTGCATTCCATCTGCGAACATTTTGGAAGAATTGATCAAGAGAAGATGTTTCTCAACACAATCAAAGTTGTTTCGGATCATAAGGGAGAGCATTTTTCCAGAGCAAAGAACTGAGAAAATGCTTCTCATCCAACTGCTCTAGGGTGAACATTTTTATATGCTTTGCAAGAAAATTAATCAAATGAAAGTCTTGGATAAGTGGAGATAGATAGAACTGGGAGATTAATGGAGGCATACAAAGTAGACAAGAATATGAGATATATAAGATGGAATTGCTGACACTTACTTAATAGCTCTGGGCTTGGGAGAGATGCCTAGGACGTTCTGAAAAAGAGGTAAAAAATAAATAGCTTACAGCATGTAATCAGTCCCTCTCGGGAACAGGCTTCCTTCAAGCATTCCCATACACTAGGTGAATGTAAGGTTCCCCATTACTCTTTCCGATGGCCCAGTGGCTATATCTGATTTGCTGCTAGGCCTCTGCACAATCTTCTAGAAGTAAAATACAATAGCAGGCTTATGGGTTTTCTGGTCTTGAATTCTAATTCCACAATAAATTTTAGTTAGAAATTCCTTCTGCCTCTTGACCTGTTATTTTTGCCTCATGATTTCTATTCACTTTTTGTAGGCTGATTTTCTTTGTCCCTTTAGTCCATCCATTGATCAATAATCATTTATAGTGTGCCTGTTAAGTGCTGGGGACATAAAGACAAAATACATACATATATAAGTTTACATGAAATATATAAAAAATAGAAGCAAGCTCATATGGGAGACAGGGAAAGCTAGGTGGTGCAGTGGATAAAGCACTGAGCCTAAAGGCAGGAAGACTCATCTTCTTGAGTTTGAATATGGCCTCAGACACTTAATAGTTGTGTGACCATGGGCAAGTCATTTAACCCTATTTATTCCAGTTTCCTCATCCATAAAATGAGCTAGAGAAGAAAATGACAAACCACTCCAGTGCCTTTGCCAAGAAAATCCCAACTGGGGTCATGAAGAGTCTGACATGACTGAAAACCACTGAACAGTGACAACATATGGGAGAAGTGAACAGCAGCTGAGGGGGTCAGGCTTAGATTTCATGTAGAAGGTATAGAAGGTAAGCTGAATCTAGAAGGAAACAAGGGATTCTAAGAGGCAGAGGTAAAGAGAGAGAGTGGATTCTAGGCAAGCAGACATGGCGATGGAAGATGGTATCTTCTGTCTTAGGAATAGTAAGAAGACAGTTTGGAGGACCCTGGAGTGGGTGAAAAGGAGCAATGTGTAATTAGGCAGGAAAGGTAGATTGTGAAAGTCTTTAGATAATAGAGTTCATATTTTGATCCTAGTGGGAATAAACAGTCATTGGAGTTTATTGAGTAGGGAGGAGTAACATTGTCAACATTGGGCTTTAGGAATATCACATTGACAGTTATGAGAAGGATATGTTAGAGAGAAATGAGACAAGTAGACCAATTAGGAGGCTTTGCAATAATATAAGGGAGAAGTTACGAGGGACTGAAATAAGGTGGTCTAAGGGAAGAAGAAAGAAGAGGATATATATGGGAGAGGCTGTGAAGATCATAAGATTAAGCAGGGATTGGACAAACTGAGGAAAACTCTAAACTTGTGAACCTGGTGACTGGAAGGATGATGGATACCTGCATTTAAACAGAGAAATTTAGCTGAGAAATGGGTGTATGGGACAAGACCATGAGTTCTGTTCCGAGTCTGAAATGCTTGTGGAACTGTCCAGTAGGTCGTTGGTGATGAAAGAACGGACTGGAGCTCATCTTGATTAGGGTTGGGTATAGAGACTGGTGAACCTATAGCATTGAGAAGATCATCAAAAGTATGGGAGCAGATTAGGTCACTAAGTGGAGAATGTAGAGGAAAGGACCTAAACACTGGGTTATCTCCTCCCTTGTTAACAGTTTTCATTCATGTTTCTGTTTTCCTTTAAATAGGAAAATTTTGGCAAGGGCAAAACAGATAAATTCAATCTATTTGCTTCCCCTCATGGAAAAGACCTGCTCTTTAAGGACACTGCCAACAGACTTTTGAGAGTTCCTCCTAAGATGGACTATGAACTGTACCTGGGATACCAATATGTCCAGGCCATTAAGCCTATTAAAGGTAAGCAGAGACTCTGGTCTACATCGGAGTGGCCCAAGCAGTCCGATGTCAGCATATGGGGCAGGCCATGATTCTAACTCAGTTGTGGGCATTGTAAGACATCACAACACAGGCATTTGGCCCTTTGAGGATTCCAAAGCACTTTCTAAAAATCAGTGGCAATTGATAAGATGGAGAAGCAGAGCCTCAGAGGGATTAAATGGCTTTCTTTTGATGGTCTCCTACAGGCCAGCTGTTAGACCAGATGGTTCTCAGTATTTGTCAACTGAGTGGTAGCCTTTTAGAGGTTTTCATTTGAATGAAGGACAGTGGAAAACGTTTCAAGAACTATATCCTGAGGCTATTTTGCTTGGAACAGATGAAATTTTCACAATGCCTCTCCCCAACATAACTATGATCCTCAGTCCAACTTCCCAGGAAATCATAGTTCCAAGCTGACATCCTAGGGAAGTACAGAATCAGAGAATGTCAGGGATAGAAGGTACCTTAGAGGTCATATATTTGAGACTATACATTCATGTATTTGAGAGATCATATATATCATATATTTGAGAATCTGACCACATAGCAGAGAATTTCAGTGGTAAAATGAACATTAGAAATTACATATGAATATATGCTGAATATATATGGTATATGAATACATATGATATGTGAATATATCATATATTTGAGAGATTATATACTTGATCATGTATATTTGAGAATATATATTGACCTATTCCAGAGATCATATATTTGAGAATCTGATCATATATCAGAGAATTTCAAGGATAGAAAGGACCTTAGAGATTATGTATTTGTTTCCCTCCTTTTAAAGATGTGAATATCGAGGTCATCAAGGGAAAATGACTCTCCCAAAGTCATATAGGGAGGTCCTTGAAAGGCTGGGTCAAATCAGTTAATTGGGAAGTATTTAGAAAGTAAGCTCCTAGCCTATTTTGGTTTTGTTTTTTAATTATCCATAATCTCTAGCACAATTCCAGGCACATAGTAGGCACTTAATACTTATTAATTACACTTGAAGAAAGTATACCAGAGTGGAAATGGAAAATGGTTTGTTCTAGGAATTAGAGGATCTAGGTTAAAACCGAAGTTACTACCTGTACAACCTTGGGCCAAGTCACGTCACCTCTCTCTACCCCTGTTTTTTCATCTGAAAAATGGAAGGGTCAGAGTAGATGGCCTCTGAGATCTCTTTCAGGGCTAGATCTGTGGTTCTATGGTATGGTTTATATTCTAGCTCTCTTATTAATTGTGTGACTTTGGGCAAGTCACATTGATGAATTAAGCTGCATTCTTGAAGCTATTGTACAAAGTTTCTTAATCTGGGGTTCATGCACTTCTAAGGGATCTATGAATAAATTTCAGGGAGCCTATGATCTTACATAGGGAAAAAAACTGCATCTTTATGTTAACTAATACCTACATGAAATTCAACATTTCATTCAATTATTTGAAACTATTACTCTGAGAAGTTGTTATTGTTAGTCCTTTGTTCTCAAAGAGGACCAGTGATATCATGAGAGTGCTGTCTTGACTTGTGCATTTAGTGGTCCATAGGCTTCACCCAACTGCCAGAGCTGACCAAGACACTAAAAAGGGAAGGAACCTCTCTGGTAGTAATATGCTACCACCCCCACACCATGAGGGCATGGCTTTCTAGTTGGGGGAACTGCAAGCTGAAAATCCAGAAATTTAAATTTGGTCCAAGGTCCTGTTGGCCTAGGAGAGATCTACAGGGATCCTACTTTGCCTCTCTTCCCTCCCGGCCTCCATTAGAAATTAAGGGAATCATTTCTCCTTTCTAAAGATTATAGGACCATATGATTTGGGCCAGAAGTGACCTTGGAGGTTATTTGGTCTGGTCCTCCTCGTTTTAAAGAGGAAAAGATGGAGGCCAAGAGGATTCTTCCTGGATTGTAATGGGGAGGAGGGGAAGTAGTAAGATCAGTGTGTAAAAGATCTTGAGTTCCTGGGTGTTAAAGGAAATGAAAGAGTTCTTCTGGTTACTGGATGGATGATAACCTCCTTTTAGTGTCAGAAATCCTAACTCTAAGGAAATTGATGGAATTGAAGGGATGAGGACAGTAAATGGTTAATTGTGTGAATTGAGTGAACCATGTTGACTCAGTTGTGACTCAGTTCAAGATCTGGTTCAGTTCCCTTCCTATTCAATAATGGATCTAGTCCAACTTCTATCTTTTAAGAAAAGTTTATTCAATTGTAGGAATTGGGAGAAAACTTTATCGTTTTGTTTAAACCTAGCTCTGTGTGACTGGGAAGCTGGACCACCTCTCCTTGCCTCTTAGAGACCCTTAACCAAGGACATAGGTCATGAAGACCAGAAATCCAGTCAGACCCAAAGATTGATGCAAGGAGTTTTCTTACAATTTTTCTTACAATTACAAACTCAAGCAATTCATATGTCTTAACTGAAAACTGGCCCCACCCTGATCAATCAGTTATTGCTTCCACAATCCTTTGATTGTTTACAGTTGGGGGGAGTGAGACACCTCTTTTTCTGATTTCAAAGAATTTGCTCTTTCCTTCCCAATTTGGAAAATCTCTACTCTTTCATCTAACTAGAATTAGATGGCATAATGTATTGTTTCCTTTTAATTAATTGACCTTATTGGAGAAATTGTTTTTAACATAGAAAAGTTTGTCTCTCCCTGTATTTGGGGTCCAGGTCTAAGCTGAGGAGTCTGGTCTTGGTTTGTTGGGCAATTGTCATACATTGTCCAATAAATCAATAAGCTCAGAAGATCAAACTTCTGTTTTCTTAGTCATTTCATCTTTCACTGACCACAGCTCAGGCATTTCCATAGAGCCTTTTAAGGACTGAGTCACAGACCAACCTCTGACTTCTCTTCCTAGGTCATGCCCTAGACAAGCTCCATTCCGTAGGGGACAATAAGGTGAAGTGGTGCACAGTGAACAATGATGAGAAGAGAGTGTGTGACAAATGGAGCGTGTTCAGTAATGGAGTCATTGAGTGTGAGGTGGGAGAAAACTATGAAGACTGCATTGTCAAGATAATGGTGAGCACCTCCCATTCTGGTACAGCCTCAGTGTGTGGGGGCTCTTCAGTCTAGAGGACCTGGGTTCTAGTCACAGCTCTACTCCTTACCGGTGGAGAGACCCTGAACAAGCTGCTTGGCTTTGCTTGTAAAATGAAGGGCTTGGCCTAGGTGATACTGAAAGTACTGTCTAACTCGAAACTCCTACCATTAAAAGTAGGAATTTCCTAACAGAGAAAGATGACAAATATTAATAATAATATTTCTGCGGAGTCTGGGCTTCTCTGTTAGGGAATTACATTGAATACCAACTTCCCAGGAGTTAAGTGTATGGCTGCCATTATTCAGACAATCCATTCTGCACTGAGTCTCTTCCTCCATGCCTGGAAACTCAGTGGAGCCATCAGCCAGACTAATAAATGAGTGCCTTTTGGTGCTCATGGGAACCTGTGCTTGGGAAGAAAACCTGGCACCCCTGCTTCACTGTTAGCCTTGTGACATGAACAGAAACGACTCAGACATAGTACTTTATAGGTAACGTCTGAAAACTTTACTCCCTGCCTCAATGAAAGTATTTTTTTTCATTGTTGTGTCTACAAAGGTGTGTTATTGCCCACCAGAGAGTCATAGCCGTCCCTGCAACATATGACTTGACTTAGTGTAAGAGAAATACCCCCTCACCTCTGCCATGCCAAGGAGAGTGAGGTTTTCTTGCAATAAAAGATGTGCACTTATAGAAAGTAATATTTTAAACTGTCATGTGCTGGGTCTCCTATGTTGTATCCAAGACTGTCTACTTTCTTACTCCTCTCTAAAATGAGGGGGTTGGATTAGATGACCTTGGAGGCCCCTTCTAGCTCTATATCTGTGACGCCAGGAGCCTTAGATGTGACTTTAAATATGGGGAACAGCACAAGTGAGGTAGGCCTGGCATCTGAGTCTGCAGACAGCCAAGGGCAGTTCTGCAGATCCGTGAAAGATTGCAGTCTGTGTTTCTCTGGATATTTTAGAAAGGCAAGGGAGGGAAGCAGTGACTAGGGAAAAAAAGCACAGTGCTGATGAAGCTAACAGTGAGTATAATTAACATTTCCATACAATGCTTTAAAGTATTTTACATAATGTTGTTTCAAGTGAGCTTCACAACAGTTCTGTAACATAGGTGCCACAGGTATAACACCCCCCAACTCCCGGATTTTATAGATGAGGAAAATGGGGCTGGGAGAGGTTGTGATTTATAACAACAGAAAGTTTCCTTCCACCTTCAGAATGACCACTTCAGATTCACCATTAGCAGATCACACAGCAGTCAGAAAGACTTGAACTCAGATTTTCTTGACTTCAGGCCAAGGCCATCATGGATTTCACACTGGCCAGTTAGCTTCATTATACTTTAGTAATTTAATTTAATAATATTATAATTTATCTGGGGACAAATATTCCATAACCAAAGACTGTATTCCTTAATCCCAAAGTTCATGAATAAATACAGGTGGTCATAGGAGATTTGGGTGAGATATCCAGAGAAAATAGGTAGCTTCATAACCTTGGTAAGTGAAAGAAAGTTATGGGGTGTCTAACAACCAGAAAAATTGATATGGTGGGAAGTAAGACAGAGGACCTTGGTCTGAGACCTGTCTTTATTAGTTTTACAATCAGCTAACTTCTCTAGTCCTTAGTTATCTCATCTATAAGATGGGGATAATAATTTTAAAATTGCCTTGTGCAGGGTATTTTTGTTAGGAAAATATATAGTGCTATATATATAATTTTGTTAGGAAAATATAAAGTGCTATATAAAATGTGAGCTATTATTTCCTCCCCCGCAATTGTTTGCTGTGTGAGATTGATATTCAAGGCCATTTCTGGTGTCAAACTCCACCTAAGTTCCTGGCCTTCCCATCCTCCTTCTTCCTCCTCCTCCTTCCCTGATCAGTCAGTTCTGTCACCAAGCATGCACTGAAGCAGTTCTGATGGAGGGCTACAAGGCTGCATGGAACAAGACCCAGTCCAGATGTTTGGTAATGATGTGCTTTGCCCCCACAGAAAGGGGAAGCTGATGCCATAAGCACTGATGGAGGATATGTCTACCTTGCTGGCAAGTGTGGACTGGTGCCTGTCCTGGTAGAGAACTACAGTGAGTAGAGGGAAGATTTCTCTTTGTGCTTGAATCTCTCTTGACTGCGGACAAAAGATTTTGCATATAGCTCTCACTGGGGATTTTTTTAGGCAGAAGGGTGGGAAATAGCAAAGGACTAAAACAGTATGACTAATAATCATTTAAACATTTAAAGCTCCAAGATAATTGCAACAGCTCGGCTTAGCCCATAGCTGTATGCACTAAGGTCACATACTACGTCTAATTGTTATGCTTCTGGTGGAGAGAGGTTCTAATAAGCCCTGAAATGGTCAAAAGGCAAGAGGAAAGAGAAAACATGGGCCTGAGTCATCCATGCACCCCAAGGATAGAACCAGAATAGGGATGCAGTTTTACTTTTCATGGTATTCTGAACTGTGGAGAATCAAAGATTCTCCTTAACGGGATAAATATATATGCTTAAGGAGACTTGCTATTTAGTGTTTGCAGAGGGAAGATGATGCACTCCTCTGTCTTCTTTATCTTTTCAGCACCTAAACGTGGAGGCACTCATGGGTCTGATTGTGTGAATAAACCTGTTGAGGGTGAGTTTGAATTGGTAATTCCAGGGGTGGAAGGAAAATTTCTGTTGTGATAAAAAGCAAAACTATCAAGGAGCCTCAGAAGATGAAATGGTAGAAAACCAAGGTTAGGTTTTTTTAAAAAATTAAGTTTTTTTTGAATTAACAAAAATTCACTTATTCTCCCACTTAAAAAAAAAAAGAAAAGCAAAACTCTAAGGTCAGTTGCAAAGAGTCACTGGGGGATTGCATATGTTTCAAGAGATTTCAAGATGTAGAACAGTCCCTGTTTGGGGTTCATTCTTACTAGCCCCATAGAAGGCTGAGAAGGGGATCAAACTCATATTGGTATTTTTTTTTCTTTTTGAAGGGGGAAGGCTGGGCAATTGGGGTTAAGTGACTTGCCAAGGTCACACAGCTGGTAAATATTAAGTGTCTGAGGTCGGATTTGGACTCAAGTCCTCCTGACTCCAGGTCTGGTGTTCTATTCACTGCATCAACTAGCTGTCCCCATATAGGTATTTTTTGCTTAGAAAACAGTAAAAAAAAAAAAAACAACAAAAACCCAATCCATACACTTGCAAGCAGCTGAGATTAAATGCCAAGTGACTTCCTCATCTCCCAACGCTGAGACAGAAGATTCTACTGGAGGGAGGGAAGAGACAAATTTCTGATTACACACTCTTTCTCTCTCTCTCTCTCCCCATATATATGTATGTGTGTATGTGCATATGTATATATAAATGTATACATGAGAACATAAATAATACTTATGTTAACTGAGCAATTAGTTTTATATTATACATACATAGATGTATTTTATACATACATATAGGTACGTATATACATATAAACATGTGTGTGTTTATATGTGTATTCGGTTAGCTAGGTAGCACAGTAGATGGAGCACTGGGCTTGGAATCAGGAAGACTCATTTTCTTGAGTTCTAATCCAGCCTCAGACACTTACTAACTGTGTGACCCTGGGCAAGTCACTTAACTCTGTTTGCCTCAGTTTTCTCATCTGTAAAATGAACTGGAGAAGGAAATAACATACCACTCCAGTATCTCTGACAAGAAAACCCCTAATGGGCTCGTGAAGAGTCACATACAACTGAAAAATGACTGAACATAAACAATTACATGGAAAAGGTTTCCTTAAGAAATCATGGGTTCTTTTTCATTGGAAGTCTTTTGAGTACAGCCAGGATAACTACTTGGGTATGTTGGGTATGTTATAGTGGAGATACTGTCATAAGAAATGAAGTAGCTGGCTGCCCAGGTCCTTCCAACTCTCTGGTTCCATAATTCTGGGGACATTTATTTGTCTGTTTCCTCCAAGGCATAAAGTAGGCTTGGTCTAGTGGTAACAAGTGGCACTTTCTGGAGTGCCTCAGAATGCTAACTTTTGCTTTTTTGTGTCTGCTTTTTTCAAGGCTATTATGCTGTGGCTGTTGTTAAAAAAGGTTCTGATCTCACCTGGGATTCACTAAAAGGCAAGAAGTCCTGCCATACAGCAGTTGGCAGAACAGCTGGCTGGAACATCCCTATGGGCCTGATATACAACAAAACCCAGTCCTGCGAATTTGGTAAGCTGGTTCTTTCAGGAAGTTATTTGTTCGACTTTCCCTAGCGGTTAGAGATTTGGGGAAAGTTACATTGTGAAATCCCTCCTCACCCTGGGGGGCAGGGAGTGCTAAACATTCCTATATGGATAGAGTCAGGTTAAAACAAGCATCTAGGGAAGATGTGAAGGAGAAAAGTAGTCACCAAAGGACCTGGGTGATGGTGGGAGCATATGAATTGATTTTCTTTAACTGCCTTGAGTTTTGTTTTTATTTTTTATCACTGTCTGGCGGGGTCACCTTCTCTCTGTGCAATTGGCAGCATACCTATCTGCCTGTCACTTCATCTCTGGATATTAGATTTGTTTCAGGTTCTGGTCTTATGGTCAGATGTCTTCACTTCACTGAGGCAGTTATATAGTTTAAAATAGAGGCTTTTAACATGGAAAGTAAAGGGAAGTAAGTATTCTTGTTCTGATTCAAGTAGAAACAGCTGTCTTTCCTCTATGCAGATAAATACTTCAGTGAATCCTGTGCTCCTGGTGCTGATCCTGATTCCAAACTCTGTGCCTTATGTATTGGCAATTCAGGCTCACCAGTTCTGGATAAATGTGCTTCTAGTACCAAAGAAACCTACTATGGCTACAATGGAGCTTTGAGGTAAGGGTACTAGATCTAGCCCTGTTAAGAATACCACCAGCAACCCCAGCTTCTTCCCTTTTTTTCTTGACATCTTTCTGATGCACTAATTCTTCCTTCTTCCTAGCAGCTCTAGGCTGTACTTCGAAAGGTGCCATCCTTAGGAAATAGACCTTCAAAGAGACTGAAAGATACACACAATGGCATGGTCAGGGACCCAAGTGTCCCTGATACCTGAGGAAGATGCTCTTTCTTTATAGACTCTCAAGATGCTTTACCTTCCGACTGCTTTTCTTCCTATTTTCTTGAACCTAGTTTTAACCGACTCTTCATTATTACAGCTTAAAAACTCTTGCCCTGTAATTGAAAATGGTACTGGCCTAGGATTAACCCTGAATTGTAAAATCATAGATCAGAAAGGGCCCTTATAGATCATCTAGTCTAACTCCATCATTTTATAGATGGGGAAATCGAGACTGAGAAAGGTGATGAGCTTTGCTCAGGATTGGGTAGCTGGTTGGGGGCAGGCAGTACTCAGCTAGTAGTGAGGTCTCCTAACTCTCATCGAGGGCTTTAGAACAGGTCAATAGGATGTAGACCAGATCCGTGGCTCCACACATTTGGTCATTTGTGGGTCCTGCCAGCAACGACAGATTTGCTGGGTTGTTGGATTTTTTTTCCCTGACAGACTGATGTAACACCATAACTTATGAGCAATGTAGCCTTTTGTTGCCTCTTGGTTGGCATGAAGGCAGTATAGATTAGAAGCTGAATGACTAAAGGGAAAGGTGGCATTTTGCACTGGAAAGAATACTCTGGAGTCAGAGAGGCCAAGTTTACATCCCTCTTCTGATACTTATTTACCTGAGTGATGTTGGGCACATTAGCCCTCAGTTTGCTCATCTCTAAAAAGGAGTACTAGTTCAAAAAGATTCTGAGATCATTCTAGAGCTCGTTTTAGGACTATAACTGCTTTGCTTCTTTTATTATCGTAGAATGAATTATTGAATCTCAGAATTAGGAGGGAGCTCAGTGATCATCTAATCTAACTTACATACAAGAAAGAATTCTTTCCATGACATCCAAGAAATGATTTAGACCACCCCTGATCTAGACTCTGGAAACTGAAGCGATAGGTAACTTAACTGCCCTTTTGGGATTGAGCTAAATGGTGTTTGTTCAGTCATTTCAGTTGTATCTGACTCTTTGTGACCTCATTTGGAGTTTTCTTAGCAAAGATATTGGAGTGGTTTGCCACCTCCTTCTCTAGCTCCAGAAACAGAGGCAAACAGGGTTAAGTGCCTTGCCCAGGTCACAGAACTATTAAGGGTCTGAATCCACATTTGAACTCAGGACAGTGAGTTGTCCTGACTCCACACCTAGCACTCCGTGCAATGTGCCACCTAGCTGCCTTAAAGAAATTCTTAGTGCTCAGTAATTCTGGAAAAGTGCTTTCCCTAAAAGGAGCCCAAGGGGAGACAGACCCCATCATCATCAGTTTGAAACTCCCAGGTAGGAAATTTCTTCTATTAAGCTCAGACAAGTCTCTGATTTATAATTTAGTCTTGATAGTTGCCTGGGGCACAGAGGTGAGGTGATTTGGCCTGGATCCCACAGTTAGTGAGCCAGCACACGTCAGAGGAAGGACTTGACACGAGGTCTTCTCTCCGACTGGAAGGCTAGCTCTGTCCCTACTTTACCTGGATACCTTTCAAAGGGATCATACAATCATAGAGTGAAGGTCAACCCCTTATTTTACAAGTAGGGAAACTGAAGGGCTGAGAGTCATGTGACTTGCTCAGGGTCATAGAGGCTAAAAGTGCTAAAAACCAGGATTAGAAGACTGAGGCACGAGGAGGTTGTGGTTGCCAAAGGTTACACAGGTAGTTTCAGGGGAAAGATCTGATGCTATAAACATGTCAGGTTTTTTTTTGTGTTTGTTTCATGCAATGTTGTATGGTCAGCTGACGTGAATAAATTGTGATTGGTCAAAACGGATTATGGGACTAAAGCAACGGCTTTTTTGTCTATAATGAATCACTGACCAGTTTGACTATGCTCAATCATGTCTGGTGCATAATGACTTGATTGTTGGTCAGTCCTGACCAGGTTAAAAATAAAATATTTTGCAAAGATATTTTTTATTATAAAATATTTTATTTGTATAGAGAAACTTTCTTTTTAAAAAAATATTTATTTTTATATGCATTTATAATCTGTTCCTCTCACTGCACCATTCTTACTAAGCAAAATAAATAAAAGCTGCATAATAAACATTCATAGTTCAGCAAAATAAATTCCTACATTGGCTGTACCTGAAAATGTCTGTCTGTCTGTTTGTCTGTCTGTCTGTCTGCATTTTAAGTTCATCACCTCTCTGGCAAGAAGTGAGTGGCATATTTCATCTGTGGTCTCATTAGTTGGGGTTTATCACTACATTGATCAGAGTTCTAAAGTCTTTTGAAGTTAAATTTCTTTATAATGTTGCCATTATATAGTTTGTCTTCCTAGTTCTGATGCCTTGCATCAGTTAAAAAATGCCTTTCTAGTTTCTTCTGAAACTGTTTTATAGTTTCTTACAGAACAGGAACATTCCATCACATTCATATACCATAATTTGTTTAGCCATTGTCCAATAGGAGGACAACCTCTTTCCAATTTTTAGCCCCTAATAAAAAGAGCCACTATGGTATTTTGGTACATATATATCTTTAGGAACTTTCATTTTATTCTTTATCTCCTTAAGGTATAAGTTTAACAGTGGGATCTTTGAGTCAAAGGGCAAGAACGTTTTAGAAATTTTCTTTGCAAATTCTAAATTATTTTCTAGAATGGAACAAATTCACAATTCCATCAACAATGATTCAGCATGCCTATTTCCTCACAATTCCTTCAACAATGAATATTCTCATCTTTGGTTATCTTTGCCAATATCCTGGATGAGTAGTGAAACCCCAGAGGTTGTTTTGTTGTGATTTGCTTTGATTTATTTTATTTTCAGTTCTCTGCACATTGATTTGGAGCAATCTGATGTAGTTATTAATGGTTTGCAAATTCTTCTGAGGGTTATTTGTTCATATTCTTTGATCACTTATTCATTGGGGAATGGCTTTTGGTTTTATATATTTGTGTTAGTTCCCTCTATATCATATATATCAGAACCATATCAAAGATATAGATTGCAGAATTTTTTTTATTCAGTTGACCCCTTCCCTTATCCTAATTATATTGATTGTCTTCAGGCAAAAGATTTTTAAACTCATTTAATTGAAAATATATGTTCTATCTTTTGTGATTGTCTCTATTCTTTGGTTCAGCCTTCTCCACTTGGCCATACCTGTGAATGGTATTAGGGTAGGTTGTTACCATTAATATTATATATACACCAAGGTCCATTATGGATAATTGGGTAACATTGAGATGTCTGAAGAGATAAGAAAACAAAACTTTTAGTAAACAATACTCTGATGATGAAACAAAGTCACGAATCTAGCTTTGGTTTCAAACCCCAAATAGAGAAGAAACACATACAGTGACAGCTGTCTCCAGTTTGTGTTTGCTTTTCATGATCCTGATGCTCTGTGAGGATTGTTACCACACTTTAAAGTGTGATTCCACAGTTATGGCAATTTTATGAATATTCACAAGTAAAACAGAAAATGTGAATAAGACTAAATCTAAAAGCCAAAATGTGATGAATGGAAACATATTCACCCTCTCCCCTCTTGTTCTCTCCTCTACCCCATGCTGGCATATATAGGATGATAAAGTAGATGTTGCTGTATCTCTGAAAGAGAACTATTGCATTAAAATCTTTGATGCAAACAATTCCACCCTTCTCATTAAATAATGCTGTTAGATTTGGGGAAAAAAGTGCTCTGATAATAGAAATTAAAATTTTTTAATTTGCCTTTTCTTATTTGCTACCATTAGTAGTTGGCATTAAATTTTTGTTTTCAGAGATTCTATTATATAGACACCACTAAAATTTTGTAGGAAGTAAGGGCTTCTGTCACTGATAAAATAATATGAGGACAACTTTCTTACACCAACAAAATGAAAGGGAATGTATTCTTGATGAGAACATGGGAAGGATTGCACGAATATAGTGGTTTCAGCATGGCATAGTAAGAAGAGCACTGGTTCTGGAATCAGAGGATTTAGGCCTTTCCTAGGCCTCAGTTTCCTTATCTGGAAAATAAGGAGATTAAACTCAGTGACCTCTGAGGTTCCTTCTAGCTGTAAAGTTTACAATCTTATAAAAGAAAACTATATGACTCTAGAAAAGATTCTCTTCAAGAAGGAGGATCTTAATGCTGCCTTGCTTTTCATCTTATCTATCTCTCATGTTTTGTAGATGCCTGGTTGAGAACAAAGGAAATGTTGCCTTTGTAAAGCACACCACTGTCTTGGAGAATACAGAGGGTATGTGATTGCCTATATTTTTGACTACCCATACAATCATGCTCTCCAATTGGTCAGGCACCTTTGCTGAAAGTGAGTTAGATACATGGGGAAATTCATAACCTCCTCTGGGCTCCAGATACAATTCTGTTCCAGTGAATCATGAAGTCAGGACCAATGGTGGCACATGGACCTTTATCCCAAACTTGCACAATTCAGTTCAACAAAGAGTGATTGAGTATATAAGTTATGCAGAGCACTGTGCCAGGTACTAAGGGAAGCAATGGATTGCAATGAAAAGGACATTGGATTTAGAGTTAGTCAACTAATTTGAATGTGAGTTCACATTTTGAAGTCACTTATGTGGTGTTTGGCAGATCAACTTTCCTCTCAAGATCTTAGTTCCCTAAATTGTAAAATGAAAGGGCTAGACACTAGTTGCTTTCTTAGGTCCCTTTGAGCTCTAGTATTCAGTTATGTATAAAGCACTGATAAGATTCAGGTCCAGATCTCTTAGAGTTTTCAGTATGATGCTTTAAAGTGAGACATTTGACAATTGTGGCACAGACTGTGACACAATCGGTAGCATCATCTTGGACTTCAAACAGCTGACACTATCTCTATTACTTACCTTAAGTAGTGTTAGTCAATAAACATCTATTAAAGCCTACTAGGTGCTAGGCACTAAGACTTGGGCAGAAGACCAACCCTGCGCTCCAGGAGCTCACAGTCTAATAAGGGGGTAATATGCAGACAATGATGTACAAAAAAGCTATATGCAGGATAAATTGGAAATACTTAATAGAGGGAAGGCACTAGAATTAGGGGGGATGGGGAGCCTTTTTGTAGAACATGGAATTTAAGTTAGGGCATGAAGAAAGCCAGGAGGCAGAGATGAAGAGAGAGAGCATTCCAGGTGTGAGGGACAGCCATTGAAAATGCCCAAAGCTGGGAGATGGGATGTCTTCTTTAAGGATCATCAAGGAGCCAATGTGACAGGGATGTCAAATGTAAGAAGATTGGAAAGATTGAGGAGGAGGACACATAGGACTTTGAATGACAATCAAGAGTATTTTTATCTTTGATCCTGGAGGAGATAGGGAGGCAGTGAAGTTTAGTGTGCGTGTGTGTGTGTGTGTGTGTGTGTGTGTGTGTGTGTGTGTGTGTGTGTTGGGGGGGGGTGTTATATGGTCAAACCTGCCATTTAGGAAGATCACTTTGGGAGCTGAGTGGAGGAAGGACTGGAATGGGGAGAGGCTTGTGGTATAATGAGTTTGGTTTTGGACATGTTGAGTTTAAGGGCTGGATAAGGAGATTTGAGAATCATCAACATATAGATAATAATTGAATCCATGAGAACTGATGAGATCACCAAGAGAAATCATATTAAGAGAAAAGAGAAGAGGGTTCAGGACAGGACCCTGTAGGATATGTGAGGTTTAGAGAACATGACCTGGATAAAGATCCAGCAAAGGAGATTGAGAAGCAGTGGCTGGCTAGGTAGGAGGAGAATGAGGAGAGAATGGTGTCATGAAAACCAAAAGAGACAAAGTCTCAAGGAGAAGAGGGTGACAACAGTGTCAAAGGGTACAGAAAGGTCAAGGAAGATGAGGATTAAGAAGAGGCCATTGGATCTGGCAATCAGATCGTGAATGACTTTAGAGAGAGCAGTTTTGGTTAAAATGAGATAAAAAACTAGACTGTAGAGAGCTAAGAAGAGAGTAAAAGGAAAGGAAGTAAAGACACCTATTGTGGATAGTTTTCTCAAGCAGTTTAGCTAAAAAAGATAGGAAAGATATGAGGTGACAGTTAACAGGGATGGATAGATGGATGAAGGGAAGTTCTTTTTTGAGGATGGAGGAAACATGGGCATATTTGTAGACAGATGAATAACAGCCAGTAGATGAGGAGAGACTGAAAATTAGCAAGAGGGTGAATTTTAAAGGGGAAAATCTGGTGGAGAAGACAAGATGGAAGAGGATTACCTATGCATGTAGTGGGTTTTGCTTAGCAAGGAGAAGAGGGCCACCTCTTCATGGTGAGTCAGGAATGGAGGAGAAAAAAGTGGCAGAAGGGGAAAAGAGGGAGCTCTTGGCAAAGGGAAAAAGAAATAGATTTGGAGTTAGGAGATCTGGGTTCAAATCTCAGCTCTGCCATTGAATTGCTCGTGTGACATTGGGCAAGTCCCCATATATAGAATGAAGGGTGAGAGTGGGAGTGGGAAGGAGCCTCCAGGGTCCCTTCCAGTTCTAAATCCAAGACCCTACCATCAATCTGTTCATCCATCCACATGTGTGATCGATTCTTGAATATCCATTCTTTACTTACACTGACAGATGGAAGCAGAAATACATAATAATTATTTTTTGTTTCCCTTTTTTGTCGGGACCTGTGATCCATCCATGGAGGGAGTTCTGCCAGTGCAGATCAGCATCTGTCCTCAAGCTTGTCTTTAGAGGGGTGTGTCCTAGAGCTTATCCTTAGAGGGGTGCCAGGGCCACTGAGAGGCTAGTTGACTTGCACACAGTCACACAACCTAAATGTGTCAGAGATGGATCTTGAATCCAGGGCATCTTGATTCCTAAAAATAACAATAACAAATGGAATAAATATAACGAGAGCTAGCGTTTATTTTGTGCTTTAAGGTTTATTTGACAACAGCCTGGGAGGGAGGTAAATGCTGTTATTACCCCCATTTTACAGATGGGAAACAGAGGCAGACAGAGGTTAAGTGACATGCTCAGAGTCACATGACAAATGTCTGACACCAGATTTGAACTCAGGTCTTCCTGACTCTAGGCCCAGAATCCTATCCAGTGAGCTTCCTAGCTCCTTCCTAGGCCAACTCACTATCCTCTGCTCTATTATGCCTCTCAGAAAATAATTAATTTCCAGTTAATATATTTTTAAATTGATATAACAATAGTAATACGTCTTAGATGCTCACAATTTTAGGTTTACAGGCCCAGTCAAATATAGGAGAGGGCTTAAGGTTAACTTAGAGGATTCACAACTAAGTGCCAAATGTTTGTTGTTGTTGTCAGTCACATCTGACTCTTCTTGACCCCGTTTAGGGTTTTCTTGGCAAAGATACTTGAGTGGTTTGCCATTTCTTTCTCCAGTTCATTTCACAGATGAGGAAACTTAGGCAACAGAGTGAAGTGACTTGCCCTCCAAGTACAGCTAATAAGCATCTGAGGCCAGATTTGAGCTCAGGAAGATGAGTCTTTCTGACTGCTGCCTGGCACTCTATTCACTTTGCCACCTAGTTTTCCTTTAGGCACAAAATTCAGAGTTCAGTTCTGACCTGAACTCTTTCTCAGAGGATTTTGAGAATAGAGCTGGCTCTTGAATGATGGTTAAGAATTAGATGGGGAAAGAGAAAGGAAACAGGGCAAAGAAGAAGCATCATGGACGGTGAGATGAGCACAGCCCTGGACTAACAGGCTGCAGGTTACATCCCAACTCTCACGATTACCACCTTTTGGACTTTGTACTCTTTGTGATCTGAGACCCTCCCTGGGTCTCAGTTTCCTCATCTGTTAAGTGAGGAAGTTGAACTAAACAGCTTGAGGCCATTTCCAGCTTTAGGTCTCCCCATGATTCCTTCCCTCCCAGAGTAAAACTCTTAAGAGTAGAATGAGGGAGGTATAAAAATACAAAGCTTATGGAAGAGACAACAACAGGTCAATTTTGACTAGAGCCTGGACTCACACAAAAGGATAGTGGGAGACAGCAGCAGGCTTTGCCTAACATGAGGACTTGCTAGTCTTCTGCACGGAGGTGGTCAGCCATTCACATGGTAGTCAAAAAAAAATCAGAAGGAATAAATGAATTCTCTCAGGGACCAAAGTAACATAGATTATGAGTTAGATGTGACCTCAGAGGTTATCTAGTCAAACTCCTTCCCTTTACTGATGAAGAAACAGGCCTAGAGGTGCTTAAGATCACAGAGGTTATTACAGATAGTCAGGATTTGAATCTGGCCCTCAGACTAAAGTTCAGAGCACTCTTTTCACCATTCATCACTTCTTTAGCAGCATGATGAGGGATAGATAAAAAAATGAAATGGCTGATGATGAAATCTGTATTCACACAAGTGTGCTAATGCACACAGACATACTGTATACATTGAGAATCTGTGAAGCAGCTTTCAAAAGTGACTCCCCAAAGAATTTCATCCCCAAGGGGATCCTGGCAAGTGAAGTATAGAAGCTAGTGCTAAATGTCTGGGAAGCAGTCAGAAGGTTCAAGTTTTTTTTTTCTTTTTCCATTAATATTAAGAGGTATTTGGAAACAGAAGACCAAATTACATTCTCCTTGGTCTTGAAACCAGAGGTTTTGTTTGAACCTCAAGAAAAAGTGTGATGGGTGGTCGGGAGAAGGTACATGACTGGTCTTGAAAGTTGAATTCTCCTCCTGGGGGGCAGTAGATCTTTTCTTCTTTTCCTATAGCACCATGGCACAAATGTATAGATTTTTATACAGCACTAAATTGAATCCATAGGTGCTCATAATTATATAGGTGATAGCCTATGCAATGACAACTGGCCAAAGTCAAAATGGTTGCTATCGATAATCACTTTCATTCTCTCTTCAGGAAAGAATACAGAAGCTTGGGCAAAAGACCTGAAAAAGGAAGACTTTGAATTGTTATGTTTAGATGGAAGCCGGAAGATGGTAGATGAAGCACCAGAATGTCACCTGGCTAAGGCACCAAACCATGCTGTGATCTCACGGAAAGATAAGGCAGATATCGTTCGCCAGGTGCTGTTGGATCAACAGGTTTGTCTAATTCAGGGACCACCATCCCTTTTCCTTACCTAATTGAACTTAAATCAGATCCTAAGGTCCAGAACTCATTCACTTAATTTTGCTTCTGTTGTGTTTGTCCTTCGTTATTGAAGAGGACCATGACCTCAGAGAGATGATGACATGACTTGCAGTTGGCTCTGATTTGAGTGAGGGAGGGCTGTGCAAGGTCACCAGCCTCACTTTCTCCTCCAGAACCATCTGGGTCCAGTGACCAGATATTCATCAGGATGACTGGAGATGGCCCAGGATGCAAAATCTTGCTTCTACTTAAATCAGAAAGCAGGCATTTGTTGTAGTCATATGTTAAGGCTATTGTTCTGTCATGAATCTCTATGTAGAAAGAAAGGAGGGACATACAGGAACCCTGTGTGACCCTCTGTGTGTGAGCTTTCTGACTCAAGAACAGAGGGGTATGAAGTTTTTCAAACTGTGTTCCTTCTTGAGCTTGTTGGGAGATTTTGAGAAGGTTACCTGTACTCATCCTATTTCACTTAGTTCTTTCCTTTATAGAGGTGAGAATGATGGGGTATGTAACTGGTTTGTTAGATTGCCTGGGTACAGGTTGTGATAAATAGATTTGGTTTTATCCTTGCTGATCTACTTTTTAAAATGAAAATGAAAATAGTCAGAAATAGCACTGATAGAACTTAGCACAGCACTGGGCACTGTGAAAAACACGTTATCTCTGAATTCAAGATATCACAAGAATAACAAAGTAAATGAGCATACCAGGGAAGATCTTTACTTGTATATTGGTAGAACAGGTAGCTGCTGCCTAATTGTGTGATTGGAGGATCCTGAAAAGCCCTCTGCTCTTCCACTTGGAATGCACACTGTCCCAGATTCTACCAATTATTTCTTTAGATGAAGGTGTATTATCTCTAGGAAAGTCATTTTAAGTTTCCTTTTGGTAGGATAATGCCTTAAGTGGAAATCCTTCAGCATTTGGGAAGACAGTAGCATAGCTGTCAAAACAAGACTCTAAGGAGAACAGATAGAGGACAAATAAGTTTTGATGAGTGGCAGAGGTGGTGTTGATAATATTTGGAAGGGAGAATGTTGACAAGGTAAAAAGAAAGACACCAGAGGTCAATTTGGATTGCTTTGAAGCTTTCTCTAAGGCTGATCCTGAGTAAACAATTTTCCCCTCATTTCTCCATGGATGCCTAGTGATAATGTGTCTCTTTTTAACCCAGGACCAGTATGGAACTTATGGGACTGATCGAAAAAGTTTTACCATCCTCCCCAAAACCCAAAACCTCCTGTTCAAGGATGGCACTGAGTGCTTGGCAAAACTCCCCGATGGCATCACCTATGAAAAATTCTTAGGACAAGAGTATATCATAGCTGTTGGCTCTCTCAAGAAATGCTCAATTTCCAGTAAGTAGAAGGAAACCTTGTAGGGAAACAGGGAGCAAGCAACCAAATGGATTCCTTGGGAACACAGGAATCATAGAGTCTGATAAATATTGAGTACTTGTTGTGGGTCCAGGACTGTCCAAGGTGCTGAGGAGGAGACAAAAAGTAATCAGATAGTGCTCAGCTTCTGTCTCTAATAAACAGCCATGTAAGGGAGTGGCTGGTGACCACAGGAACTTCCCTCCAGCTTGCTGTTGGCCCTTTTCTTCCCTCTTCAGCCTTAGGTTGGTCCTGGATATGAACTGTGACAACAGGGTTGGTGGTGAAGAGGAGAGTAGAAGAGAAAAACTTCAAGCATTTATTAACACCTATAATTATATACCAGCTCTTTACTAAGAGCTGTGGATACAAAGAAGGCCAAAAACCAATCAGAAAAATCCATCTCCTTACTCTTCACAACCCGTGGGCCCATCTAAGATCCCACTCCTACTGCCCTTCCTTGCAAAAGTACAAAAGGGAGAGTCTGAGGATTGCTTTACTTTAAAATTCAGATGACTCTCCTAAAAGAACTACCATTTGTACCTAAATGCGAGACTCTTTCCTTGTAGAAAAAAAGCGGTCTAGGTTATGCTGTGGACAGATTGCTCAGCAACTCAGGAAGAGCTGAGTTCAAATCTGGCCTCAAGCATTTGCTAGCTGTATGACCCAAGGCAATTAGTTTAACCTGTCTGACTCAATATTCTCAACGAGGGATCATAATAACATCTCCCTCCCAGGGTTGTTGTGAGGATCAAATGAAATAACATTTGTAAGGGGCCTGGCACATAGTAGCCACTTAATCCATGCTTGTCCCCTTCCCTCAGTAGAAAAAAAGAAAAGGAAGAAGGGTGGAGGCGCAAGAGGGAAACTTGCCCTTCTTTTCTGCTCCTCTCCTCACCACTTTTGTCAACAGGAAAAAATTAATAATCCTTAGAAAATTTCAAAAGAGCGATGTGCCACAATATAGTTGACCAGGGAAGGAAAGGAACCAAGGAAAGTTGACTCAGAAGAGAAAGGAAAGTAGATGAGCATGTCTTTGGGGCATGCAAGAGAAAAAGGAATATTTGCTGAGAAAGTCCAATGGACATGGGAAGAAGTATCCCTGCAAATTTCCACTTGCAAGAAGCTTTGGAACCCCATAGCCTTTGCACCCCCAACTCTTCCCAGGCCCTCTACAACCTTTGCTCAGGCTGGAATCACTGACCCTGGCTCACAGGAGGCAGCTTCTGGGACTTGGAGCTTGAAGAGAGTTCCGCACAAAGCAAAAGCTGGACTAAATGTCCTTTCTGGCTTCCATATAGCTCTAAAAATGTGTGTGTGTGTGAATGTGTGCATGTGTGTCCACAAGTATGTGTGTGTGTGTGAGTGAGAGAGTTTGTGTGTGTATGAGAGTGTGTGTGAGAGTATGTATGTGTGCATGAGAGAGTGTGTTTGTGAGAGAGTGTGTATGTATGTGAGATAGAGTGTGTATGTATGTGAGATAGTGTGTGTGTATGTGAGTGTGAGAATGTATGTGAGAGTATGTGTATGTGAGAGTGTGTATGTGAGAGTGTATGTGAGAGAGAGTTCTGTGTGTGTGTGTGTGTGTGTGTGTGTGTGTGTGTGTGTGAGAGAGAGAGAGAGAGAGAGAGAGAGAGAGAGAGAGAGAAATAGAGAGAAGAGAGAATGTGTGCATGTGAGTGACAGCAGAATAAATAAACACACAGGAAGATATCAGAATAGGAAACTGCTCAACAGCCATTTGGAAGTCTCTGCTTTTGTGGTATGTGAGGGTGGATAAGGGCATCATGGCAGTTAAGGGGAAAGGTAGGAGTGTGTGGCCAAGGGCAGATATCTTATCCCATTAAGAGATGTGTGAGGGAGAATTTTTTTCCAGGCTCTCTCTTCCTTGACTATAATTTCTAGTATTCTACTATTTTCCATGTTGCAGGAAGTTGGGGGCAGAATCATTGTTAGCAAATAGCTGGCAGAGTCTGAATAACTGTCTGTCCCATTCTTTCCCTGCAGCTCTCCTGCCTGTCTGTGAATTTCACAAATTCTAGAAAGCCAGGAAGGTGAGACACGCTCCCACAAGGGTAGCCTCCAGATTGCTGTACTGCTCTTTGGTGCTCTCTTTCCTGATCTCAGAGCATGGTGGGGACCTCCTTCTCACTTCCTTTTAACAGATGATCCTAGAGGGAAATAACATCTTCATCCTTCACACTTCCCTGCTTGTCATCTGAACAATAAATAAAGTGGAAGAATGTAAATGATTCTGTGTCTTCATTTTAACCTTCCTTTACACCTCATGGTTTTTCCCATGTCTAGACTGTTCTGCCATATTGCAATCACATTTTTATTTTAGACTAGACATGTGATTTCATTGGTATAAGGAACTCTCACTGAGGAAACTAACTCTACCATTGGAGACCAACTCCTGTTCAGTCAGCTACAGTTAAAAAAATATATATATATGTATTTTTTAATGTTTAGCTTTCACTTTTCAGCCACAGTCTTGAGTGACCCAGAGACACTGAGAGCTTGATTTATTCAGAGTTACCTAGCAAGGAGCAGAACTAAAACTAGTTCTTTCAGGCTGAGGTCAACTTTTATTTACTGTATCTTGCTGTTCTCTGCAACAACAGATCTGAAATGAAATATTCTTTACAGCTAGATCTTAAGCTTCTGCAAATGTGGAGGTATGCTGGTCAATGTTTAATATCTGGCTCCCTGAAAACACAGAACATACTTTTAAATTTCATCTGAATTATTAACATTTTTACCATCCCCTTCTTAAGTCTAGATATCAACAAAATAATAAATCAAGTCCTGATCTTTAACACTTGTTGACTTCTGAAAGACATAAATGCTCACAGTGAAAATTTAACAATTGGCTTGGTAAAAGCTGACTTCAGTGCACACCAGGCTCTTGTTCTCTGACAGTACCAGGGCTGGCACTCTAGTCAAATCACCTAAGTGAGACCCAGTCAGTAGTTTCTGTTGAGAGGATCTAGGCCAGAGATTCCTAAACTTATTTAGCTTACTGCCCCTTTTCAAAAAAAAAAATTACTCAGTTCCCCTCCCCTCTCCCCCCGAAATCTCTTTAATGCTTTAATGTTTTTTTTTACAATTTGTGTCATTAAAAAAAATATTTTTTTAAAATGATACATCTTAAAATTTAACAATTTATTATAAATTTGTGGGGTTTTTTCCTGCATTGAAATTTTCGTGTCATGTACCATATAGCATCACACTGTAAACAAGTCATTACACACACATATTCTTGTCAATGCATGCTGGACTTCCCAACAATGTGTGACACACTTGTTTGTTGAGACTTGTTAGTGGACTTGACCACTGATTGGTTATAACTTGCATTTTGTGTGTTCTTTTGGAAAATAATGTAATCACTATGACTTTAACTCTGTTATACAACAGATCAAATATGTACTATTCGTTTTGCAAAATTTTCTTCTCTTATGCTTTCTCTGCTCCCTTGTTTTTATTCAATGTCCCCCAACAGTACCCAGGGCTACCTCCCTGGATTGTTCCAGTGTCCCCCCACTTTGGTAACTTATGACTCTAGGCCAGTGGTTCTCAACCTTCCTGATGCTGCGATCCTTTAATGCAGTTCCTCATGTTGTGGTGACCCTCAACCATAAAATTATTTTTGTTGCTACTTCATAACTGTAATTTTGCTACTGTTATGAATCATAATGTAAATATCTGATATGCCGGATGTATTTTCATTGTTACAAATTAAAACATAACCCACAGGTTGAGAATGGCTGCTCCAGGCAGATACTCTGAAGCTGGCAAAGGACACGGTGCTTGAAAGAGAGAGGAGAAAAATACAGGGAAAATATCTTTGTTGTGATACCTTAAATTAAATATATCAAGTACAGGTAAATACCCTCACATTAAGTGTGAGACACAGAATGAAAAGGCTTACTATGCAATCTTAGAGATGTTCCGAGGACCATCAGTTTCTAATCTTACCAAGTTCCTTGTGATATTTTCTAAATATCATACCTTTCCTCTGTTAACATGGGCTCTATAATAACTATACCAATGTGTCAATTACACAACAGCTATCCAGTCAAAAAGACTTCTGAAGCCCAAACCTGCTTGACATCCTGGTGATCCTTTGTGAGGGAAGTCTAGGTGAATTTGGAGATGACCGTAGCTGGCAGAAACCAAACATCTCAAGGGCAAACTCGAGCAGTGACTGCAGACTCAGGAGTGCAAACATCCTGGCTTATTGTGTCCACAGATATCTTTTCCTTTTCCTTCCCTCCCTCCCTCCCTCCCCTCCCCCCCACCCCGTCCTCCTCACTGTGGTATTTAAAAAGTTTCAGAGACATAATTTCTGGGTAATTTAATAATTTTACTAACAATGTGAGCATTTTTAATAAATGGGCCAGTGGCACGTGAAAGGCAGAGGCAGTCATGGTGGTGGGCTCATAGCTTATATGCCCTTTGGAAGAGGGGTGTTCCCAAGGGTGGCAATCAACTCTGGTTAGCAATGAGAGAATGAATATTACAATGAGGGGCTGGGAGTGACATCATGTCAAAGAAAGATTACCCCTATCCCCAGACCACCCCCATCCTTAGACAATCTATTTAAAGAATTTATTCCCACTTGTACCTGAATAGAGCACAATGGATTCTCCACCTGGGTGGGGTATGCCCAAGATTGTTAAGAAAGTTAGTCCAATCTCATTATTGGTAATGCTCTTCAAGAGACTGAACTTTGGAAATCAGGACTTTAGAAAAAGAGGGGAGCTTTGGATCTCCCCAAGGCATTGGTTATTAATAATAATTTCTCTCATTACCTAAAAGTCTCTAGAAACTATATTATCTCACCCTTTTTCCACTCCCCTTTGAGCAGCTGAGAACTATCTCTCCCTCTCTGCTCCCTTGCAGGATCTTCTCTCCCCTGCAAGCCCTTTTCTCAGACAATAAAGCTTTGTAATCTGTGGTCAGACTCTGTTTCATTTCAAGTCCCTTTACGGACATGAGGTTCTTTTGTTAATGCCTTATATCCCCCAGTTTTTCTTGCCACACTTGATGAGGTGCAGGCTCTGGGACGCCCCTTGAGCTCTCCTTGAGGTACAGGCTCTGGGAAACCCCTTGAAGTCTGATTAAATCTTCCCACTTGATGAGGCATTTGCAGAGGCCATACGTTTTTCACTGTGGCTGGGTCCAAACCTCTATTACTAGCCTAGCCCTCCATTATCCATCTACTTTCCCACCCTTGAGCTTACCAAAATATCAATCCACCCTTGCATTGACCTCATTAACTCCCCCTGAAGACCCTCCCCAAACTCATTACTGGAGTCTGACCTCATTGACTCCTCCTGAAGATACTCCCCAAGCTCCTCCTCTAGACCACCCCTAGATTCCTCTGTACGTAAGAACCCATCTTCCCTCCATATGGTGTGAGAGCACCATGGAATGACCAGCACAGACTTATTCTGTGACAGACTTACTCTGTCATAGACTTACTCTGTCCTGCTTGCCCAATGCAAGCGTCACAGATACCTAGGCTCTTTGAGAGTCTACCGAATATGGTGAACTTTAACAAACTTTTAATGAACTTTCAATAAACTTTACTTTTCTTTGGTTGAGAGAAGACGAGTTGAATTCTTTTGGCAGGACCCGGCATTTTGGGGTCTCTCAAGCAACCCTAACCCTCTTTATGGGTAACCTCTTCACACTCAGTGCTCAAATACTATAATATTTGTGTGATTTCATTGATTTGGAAATTCCTTCCAGTGATCCAGATCACAATTCATCTATTCCTTCCTACCCATCCTGTGTGACCCTTGTCCATGTTCTTTCATAAGTTTGCCAATGGGCTTCCACCCAGGGGGTTTTGAAATCTGCCCTTTCTCCTGACATCAAGAGAGGCTTTCAGTGGAGTACTTTGGCACCTGTCATCTCCTTCCCTTGACACATGAACAGCCCATCTTCATCTTTTCATGATATATTTTTGATGACTTTTAAAAATAACATTTGGAAATTCTGAGACCCATCCCTCAGCAAGATCCTTCTAAGTCACTGCTGAGGTTTGAGGTCTTTGTTCTGGGGGAAAGAATCTCTTCTGCATGTGTATGCAAGGGGACCATTTATCCCCTTTGTTGTCAAAATGGGCATGGGGGGGTAAGACTAAAGCCCAGAAATTTAATGTTAAAAAAAAATCATTGGTGACATAAATGAGCACGGCAAAAGATAAAAAAGGCAGAAAACCTTAGCCCCCTGGGTAGTAGGGATGTTTATTTGTTCCAAGATGGGACTGAAGAAGGACCTTTTTAATGTGATTCTATGTTTCTAGGAATAAGTTCAAAGGAACCTGAGCAACATCAATAAAAATGACCAATTCTATATGTGTGCACCCCAAAACTGTGTGCAGCAGAGATCCTTACCCAAATAATACTCAGAGGCTTCTCAAGGTAGGAAGCAGAAAAGAATGGTTCATTACGATCTCGAGAAAGGGCCATCCTCCTGACAAATGGTCAGGGAGGAGAAGCAATTTACAAAAGAAAACAGGGAAGTTATAAAGCCCTAACATGGAATTCTCCGCTACCCTCCTGCTGACCCTTTTCTTCCATTGGCTGGAAGTCAAGTGTACAATCTAAGCACAGTAATCTACCTCAGGTACTGGAACAAGGAGACCACCCAATGTACATTTGAGAAAGCACTTCTGTCCTTATTTTGCATATCTTATGCTAAGGTGTCACTGAGGAGAGGGGTGACTCCCTACTGCTCTGAGTTCTGAGTCCTTGTAAATCATGTGATTTCTGGTGGAGGGGAACTTGGGCCTGTTTTCCACAAAAAGCCTTACTAGATTTTAGAGTATAGTCTGAAGTTTTCACGTCTTTCATTCATATATAAAAAGAGTAAGAAAAGAGCATTGTACATGAAACCTGGAATGTCCATTACATATAGCTTTAAAAAAAACATTAAAGAAGGCATTCAATTTCCATATATTTTGGTAATATTTCCACTTCATGTATATTTTAGTAAGATTCTTTAGTCCAAGACACTAGGTCAACAATGCTGAACACCTTTACCTTATTAGAGAACTGTTCAAAATTGGTATAATGGACAAATGGGCCAAGAATCCCAGATGATACAATGGGAACAGCAAATATTTAATTGTAGGGAAAATGTAGTGTTGGGGGCGTGTGTGAAGTTAATTAGAATACAAATGATCAAGCGATTTCCTACCTAGATGATGAAATTACAGAAAGTAAGGAACAGATAATAGACAATAAGTTCTTAACTGCTAAGTTCTTAAAGTGGTTAATTGTCTGCATTTTCACCCATGTATGAGTTGCGAAAATCTTCAGTCAAGTTTGATGGGAATAGAAGGCAGTTTAGCTATTGGTTGGATGGAGGACTGGTTTTGCCCCTGGTGACCCTTTGAAAGGAAAGAGACACAATAGTGAGTGATGAAGGTGGGAGATAGCTCTGAGAAGTGTGAACTCTGGTGGAAGAGAAGAGAGGCAGCTATGAAAAAAGAATCCAGCTCCTGAGAGGGGAGTGATCCTCAACTCTGGCAGTGGGTGAGGGGATTTCTTTCTTCGTCCCTTCCCTACAGGCCAAGGCCATTTACAACAGAACCGTGTATCTGGTAGAAGATGCAAAACCTACAGGAAGAGGGCCAGTGAGGCAAAGCAAGAGACAGCTCTGAGAAAGATGAGCTCTGAGTAAAAAAAGAGATATTTGTTTAATGAGTTATTTTGCTCTCTTTGCTACTTTCTCTTCCATCTGAACTATTCTATTTCTTAGAGAATTCAGTATTTTACTGAGTCTCCATCTAGTGTTCAATTAAACAAACATTTATTAAATGTTTTCTACCTGAAATGACAAAAATGAAATGGTCCCTGCACTTGTTGGATTCTAATAGTTGGATAAAACATACAGGTAAATAAGTCTAGTATAAGAAAAAGCAAGGATTGTGAAAGTGTTAACAATATGGGTGGGGAGGAAGGGAACAGACCCTTCAACAAGGAGATGATACCAGGATTAAGCCTTGAAATAAGATGAGGATTCTGAGAGGTGGGGATCAGAGGAGAATATATACCAGCCATAGATTATGCCTGTAAAAACGCACAAGGGTGAAGATGGAGTATAGATGCAACCTTGGCTTCAAGTGTAGACCATTTGTATAGAACTCTCTTCATTGATAGAATGATGATGATGGTACATGCCTGTGTTAGGGGTTAAGTTAGTGCAGGAGCTTGAAGGGAGAGAAATGTGCTTCCTTACTCCAGAGAGAATACATATGGCTTCAGACTCTCTTGGAGGAGAAATCCAGAGGTAAAGAGATTAGACTCTAGAGGGAAGCCATCTAGGTGAAAGCCAGGGCCTTAGTATATCCCTGATTTCTGGTTTGGTTCCCTAGAGACTTTGAAGAATTCCTCTTTGGGTGAAATCAGAGTCTCTTAGATGAATTGAGATAACTCCTTCCCAGTGGGAGAGATTGTTAACTTTGTGTATTGGCTGGTATGTTTTAATTCATATAGCTTCTATGATTTTTGCTTACTGTCTGCTTGGATAAATGAGTTTACTCACTATTCACTTACTGTGATGGTCTTTTGCATAACTAGCTTTTGGTCAGGAGGGAATCAAGTCTTCAAATATAAGCCTGAGGCATCCCTTTCTCTTTAAAAGATAGTGTCGCAGTAAAATTCAACAAAAGTAGACTGAAGCATGTAGTCTCTGAGCAATATAACATTTTATTAACAAGGAACAAATCTGAAAACAGTATGGATCTAATGAGTGCCTCAGTGAGCCAAAAGACCAGGAATTGAAGATACAACTCATTTCTATAAGCATAGGACAAAGAACAGAACAGAAACTACACTATTGGTTATGGGTTTGGCAACATCATGGAAGTGAAGGATCATGATTGATTACATTAAGGGAAGGGTGTTTACACACACATGTGGGACCCAGACAACCCCTCTGTCTTAGAGGAATTGCTCTATGTGTTGACAGGATCCAGCTGCATCTTGAACCATTGATTATGGATCAGAGAAGTAGATTAACTGGTGCCTGGGAATGCGATAAGATCACCTTTTAATTAGACTTAAGATGGGGTTAGGTCAGTTTATATGACCTCAAGGACAGCAAACAGTTATCATGGGAATTCTCAGGAGCTGGAGTTAAAAGGGATAACAAATTTCCTTGGCACAGAGTAATTTACAGGCAGTGCTGAGATAATTCTGTAAGAATTAAAGTGGTTATGAGGGCATTGGATTTCTAAACATAGTTCAGAATTTTCTTTTAATTTGCAATGTGGGAAAACTTAAATCTTTGCATCTAACTTAAGAGAGGGAGAGTGAACATTTAAACTCATGAGTTTCTACGTTCAAAAACAGAGAAAAGGAGTAGGTTTATTACATAGAAGACAGAATCTGACTACAGAATAGAATCAATTACAGATTAAACTATAATATTAAATCCAGGATCAATAATTAATTTTCACAAAAGTAACCAGGAAATCAGATTGAACTTCAAAAAAAAAATCATTTTGCCTGGGTTAGCAACATTTGAGGGGGCAGATGTCTATGTAGTATCCCCTCTCTAAATAGAACAGAGTGACCAACATTCATGGTATTTTCTCTTCTTCCTCTTTAGTGGGGAATCAAATTCTATTTTAGAGAAAAATGGGCAACATTCCCAAGATATCTATCAAAGCTTCTCCACACATAACTTTGGATAAACCCATGGAGTTTGGAGGGCAGTTAATTCAATTTGGCTGGAATGTAAAATTTGTGATATGAAGATAGAAAAATAAGTGGGAGCCTAACTGTGTACAACCTTAAATACTAAGCTATGGAATATGACAACATGATATGACACACATTTATTAAGTACCTATTATGTATCAGGAACTATGCTAAGTGCTGACAACACAAACAAAAACAAGAAAGTGAAAAGGACTTATATGAACTGATGCAAAGTGAAGTGAGTAGAATCAGGAAAACATTGAACATGGTATCAGCAACACTGCGTGATGATCAACTATAAATGACTTAACTCTTCTCAGCAATACAATGATCCGAGACAATTTCAAAGACTCATGATGGAAAATGCTCTCTACCTCCAGGGAAAGAAATGATGGAAAGAACTGAATGCAGATTGAAGCATATTATTTTCACTTAATTTTTTTTAATGTTTTTTTTCTTTTAGCCTATTTCTTCTATCACAACATGACTAATATGGAAATATGTTTTACACGATTGCATGTATATTTCAAATTGCTTACCATTTTAAAGAGGGAGCAGGTGAAGGAGGGAGAAAAAATTGGAACTCAATTTTAAAAAATGAATGCTAAAAATTATCTTTACATGTAATTGGAAAAAAACTATTAAAAAAGGAAAAAATAAAAGCAATCTGCTTTCAAAGTATTTATAATATAATGGGAGAGGAAAATGCACAAATGGAAGTTAAAAATGGAGAAAGGAGACTGAGAGTACATGGGTGTGAGTTTGAGTTGAAGCCAAGCAGAGTTGAACCAAGGTGTCAGCAGTTGGGAAATGAAGATTTAGCTGGGCTTCTTTGGCCTTTTTAAAGGGAGGCTTTGGGAGGCATATTTTACTCCTTCTTTTAGCCCTCCAATCAGAGGGGCAGAGACAACTGAGGGTACTTACGGTACTGATTGGTGTGAGGATGAAAGCTAAAATAATCTCCATAATGGTGCATTTCCTGGTGGTGAGTTTTTCCTGATGGTAGAGTGAAAACCAAGCAGTTGGCTAGTGGGAAATGAATTTGTGTTTTATTTTAGGCAATGGGAAACCATGGAAGTTTTTAATTGAGAAATGCCAGGGTAAGGAAGATTATTTTGGTAGTGGAACAGAGATTGGATTAGTGATGAGGAGAAATTTAAAGCAAGGAAACCCAGATGGTAGTTATTATACTAGTCTAGAAAAAAAAAAGTGGTGAGTGTCTAAACTAGAATCGATGACTGTGTACATAGAAGAGAAGAGGTGCAAAAGATATTGTGGAGGTAGAAGAAAAAGGATTTGGCCACTGATTAACTAAAGGGAGTTAGGGAGAAGAAAGAGTAAAGGATGACTGTTAGGGTGGTAGTGCCCTCAACAGAAACAGAGAAATTTGGAGGAAGGTAAATTTAAGAGATATGATAATGAATTCTGTTTTGGACATGATGAGTTTAAGAAACTTGCAGACTATGCAAGAGAAGATAGATATCCAGCAGGCAGCTCACAGGATGCTAATTGTATTTGCCTGGACTTTAGAAGACAGATTAGTACTGCCTAAATAGATTTGGGAAATTTCTGTTCTTTGAGCTCCAAGAAAGAGCATAGAGAGAGAAAAGATTAGTCCTCACAACCAGAGATAAAGAGTCAGGGGATGGATGATAATCCAGCAAAAGAAACGGAATGTGTGTCGAGGCGAGAGGAGAACTGAGGGGAGAGCTATGTCACAGAAGTCAAGGGATGAGTGAGTATGTAGGGGAGATGGTAGACAGTTACAAAACCTTCAAAGAGGGCATTTGAGAATTGAACAAGAGCCATCAGACTTATTAAGAGATTGTTGGTGACCTCAGTTGAGTGTTGGGATTGATAACTAGATTCTAAGAGACTGAGAAATGAATGGGTAGTAAGAAAGTGAAGGCAATGAGTATATATAGTTCTTTGGCAGTGAAAGGAAAGGAAGATATAGAGTGATAGTTTGGGAAGATGGCAGGGTCAAGTGAAGGTTCTCTTTAAAAAGGGGGTGAATCTAAGCATGCCTGTAGGTTATAAAGAAAGATCTGGTACATAGGAAAGGATAGAAGGTGAGCGAGAGAAAGAACAACAGATTAGACAAATCCTGGAAGATGTGAGAGGATCGGATTGAAAAGCTTTTGTCTTGGCAAAGAGAAGACACCTTTTTTTCTCAGGGACTGAACAGATGTCCATAGGGTGGGTTAAGATGCCCAGGAACTGGGCATGTGCCTTGCCATTCCTTCCTCTTCACACAATATACCAGCACAGGAACAAAGTCAGCTCAGTCTAGGCAGCAGTGAGACTTGAAGGGAAATCCAGATTTGGACGAGATTTGTACCAGCCATCTGAAGCTGGAGGAGAGCTTAGTCAGCAGAGCAGAAGTGCAGGCAAAGGCAGCCGTCACAAAGAGACTTGCATAACTTGCATGATGCTGTAATGGCTGATTGGGAAAGTGAAGTGTTGGGACAGATGCTATGTTGCTGAAGCCCTCTGCCCCGTGCCCCACTCACTATAATCTCCATGTTTGTAATTCTGTATTTCCTCTTGCCTGTTTGGCTCCCTCATAGAACCCCAAACCTTTTCTATCCAAGCAGAAAGTATGTTTATTTTTCTTTGAAATGTTTACTTCATCTTTATAAATAGTGTTAACCACAGGACTTTTGTTAGTCTGAGTGTACTTACTAGAAATTCAGTTGATAGAAAACAAAGATCGGGAAGTATCCCCAGAGAAAAGAGATCTTAACGTGGAGGTGTTTGGCCAGAGAACTGACTCTGACTGGGGGCTTAGAACTAAATATATATGTGTATATATGTATGAATGTGTGTATACATACATGTATATGTATATGTGTGTATATGCATATATATGTATGTATATGCATGTGTGTATGTGTATGTGTGTGTACAGAGAGAAAGAGAGAGAGAGAGAGAGAGAGAGAAGAGAGAGAGGATGACCAGATTCTCTAGTATAACTTCCTAGAGCAGAGAAGGAACATTTATACTAGAAAACTGTCTAGGCCATGAGTCAGTAGTACAGTGGTAGGAAAAACAGGAATACTCAAACAACCTTGTTGACTTTCCCTACTATATATGTTTATACGTTGTTTCCCCCCAGTAGAAAGTAAACTCCTTAAAGACAGAGACAGTTTCATTTTTGTCTTTGTATTCTCAGCACTGAGCATAGTGCCTGGAACACAGTTATTTCATGACCCCATTTTGGGAATTTTCTTGGCAAAAATACTGGAATAGTTTGCCATTTCCTTCTCCAACTCATTTTACAGATAGGAAAACTGAGGAAGAGTTAAGTGACAGGGTCACACAACTTGTAAGTGTCTGAGGCCAGATTTGAACTCAGGAAGATGAGTCTTCCTGACTCCAGGCCCAGCATTCTGTGCACTATGGTGCCATCTAGCAGTCCCTACTACACCATAGGCACTTCACAGATGCATATTGCATTAAACTGAATTGATGTATGAAATAGAGATGATGGAACTCACAGGGGAGGGTCTAAGTATGAGAAGAGGATATATTTTGAAAGGAGGAGGAGATGGGAGAAAGTATTGGGAGTTTAAGAGGTTATTTGAAACAGCTGCTTAGGAAAGTGGGCCAGAGAATCAGTCAAAGGAGGATTAAAGGATTGCATGAAGCTTCCAGGGCCCATCTGAGATCAAATAACATGGATGTGTAATGGAATGTTTCTAGTTGTCCAGGTATACCTTTTGGTTGTTATTCTTTCATAAATTTTAATTCCATATTCATAGACGCCAGATATGCCTTCATTTCTCCTAGTGAACTATACAAGGTGGGTAGATTAAATGGAATGAAATTGATCAGGGTAGTACTCTGATCAATTTTATGAGCTTACTGGAAAATGAGCCTTTGTTCAGATTCTCTGATTGTCTAGATGGAACTCATTTTATAGAGTGCATGAACATGCCCACTGGTGCCATTTTGAAAAGAAAAACAAAAGACAAACTCTAAGATGGAAACGTTTGGGGCTACCTCTTAAGAGATGGGTTTTAGTGACTGGGAATAGTTCAGCCTTGGGAGTAGCTATGAATTACACTTTCTGAGGGCAAGAGATTGTTTTTTTGTTTTTGTATCCCCAGACCTAAGCGCAGTACCTGCTGGCATGCAGAGGGTGCTCGTTAATAAATGCTTGTTGTGTGGTCGATTCAGGGAAGACAATGGGCTTCTTTTTTATTTTATTTTTTGAGTTTGAACTGGAAAGATCCAGAGCTCATCAGGAGAAAAGTAGGAATGGGGCCAGAATCTCTGGATATATGTCTGCTCCAAAACCATTAATTAACCTTGGGAGAGAAGCACAGGTGATCTACATGTGTTCATCCACACGACCCTAGGGGAGAGCCAATGCCATTCCTTCATTAAAAAGGGATGATTTTATGGGCAGTGCCTATTTCATCAAGTTTTAGGGAGAGGGATACCTTCATTGAATTGCTATAAGGTAAAGTGTGGTGGAAAGCAGAGGATGAAACTTTCTTGCTGTACAGGGAGCCATTCAGTCTGAATATAATCTGTTTGACTTGAACATGACCTGAGAGGGAACATGGAGGGTTCATCAGCATACATGTGTAAGTGGGTTTCTGAGTGTCCCATGATTGGAAAAGAAAAGATGATTCTTGTCTCCCTGTCTACCTATATGAAATAACAAGGGGGACGTAAGATCAGACGACAAATTTCAGAGATACAGAGGGGGTTAATTTCTTTTTAAAGAGGAATGGATGTTTATTTAATTTCTCCTTGTCCACTTTTGAAGTATTTTTAGCAGGAATCTGAACAATGTTCAATGTGTCCTTGCCCCCTCTTCTTTTATTGCTGTTGCTCTTCATGGCCACTTCCTTGCAGACGGCTGTTAATTTCTAGATAAGGCTCTCCTGGATGCCTGGAAATAATTAATAAGTATAAATTGAAGTCAGTTTGCCCTTGCACATATAGGGAGTACAGAGTCTGGGTGGGAAGGGGTTAGAAAGGCTGGCGAGTGATACAAGGGCCTGGATAAACCACAGTGGGAGGCTGGAAGGTTACATAAGGAGAAAGGTGATGACCGCAGTACTTGAGGACAAGTTTCACACTCACCTTCTCCTCCAAGCCAGGCAGATGTTTTAGTATGGTCAAGAAATTGTGCTTCACAAGAATAATTTATTCCCCGAATATGGGAATAACTATTTGGGATACAGGAGTCACAAATTAAACAGACTGTAGAATCACATGTGGTACATTGACTAGGTAGAAGACAGAGGTTTCTCTCATTCTCAGCAGGAGAGTCTGTTTAGAGATGTCATTATTAATTTTCTTTTGAAGGATAGTATTGATGATGGATTGCATGAATGGTGGTAGCAGAGACTGTCCCTCCCCTTCAGTGATATATGTTTAGATGTAATTTAAATGCCATGGAACTCATGTAGTTTTGCTTATCTAGGTCTGATGTTGGAGCTCAGATTGATTGTCATCTCTTTGGTCAAAGCTCAATTTATCCTCAGGCTGATGACTAGGACTTGATGAAAGTACAGTACTACATTCTGGTCTTGGAACTTTTTCCTAATCATTCATTTCTGTTGAAACTGTGTCCAAGAAAGTGGTGGAGGTTGCTTTATTTTAAATCTGATTTTCAGAGCTGGGTAGAAGAGTGACAGGCAGATTAGGATTGAGCAGAAGTATGATCTTTTGATCTGTACTCAGTGACTATTTGCTGAGTAAGGTAGGTCTGAAAAAGGTGTTTTCTGAGTTTGGGGGTCTGGAGCAGCTTCTAACTTTTGTTTGGGACTGAGGCAGAGTTAGGAAGACTTGTATCCTTAGGGTCAATGCCTATTAGAGGTGTTGCTGCATGATCCTATTGGGAAGGACTAGTGGTCTATTGCCAATGGCATAGTTTCCCAGTGATCTAATTCTGGTTTAACTGAGACCTGGGCGTTGATGGTTGGAATTTCACTCACCTTGTAGTGAATACTCTGTGTAGGAGTGGTCAAGTCAAGGTGGGGTTTGTCCTGGTTGTCTGAACCCACTAGATGTATTCTTTCACAATCCTGGATGATGAGTGCTACAGTTTCATAGTTTGTTCCTGGTTGAATTGCTTTTAAGTGCACTTGTGTATGAAATGAGATTTGGGCATGATTGCCTATGCATCCATAGCCTGGTAGTCAGGACATGGTGGAGCTGGAGTCTGGTCTTCAGATCCAAGTAGACCTGTGTGCTTGGGATGTAAGCTGAGGAGAGATGTTGCTTCAGACCTCTGATATATAGGAATTATGATCTAGTTATCTCTTCTCAGGGGTGTTATTTCCCATTGTTTTGCTCTTTTTGAAGTATGACCTTAGAACTGGGATCTGATGAATCATTTGGAGTTGTGTGGAGTGATGTCATGATTGTCAACGTAAGGCAAAGTTTGGTTCTCTGAGTTAATGCTCAGTACAGTTGTTGCCTCATAGTTTTGAGTCATTGAGATTCTGTGCTGGTGTCATTGTTTTCCAGGAGTCTATTCATAGTTCAACTAAGAAGAACTGGTCTAGCTGCAGGTTAAGTGATCAGTGAAGAAGTGGCCCAGTGGATAGAGTTAGATGGAGTTGTGTCCTCATGGTCTAAAGTTAGAGGAGGTGGTGTTTCTTGTTGCTGGACTGTGAGACTTTTTATGGCCATGTGGTCTGTTTCAAGGAGCATCAGTTTCCAATGTCCTTGTTCTGGTTGGATAGTGACTGGAGTATTGGGACCCGGTACATCAGTATCCTGAAAGTCATGGATGGATAGAACTAAGTCTTGGTTGTCAGGGTCAGGTAAAGTTGTGTCCTGGTGGTTTTTGCCCAATGGAAGTATTGCTTTCTGATCACAGGTTGTGAGAATTAGGGACTGGTGTTCTATTTCCTGTGGCATTATTTCCCATGGATCTTGTTCCATTTGAAATATGCCCTGGATGTTAGGATCTGTTGTATCTTCAGCTTGATGGTCAGGGCTGGTTGTATATGTGACTTGGTGGTCAGGGTCAGGTTGCATCATGCCTAGTAAAGGAAGTACAGTACAGTGATCCTGGTTTGTTGGAGTTATAGCCTGATATTCTAGTGTTCTTGTCTTAAATATATCCCAGTCTTCTCGTTCTTTTTGAATTATGTTGGTTTTAAGGCCTGGAATATCCTGGGTCTGGTAGTCATTGTTGAGTGAAGGTGTGTCCTCATAGTCCAGTCTTGTCCAAAATATGTCCTGGTTATCTTGTCCTTGTTGGAGTATGACCTGAGAACTGGGGTCTGATACATCCCCAAGCTGATGGTCATTGTTGGATGGAAGTATGGTTTGGTGCTCAAGATCAGATAGAGCTGTATTCTGTGGTTCTATTATACCCATTGAAGTGGGATTAATTGTGGGATTTGTTATCTCTTGGTCTAGTACTGATGACATTATTTCCCATTGGTCTAATTTTGGTTGGAGTGTGACCTGAGCATTGGGCTCTGGTACATACACATCTTGGTTTTTATGATTGGGTGAGGTTGCGGCTGTGTGGTCAGTATCAGGGGAAGTTCTGTCTTGGTATTTTATGTCCCAGAGGGCTGGTAGAATTGTGCCCTGCTGGTCCAGTTCCATTTGCCAAAATTTTTTCCATTCTTCTATATCTAATTGGAGTAATTCCTCCTGAGCACTGAGATTTGATAAATCTGTAGTCTGGTCATCAGGTAAAGTACGTGTAGGCTCATAGTGAGGATCAGGTGAATTTCTGTCTGGGTGTTTCGTGTCCCATTGGGATGTTGCCCAGGAAACCTTATCTTCTAGGGTTGTGGCCTGCTTGTCTAGTTCTATTGTATATAATATTTCCTTTTCACCTAGTTCTTGTTGGAGTATGGTCTGGGCACTGAGGTCAGTTATATCTGAAGCCTGATCCTCATGTCTGGGTGGAGGTGTAGCTCCATGGCCAAGGGCAGATGAAGTTCTTTCTTGGTGTTTTAGGTCCAATGCGGGTGCTGCTTGGTAAACTTTGTCTTTCAGAGTTGTGACCTGTTTATCCAGTTCTGTCAACCAAAATGTTTCCCGTTCATTTAGTTCTTGTTGGAGTGTGACGTGGACACTGAGGTCTGACACATATGAATCCTGGTCCTTATGGCTAGGTAGAGGTGTGGCCTTGTAGTGAAGGTCAGGAAAAGTTGTGCCCGGGTGTTTTATGTCCCATGTGGTTGTTGCCCAGTAAGCCTTGTCTATTAGACTTGTGGCCTGCTTGACTAGTTCTATTGAACAAGATGTTTCCCACTCATCTAGTTTTTCTTGGAGAATGACCTGAGCACTGAAGTCTGATACATCTGAATCATTGTCCTCATGGCTGGGTGGGGTTGTATGCCCATGGTGAGGGTCAGATAAAGTTGTCTCTTGGTGTTTTAGATCCAATGTGGGGGTTGCCCAGTAAATCTTATCTTTCAGAGTTGTGGCCTGATGGCTTACTTCTATTGGCCGAGATGTTTCCCTTTTGCTTAGTTCTTGTTGAAGTAGAGCCTGGGAGCTGAGGTTTGATACAACTGAAACCTGATCCTCAGGTCTGAGTGGAGGTGTGGCCTCATGAAGAAGGTCAGGTAAAGTTCTGTGTTGGTGTTTTTTGTGCCATGAGGATGTTCCCCAATAAACATTATTGTTTAGGGTTGTGGCCTGTTTGTCTAGTTCTGTTGGATGAGATTTTTCCCTTTCACCTAGTTCTTGTTGGAGTGTGGCCTGGGCACTGAGTTCTGATACATCTGAATCTTGGTCCTCATGGCTGGATAGAGGTGTGGTCCCATGATGAGGATCAGGTGATGTTCTGAGCAGTTGTTTTAGATCCAGTGTGGGTGTTGCCCAGTAAGCCTTGTCTATTAGAGTTGTGACTTGCTTGTCTAGTTCTGTTGCCCAGGATGTTTCCTTTTTATCTAGTTCCTGTTGCAGCATGGCCTGTGTGCTGAAGTCTGTTAAATCTGAAGCCTCGTCCTCATGTCTGGGTAGAGGTGTGGCCCTGTGGTGAAGGTCTGGTGAAGTTCTGTCTTGGTGTTTTAGATCCAATGTGGGTGTTGCCAAATAAGCCTTGTCTGCTAGAACTATAGCCTGCTGGTCTACTTCTATGGGCCAAAACGTTTCCCATTCATCTAGTTCTTGTTGAATAGTGGCCTGGGCACTGAGGTCTGATACATCCGAATCCTGGTCCTCATGGCTGGATGGATATGTGACCACAGGAGGAGGGTCAGGTGACATTCTCTCTGGGTGTTTTATGTCCCATGGGGATGTTGCCCAGTAAGCCTCATCTGTTAGAGCTGTGTCCTGCTTGGCTAGTTCTGTTAGCCAGAGTGTTTCCCTTTTAACTATTTCTTGTTGGAATGTGACCTGGGCACTGAGGTCTGTTAAATCTGAAGCCTGGTCCTCATGTCTGGGTGGAGGTGTGGCCCCACAGTGAAGGTCAGGTGAAGTTCTGTCCTGGTGTTTTAGATCCAATGTGGGTGTTGCCCAGTAAACCTTGTCTGTTAGAGTTGTGGTCTGCCAGCCTTCTTCTGTTGGCCAAAATGTTTCCCATTCATCTAGTTCTTGTTGAATAGTGGCCTGTGCACTGAGGTCTGATACATCCGAATCCTGGTCCTCATGTCTGCATGGAGGTATGACCCCATGATGAGGGTCAGGTGAAGTTCTGTCTTGGTGTTTTGTGTCCCCAGGGGATATTGCCCAGTAAGCCTTGTCTGTTAGAGTTATGGCCTGCTTGTTTAGTTCTATTGGCCAGAATTCTTCCCTTTTAATTAATTCTTGGTGGAGCGTGGCCTGGGCACTGAGGTCTGATATATCCAAAACCTTGTCACCATCGTTGAGTGGAAGTATAGCCTTGTGATGGAGGTCAGGTGAAGTTCTCTCTGGGTGTTTTATGTCCTGTGGGGATATTGCCCAGTAAACATTGTCTTTTGCAGTTGTGGCCTGCTTGTCTAGTTCTGTTGGATGAGATGTTTCCCTTTCATCTAGTTCTTGTTGGAGTGTGGCCTGGGCACTGAGGTCTGGTACATCTGGACCTCGGTCCTCATGTCTGAGTGGAGATGTGGCCCCATGGTGAAGATCAGGTGAAATTCTGTCCTGGTGTTTCATGATGTCCCCTAGGGATGTTGCCCCGTAAGACTTGTCTGTTAGAGTTATGGCCTGTTTGTCTAGTTCTCCAGGCTCAAATATTTCCCTGTTAATGAGTTCTTGTTGGAGTATGGCCTGGGCACTGAGGTCTGGTACATCTGGACCTCGGTCCTCATATCTGGGTGGAGATGTGGCCCCATGGAGAAGATCAGGTGAATTTCTGTCTTGTTTTATGTTCCACGGGGATGTTCCCCAGTAAACCTTGTCTGTTAGGGTTGTGGCCTCCTGGTCTAGTTCTGTTGGATAAGATGTTTTCCTTTCACCTAATTCTTGTTGGAGCATGACCCAGGCACTGAGATCTGATACATCTGAAAACTTGTCCCCATGGCTAAGTGAAGGGATAGCCTTGTGGTGAAGGTCAAGTGAAGTTCTATCTTGGTGTTTCATGTCCCATGGGGATGCTGCCCAGTAAGCCTTGTGTGTTAGAGTTGTGGCCTGCTTGTCTAGTTCTGTTGGCCAAAATGTTTCCCTTTCACCCAGTTCTTGTTGGAGTGTGACCTGAGTACTAAGGTCTAGTAAATCAGAAGTCTTGTCACCATGGCTAGATGGAGATTTGGTTCCATGAAAAAGATCAGGTGAAATTCTGTCTTGGTGTTTTATGTCCCATGGGGATATTGCCCAGTAAGCCTTGTCTTTTAGAGTTGTGGCCCGCTGGTCTACTTCTTTTAGACGTGATGTTTCCCTTTTGCCTAGTTCTTGTTGGAATGTGGCCTGTGCATCAAGGTCTGATACATCTGAAGCCTGGTCCTCTTGGCTGGGTGGAGGTGTTGCCCCATGAGGAGGGTTAGGTGAACTTCTCTCTTGGTGTTTCAGATCCAATGTAGGTGTAGCCCAGTAAACTTTGTCTTTTAGAGTTGTAACCTGCTGGTCTTCTTCTTTTGGCCAAAATGCATCCCATTCCTCCATTTCTTGTTGGAGTGTGGCCTGGGCACTGAGGTCTGATACATATGAAGCCTGGTCCTCATGGCTAGGTGGAGGTGTGGCCCCATTGTGAAAGTCAGGTGATGTTCTGTCTTGGTGCTTTATGTCACATGGGGATGTTGCCCAGTAAACCTTGTCTGTTAGAGATATGGCCTGCTTGTCTAGTTCTGTTGGCCAGAATGTTTCCTTTTTACCTTTTTCTTGCTGAAGTATAGTGTGGACACTGTGGTCTGATATATCTGAAACCTGGTCATCATGACTGGGTGGAGGTATGGCCCCATGATGAGGATCAGGTGAAGTTCTGTCCTGGTATTTTAGGTCCAATGTGGAGGTTGTTAAGTAAACCTGGTTTGTGAGAATTGTGCTCTGCTTATGTAGTTCTATTGGCCAAAATGTTTCCCATTCATCTGTTTTCTGTTTTGATGAGTCCTCAGAATTGGAGACTAGTATATTGTGGGACTCTTGGTTATTGTCAGGTGAAAGTGTAGCCTGGTGGTCTGATCCTTTTGTCCAAAATGTGCCAAAGTTATCTGGTTCTTGTTTGAGTGTGGTGTGTGCACTAGGGTCTTCTGGGGTATCCTCGACTTGGTGATCGTTACTTGGTGGCAGTGTGGACTGGTGGGTTAGTCCTTGTGTCCAAAATGTTTCCCTTTTATCTACTTCTCGATTGAATATGACCTGTATACTGTGGTCTGCTGGTATATCCTGAGTTTGCTGGTCATTTTCTGGTAGAAGTGTGGCTTGGTGGTCTAATCTTGTCCAAAATGTATCCCAATCATATAGTTCTTCTTTGAGTGTGATACGCACACTGGAATCTTCTGATGTATCCTGAGCTTGGTGGTCATTGTTTGGTGGAGGTATGGACTGATGGCTTAGTGCTCTTTTCCAAATTTTTTCCCATTCATCTAGTTCTTGCTGGAATATGACATGGGTAGTGGGGTCTTCTGGTATAGCCTCAGCTCGGTGGTCATCGCTGGATGCAGGTGTCACCTTATTGTCTAGTCGCTTCGTACAAAGTATTTCCCAATTTTCTGATTCTTGTTGGAATGTGATTTGGTCTCTGGGATCTTCTTGGGGACCTTGGGCCTGGTGGTCTATGCTGGGTAAAGATGAAAACTTTTGGTCTTTTAGCCAATATGATTTCCATTCACCTAGCTCTTGCTGGAATATGACCTGGGCACTGGAGTCTCCTGCTATATCCTCAGCCTGGTGGTCCTTGCTGGGTAGAGGTGTGCTGTGTTCTTCAGTAGATAGAATTGTGTTCTGAGAGTCTATTATACTCTTTGAAGGTGTTGCCCACTGATCTTGACCTGTGCAATGTGTCACCTCATAATCTGGTTCTAGAGATATTGTTTCACAGTCCTCTAGTTCTGGTTGAAGTGTGACCTGGGCTTTGAAATCTGGGTCATTCTCAGCCTGGTATTCATGACTGAAGGGAGCTGAGACCCTCTCATCTTGCTTAGGTAGAGTGGTATCATTGTATTCCCTGTCCAGTGGGGATGTTGCCCAGTAAACCTGACCTGTTACCATTGTGAACTGGTAGTCTAGGTCTTGGGGCATCGCTTCACAGTGGTCTTTTGTGTTTTGGAGCAAGACCTGGGTACTGTGGTCTGTCATGTACTTCATCTGGTAGTCTTCAGGGCTGGGTGGACATGTGGTCTCATAATTAGGAGTGGATTGGGTTGAGGCCTTTTTGGCCAGAACATCAGCCATTTGGTGATGTAATGAGGAGGGCACAGAGGTAGTTGTCACCCGTTGACTAGCTGATCCCTTGTCCCATGACTTAACACCTTGTGATGAGGCAGACTTTGTCCTGGCCTGGAAGTTTGAACTTGGTGATGGCATAGCTGCGCCTCTAGTGCAATGTTTGGGGAAGGATGAGTTTGCAGTGGTTGCCCTAGGTTTTTGGTTCAGGTCTAATGAATATGCAGCCAGGGGTCTGGAATGGTTGTCAATACATCTTAAGAGTGATACTGTTTCCCTGAGGCGGAGGTCAGGATATGATGTCTTAGAAGCTTTTGCCTGGACCCAGTTATCCAGGCCTGGTGTTTTCAATTCTGTAGCCCTGGACCAGTGGTTAAAACAAAGTGATGATGATGTAATGGTGGCTGTATGTCTCAGGTCAAAACTTTCTAATGCAGAAGCAGTTGCAGTCCTAACTTGGCTCTGAGACCTCCTTGTAACTTTAGCCTGGTTACCAGAACTCATTGAGATAAGAGATGGCTTGTCCTTGACCTGGAAGTCAGGATACGTTCCTTCTTCAGTCATGGACCCATGGCCCAGGAATGAGGAAAGCTCAGCCTTATTGTCAAAGAATGGTGGAGATGGGAATTGTTGGTGGAGGGATAACAGATTCTCAGTTGAATGGTCATAGCTTGGGAAAATCTTGGGAAGATGGTCAGAGACTTCCTGCTGGAAGGATTTCAAGGCTACTTTGTCCTTGATGTCATACCTAGTACGTAAGGGCAAGACGGGGGTGACTTTCTGGTATTTGTGACTTGGGGAGACTTTAGCCATATCCTGGTGATAAAGGTGAGGCAAAGGCACAGCCTTAGCCCTGGCAAAAGACTGGGACAGTTCTGTAGCTGTGGCCAGATGTTTCAGCCACGGTGAGGACACAAGTTCATTCTGATAGTAATAAGAATGTGGTAGGGATTTGGGGGTGATTCTGGCCTGGTGGTCAAAATGGGACATTTGCTCAGTCTGGGACAGGTGGTCTTTTTCCCACAATGGTGAAATCCGGTGAGGGGGACATGGCAACAGCATTGATTTGGCCTGGTGCAAGTGGCTAGTCTGAGGGAACTGGACCAAGTCTGCAGATGAACGGAATGTATTAGTAATGGTAAGGAAATTATACACATACAAAGTATGTGGGAAAGGGAGCAATGATGAATTGGATGGCCAAGATGTTATCTTAGTAGTACCTCATGCTTTGGCATATATTATGTGAAAGCTAGGTGGCTCAGTGGACGGAACCCTGGGCATGAAGTCAGGAAGACCTGAGATCGAATGTAGCTTCAGACACTCACTAGCTGTGTGATCCTGGGTAAATCACTTAATCTCTGTTTGCCTTAATCCATGGGAGAAGGAAATGGCAAACCACTCCAGTATCTTTGCGAAGAAACTCCATACAGGGTCACAGAGAGCTGGACATGACTGAACAACAAACAGCAACAACAAACCTTGAGCAAATCACTTAATGTCTGTTGCCTCAGTTTCCTCAACTGTAAAGTGAGTATAATAACAGCACCCACTTTGCTTGTAATTAAGATCAAATGAGATGATTTGTATACAGTAGGTGCTATATCAATGATAGTTATTATTATTAATGTTGTCTCATTTGATACTCACAGGAAGCCCATGGGACATCTTTAGAGAGGCCTTCTTTTCCTGACCATAGCTCTGTAAGTTAGAGAGTACAGATATAGTCAGATGAGTAAGACAGATGGGTTAAGTGACTTGACCAAAGGTATAGGGCTAGTAAATGGTAGTCAGCCAGGACTCTGTCCTAGGAACTGGTATTCAGGGCACGTGAATGCCTCCCGAGGACACATGAACAGGAACTCAGGTCTTATTTCTAGACCGGTGTTCTCACTACTACACTATGATGGTTCTGGGATCATAGCATCTGGATCAGATGGTTCAGAAGGATTGATGTGATGGGGTCCCCACTGGTAGATTTGGAATGACTAAAAACTAAAATTTTCTCACCCTTTGGAAATATCCTGTGTTTTCTTCCCATTCAGGTACTGAAGGATTTCCTACAAAAATGATTTTTTGACAAATAAGTACCAAACACACTGGTTTCAAGGAGTTTTAACCCCTTCCCTCCATCCCGTGGGTAGCTTCCCTACCCATTACCCATCGACTGGGTTCCCTAATGAGCTCACCCTACTTTGCCTGTCTGAGGCACATCCTTTTAAACCCAATGGATAGTCTATGTCAGGTAAGCAAGCATCAGTCAGTGTTTTTTACATAAATGAATTTATAACCAGACTTACCTGTTAGAAAAGAGAGACCACATCTCCGTCTTTGGAAGTTCTGGGGAGAATTAGTGCCCCAAATAGCAAATATTCTCTCTCTCTCTGTGTCCCATTGTTTGTGTTTCTGTCTCTCTCTGTGTCTCTGTCTCTGTCTTTCTCTGTCTCCAAAAAACCCAGAAAAGCAATATCCTGGCATCCCTGAATAACAATAGATAATATCTAGTATCATCATAGACTGACTCTAAGAAGTCTTACAGCTCTTATGCTAATCATAAACATGCCTGGGGAGTATTAGGAAGGCAACACTCTACTTTGGTGACCCTTAGAGCTGTTTACCTTGATGACTCACAGGAATAAAACAGGAATGATAAAAAGAATTCTCCTGGATTGGCCAAGGCACCCTACCAACCATTTACAGCCTAAATAATTCCAACATAAGAATAACATTACATTGAGAAATCTAGCCTCTTAAGTAGACGTTTTAAGGTGAAATATCAATTTAAAAATCTGGCTTCCATCACCCAGGGTTTAAGACTTAATTAAGGGAAAGAAGGAAAGACAGCATTGCTCACTTGTGGAAATCGTCAGCCCTCCAAGAATTTCATCCTATGATTTTTGGTTTGTAGTCTCTTAAGAAACCATGCATAAATATACATATATATACATATATGTATAAATGGTTGCATAAATACATGCATATGTATATGTATAAATATATACATATAATGTATACAAATATATACATAATGAGACAATTTTCAGTCATAATTATATAAAAAGAGATAAAGAATACGAATCTTTTTTTTTTTAGTTTTAGTTCCTGAATATTTTTCTCATTTAGTGAAATGATTTGTGCTAACCCCTTCTCCCTTTCTTCCCACCAATACTCATACTTCTAGGTTGTTTCTATTGAAAGCAATATAATATAGAGAGGACTAATGCTGGAGTTGGAAGATCTGGAGTTTAAGTCTTTTTTCTACTTACTATATGACCTTAGGTAAATCACCTAATTCTCTCTGTGCCTCAGTTTACCTAATCTATAAGATGAAGCTCCAAATAGAGACTGGAAAATATATGTTGGACATGTTACAGTGGGAATTCCTCTTGTGTGTGGTTTGGAACTAGGAGGCTACCAAAGTCCATTCTAACTCTTAAATTCTGATTTTGTATTTCAAGATCATTGGTTTCCTTTGTAATCCTGTGTACTTTATCTCACACATGAAATTTTTTTCCTGAGGTCTAATAATTTTTGTTTTTTTAAATTTCTAGTTCCAAAAAAAATTTTTTTAATTTCAAATTTTCTCTTTCCCTCCATCCATCAAGAAGGTAAAGAATATATCTATTTATTTCATACATTTAAAAACATGATTCTGAAAAGAGGCTCACAGATTGCCAAAGTCTGGCTTCACCACACTGCCGAAGGTGTGCATGACACACAAAAAGGTTTAAGAACCTCTAAATAATAATTTGGGGTCCTCTAGGCTATCCTTTTCTCCCTCCCTCTCCCCAAGTAAGGCAACTTCAAACACATGAAGAATAATTACCACAAGACTTCTTACCAGTAAGAACTCTTAGAAGAGCAGGAAACCTCAGGGAATTTCCAAAGCCCCCCAAATCAGGAATCTCCCTGTACAAATTGAATTGGAGGTTGTGGATGGTAGCTTCCCCAGTGGAAGGAAGCTAAGAGACTAAGCAAGTTCCCAGTAAAATAAACAAAAAGCAAAATCCAATCTGTTCAGAAAGGTAGCATCCTCTCCTGAGAGGACATATCCTGCAATGCAGGGAAAACTGGATGTGTATTCTCTGACACATGGAGGACTGAGCCTCTCCTCCTTGAGTACAGGTAGGAGGTCAGAGGTCTCCCTGACATCATAAAGCAGCAGTTGTCTTTCATCTGCCTTCCATCAGAGTCGCTCCACCCATCTCTAGGGAACCAGTGGCATTGAAGGGGAGGGAGTGTCAGTCAGTGCCATTTAGATGGGGATATTTGCCTGTTTTTGTGCTTGGTATTTTGAATTCAAGCCACCTGCCTTGCAATTTATGAAAATTTTTTAAAATTTTTTTTTATTATTTTTAATTTAAACACCAAAAAAGAACATTTTTGTACAGATAGCAGAGCACAAAAAGAGGATTCCATATGAATGTGAGCCTCCACTTTGTACGGTATGCACTATTTGCTTAAAAAAGAAAAGCAGTTAGTAAACAATAAATTCTGCACGTTATTTTCAAAGCTGTCCTGCTTGTCTGAGCTTCCTTATAAATTTCTCTTCTGTGCATTTGAAAAATGTTGTTTTAGGGAATCTTTTGGAGCGCATGCCAATTGCTAAGCATGTCTCCCTCTCTCTCCCCTCTCCACTAGAAACCAAAAAAAGAAATGAACCTTGTAATAAATAAGCATGGTAAAGCAAAATTAATTCCCAGAGTGACCATGTCCAGAAGTATCTATCTCTTCCTACACCTTGAGTCTATCAGATCTTTCTGTTGGTAGGTAACATATTTCATCATAGGCTCTCTGGAAACATAGTTGGTCATTGCATTGATCAGAGCTGTTGTTGTCCTAGTATAAATCATTCTCCTGGCTCTGCTCTCTTTTCTCTGCCAGTCCAATATGGTCCAAACCATCCCAACTAGTTTTAGCCTGGATTACTAGGTGAGATTGTGGCACCATCAATCAATCATAGGCTTTAGACCAGTAATCAATAAACATGTGTTAAGTACCTACTATATTCTAGGTGCTGTGTTAAGCCTAGGAATACAAATAAAAGAAAAGAAAGTCCCTACCCTTCAGTTACAATCTAAAGAGGGATGAGGACAACTCAAAGGAAGCTGAAGAGGGTGTGGGGGGGAGTTACCTGACAAAGGATATGGTGGAGAAGTCAGTTGCAGAAGTCCCAAAGTGGAGCAGCCAGGAGAGAGATGATGAGTCGATTGAACTGGAGTCTCTTCTTGAGTGAAGGTTTTGAGTTCATGACCCCACGTTCCGATCAGAGAGGAAGAGGGTGTTGATGAGGTGGAATGTCAAGGTTGATGGAATTTTGCAGGATGATGAGGCTGAGTGGGAAGAAGTTGCACAAGGATTGGGTCCAGGATATGCCAGGATGGTCTGGGAACTCAGCTGTGTCTCAGAAGCCACCTATAACTTTGCCAAGTTAGTTAAAGTGAGATTCATTTGAAAGGTTGGAACAAATAGAACATTTAGCTAAAACTTCTGAGAAGAAAGTGCTTGAGGTGGGAGCTTGTGGTGAAGGAGAGATCTTCTCAACTCCAGCTTTGGCCCAGGTCTCTGGCTGGAGAAGGACCTTGCAAGTGTGAAAGGGTGTGGAGGATTTTGGACTTCCCATCTTCCCATTGGTGGCCTGGCTAGGCAGCCAGGTGTCATAATGGATAGAGCCCTGGGCCTGGAGTCAGGGAAACTTGGGTTCAAATATGACCTCAGACACTTACAGCTGCATGACCCTGGGCAAGTCACTTAACCTCTCTGCCTCAATTTCCTTAACTGTAAAATGGGGGATAATAAATAGCACCTACCTCCCAGGGTTGTTGTGAGAATCAGATGAGAGAGATAATATTTGTGTAGCCTGAAGCCTGGTTCTGGAATGAGGGCACCCTTGAGGAGGCTTTGGAGCATGCTCAGTTTGCCTGATGTGAAGCATCCTGAAGGGCAACTAGATGGCTAGAATGCTGGGTCTGAAGTCAGGAAGACTCAGTGAAAACCTGGCCTCAGACACTTTCTAGCTAAGTGACCCTGGGCAACTCACTTAACCTTGTTTACCTCAATTTCTTTATCTGTCAAATGAATTGGAGAAGGAAATGGCAAACCACTCCAGTATTTTTGCTGAGAAAACTCCAAATGGGGCCACAAAGAGTCATACAGGAGAGTTAAAAAATGACTGAAAGATCACCCTGAGTACTTCACCATGGGAATGGGTCAGCCTCTTTAATTGTCTATGTGTCTTTTAAAATAGCTGAGACTGAGCTGTTCTCTCTTTTCTGCCCCTCTTTCTGCTGTGCCCAGTATGGACTGGTGAGAAGGGAGAGAGCATCCTTCCCTGCTTAGCTCTCTTTTAGCCCTGGCTCTGAGAAACGAACCTGGTGTTTGTTTCTATTTTGTGGTCGTTCATCCTCAGCTTCACCTGTGGAAGGTAATCCTCATGGGACCTGGGAGTTTGAGCCATGGTGACCTGGGAGCCAGAATTGTAGGGAGATATGGCACTGAGCATGGTTTATTGAGTAAAGGAAACTAGATTTATAATAATAATATTATTATGATCACATATAATATATTGTAATTTGATATATTATTATTACTCTCCTTATTCTTATAGGACAGGAGAATTGAACCTAAAGATAATTCTCTTCTTTCCCAAACTTCCAGATTCATAGGGTACAGATACAACCCATAGGGCTCAAAAATAATGCTAGCCAACTCAGAATGCTCACCAGCCCAGATAGAGACACAAAAGTCTACAATGGGCAGCTCAGATCAGCTCCTAGCCCTGAAGGAGGAGCTGAGAGATGTCAGTAACCAAAGAATTGTAGCCTATTAGACTGATCGCTTGGCCAGTGACTGGCCTAATTCTAATATTACAGGTAAACCTGAAAATATCATGATGTATATCTCTAGATGACAATATTAGAGATTCCCCATGTGAAAATGTCCCTTGCATGTCACTGCATATGTTCATTGTACGTCTTAGTATGTTTGTTTCTTATTCTGATATGTTCATTTGCCTATGTTTTGCGTTATGTTCATGCTCCTGCTTATAGGTAAGTGCTATTGTTGCTGCTAGCTAGTTTTGCTTTTGATTGATTGCTATGAACTGTGACTATGTTCATACATTTGAAATGCATATATGTTATGTATTTTGTATGCTGTTAGGCATACCGTTACTGCAGTGTCTTGCAGATGATACTCTGTGCAGGGGCATATGTGCCACATGTACCGTTAATGTGCGTTTGTTTTATTTCCATTTCAACAGTGCTGAAGGCTGGTTATCTGGTTCACCAGGAAAATCATCCTTCTTGTTTTAAAGCCCTGAAACTTGTGCTTATATTGTATAGTTACAGGTTCTGGACCAGCTCCAGGTGATCTTTTCAAGGGACTGCAAAGAATTTCAGCCCAGGGGAGGAAATAACAAATATATATAACATAAATAAATATAAAGTAAAAAATGTCCCTAACAGTAAAATATAATTTCTCTGGAGGACAGAAGAGGAGGAACAAGACTTGGTGGGGGGGTGAGGCAGTGGGCAGTAGCTGTGGCATAGGAATGATGCTTTCCAGAATATTGATTAAATCTCATAGTGGTCTAAAACTATTTCCTTTCCCTAGGTTGGAGTGCTTTGTTTACTGCTTAGTTACACTTTAAAACAATGGTTTAGTAGATAGAAGATCATTTTATTTGCCTCCTGAGTTGGTGTTTTTGATAAATTGTGATAAGAAGTGAAATCTGGAGATAATTTGTGTGGGATAAAGACCACCGAAGACCCTTACCCAAATAAATTCAGAGGTTTCTCCAGGTAGAAACAGAAGCTCTTTATTCTAAAGACAAGTCTCTGGAGAGTTGGGCATCACTCATTCCACACAGGCCTGGTATAGAGAGGCACCCAACAAGAGTCAAGCAAGCAGTTATATACCCTTATACAAACAGTTCTAAGAAAAACCTCAAAAATTCCCAGGTCCCCTTCCATCACCCCTCCCCTAGTGCTGGATCATCAGCCCATTGGTGGGGTTGTATAACCTCACAGTCTACACAAGGACCCTGGAAAGTCCCTTTTAGCAGAAATGGGGCTGTTACAAAAAGCCCCTACAGGAAAAAGGGAGGGGGAGGGGGAGCAGGGGCACAACATATGGTTACCCGAAATTAGATAACTTGCAGGAATATGAAACTTAGGCCTATAGAGCTCCTAAAACCTAGCTCAAGTTTGGTGACTGTCTCTTTCATTTTATGGGAATGCTTTCACCTATCTCACTCAAACTGATCACACTAAATTTAGCTGAGTGGTACATCACCCTACCAGCTTGGCAATCAACAGATTGACTGGGGGCTCAGAACATTTCTATGTTTTTTCAATCCATATTTTTAACCTTTTTTTAAAAATGAAGATTTTATGTAGATCAGCGGTATCCAACTCAAATAGAAAAGGATCCCTTCAGGCCATCTATTTGATGTGGTTTGGGGTGCTGGGAACCTCAAAATGTAAGGGTACAGGGCAAGTCTGCCTGGAAAGGATTCAAGTACTCAAGTCTTCTTTCAATCAAAATAGTGAGGTTTATTGTACTGCCAATAGAGCGGCTAGATTCTGAGTGAAGCTGCAACTTCATAGGACTAAGACTGATATTTATATACAAAAAAACACTGAGAAGATTTGGATGTAATTAAGGAGTGGTCAATAGTGTGGGTTTGCCCAGGTGCACACAGTGGAAAGGAGTTAAGTCCTCTGGGCTGGGTGGGAGAGCCACAGTGAAAGCACTTATTGAGTATCTGGGTGGGCAGGGCTATGGAACAGACAGATGCCAGAGGTGAGATGCCAGGGACTGGGTTGCTAAAATGTATGGGCAAATTCAGGATTCATGTCCCATCACCCCATCATATTGAGTTAGAAAACCACACATTTTAATATATTTTAAAAACAAATTAGTTAAATATTTCCCAATTACATTTTAATTCTGCTTCTGAACACTTCCTGCATTTGACACTTCTGGTATAGATTAATCTTATTACCACTAAGCTATTGTTTTGTTGTTCAGCTACCTCTGACTCTTTGTAACTCTATTTGGGGTTTTCTGGGCAAGGATATTAGAGTGGTTTGCCATTTCCTTCTCCAGCTCATTTCACATATGGGGAAACTGAGGCAAACAGGGCTAAGTGGCTTGCCCAGAGTCACATTGCTAGAAAGTGTCTGAGGACAGATTTGAATTTATGAAGATGAGTCTTCCTGACTCCAGGCCTGGCACTCACCTAGTTGTCCTACCTTTAAGCAGACAAGTTGCTGAAGAGGGGGAAGGGGTATGGGATTTCTAACGAAATCCGTTCTAGGTTCATTGTCAGAAAAAGAATTTACTGGACTCAGCTGTCCTTTGGTAGAGTCATAAAAGTTTATTGTTTCACTGAGGCAAGGGCTGCAAGCTGAAAGGGATTTAAGGCAGAGTTATGCTTTTCAGCAAAGCAGGCAGGGGGGGAAGATAGAAAAAGACCTGCAAGGTGCTGGGGGATAGAGGTGTCATTTTAAAGGCATAAAACTGTCAGTCAGAGGCTCATTATACTAACTAGGTGGGAAAAGGTGGGATTAGGGAGGAGTCTGGGAGTGGTTAAGTGCTTAAAGGGCCATACATTTTTGATACCAACTGTGCAGGCGAATTACCCATAATGCATTGAGAAATTCCATTGGGTTGGGGAGGG
>CM053582.1:221844524-221884246 GCA_028627135.1 Pseudochirops cupreus
ATGTTTTCTTGAATAAATTCTTTGATAAAAGATGGAGAAAAAGCCAGAATTATTTCCCAAAGGTGAGAACATTGTTTTTAATTTTTCTTCATTGGGTCCCTACCATCTAAAATCACAGAAAGTAGCCATCTAGTCCAGTTCATTTATGAATGAAGTATATAAACAATATACTGGCCAAACAGTTGTTCAGATTCTTCTTGGAAATCTCCAAGGAGGGAGCCGCCATGTCTTGTGGTACTCTTGAGAACCAAAATCACGATGGTAGACAGAGACCAATCTAATAAAAACCAGAGGACCAGAATTCTAATCTTGTTTCTGTCACTAAATATACATGTGTCCTTGGGCAAGTCACCCAAGTACTCACCAGTTTTCTAGTGTTAAGTCCTGGTTATATACCATTTTGGTGGCTAGGTGGTGTATTGGATAAAGCTCTGGTCCTAGAGTCAAATCTGACCTGAGTTCAAATCTAGTCTCGGACACCTACTAGTTGTATGATCCTGGGCAAGTCACTTAACCCTATTTGTCTCAGTTTCCTTATCTTAAAAATGAGCAAGAGAAGGAAATGGCAAACCACTTTGGTATCTTTGCCAAGAAAGTCCCAAATGCATCATGAAGAGTCAGACGTGACTAAAATGACTCAGCAACAAAAGATACCATTTATTAGCCTTTGGTAGTTAGGCAAGTCACTTTACTTCTCTGTATGTTGGATTTCCTCTTCTAAATAATGGGTCTAGACCTTTTTGTTATAACTTTAATGTCCATTGTCCACTATATAACACTGCCACCACACCCAGACCACCAGGTCAGATAATTACCAGCCTCTGATATAAGACTTTATTGCATTTTACTGCTGACCCCACATCTGAGTTTTCATCAGATCCCAAATATTCACAGGTATACCCATGACAGAACTATATCTCCAAACAACATCTCACTCAGTCCCAAAATTACCAGATTTTACCTCAACTCAAGCCTGCTTCTGAGGTCTCATGAGGTTCAACAAGTGTTGACTCCAAGGCTAATGATTTAAAATACTCCCAGGCCTAGATTATACAACAACTAAAACCAGATTATTTGGAAACAATATCACTGAGACCAAGCAATCAGGCTCAAACTCTAACAGTCCAGGATCACAAAGCAACATCTCAAATGGACATAGACCTTTTAAAATGTATTTTAAATTTATGGAATAAAACAAGCATTTCCATAATATAGTATCATAAAATGATGATTTAACATGAGACCACAAATTTGTTATGTACAATTTGCTATTCCTTTTAAATATAAAATAAAGTTATTACATAATTATTTTTCCTTTTCATTTCTTCCTTCCCCTTTCCCCCCCAAAATGACACCATTCCTGAAACGGAACTCCAGGCCACCATGTCTAGGATCATAAAGAAGCAACTCTACTAACTTTATGATCTTAGGACACACAAATACACTTGGCCCTTACCAATGAAGTACACATACACCAACTCCTAACCACCAAGCTACATCTTAGGCTGAGGAGTATCGGGGGACCACTCAGGTACCAGCCCCAAGTGTGAGCGGAGACGTGATTAAAAGAATAGAGAGATGAGAAAAGAGACACCAGGGGGAAGCTCAAGGAAGAACTCCCTTTAATGATGATTTGAACAGAGTTTTTAAAGATCCAAAAGACAAAGATTCAAGTATTTTTATCAATAGACTTAGTTTTTCACATCCTGAGACACTATCTTAATTTTATTATTTCAAAGATCAGCTACATGCTGGAAGTAACATCAGACACAATCAACCTTTCTGATTTCTAGGCTCCGAGAGTCTGGGACAGTCTATAGAAAGTCAATCAACATTATCAAAGAGAATGCAGATCAGAGCAGACCTCCAAACATCTAAGTCTTTTGTAAATCATCGTCTTGAATCTGCTATACCTTGGGACCTAAACAGGAAAGACTTGTCTTAACAGAAGCTTTGAGAAAACTAGGCACCAAAAGTCTTTGGAAATCCAACAGTCTTTGGAAGTCAATTAGCATTATACAGTATGATGCAAAGGAGAGCAGGTTTCAAGGCGTTTAGATTTGTATAACACAAATCTATGCCAAAACCGCATCTCCAGGGCATCTGTATGAGAACTGACCACCAAGATCAAATATTTTGGCTTACTTCATTTCCCCCCTTTTTAAGAAGGAGTTTATGTGGTTGGGAGATCCATCCTGCCCTACCGAAAAGTGACGTAGGAGAGAATAGACTGGGGGAGGGAGGACACACTGGGATGGCTGTTTTGGGGCAGTGGGTGGGGGAAAGAGGGGGAGAAAATATGTAACTCAAAATCTTGTGGAAATGAATGATGCAAACTAAAATAAAATTTAAAAAAATTTAAAAAAAAAGGAGTTTAAAGGCATTTACATCTGTACCTAAATTTTTTATGTTTCGAGTCATAACTCGAAAAAAGCAGGGCCCAAGTGTACAGCAGATTATAACAATGATTATCACAGGGAGTAGATGCATAGTAAAGGCTGCAATATTCTGGAATGGAGATATTTTCTTCAGAGTATTAATAATTGTTTTTGCAACACCTTCTAGATCAATACCAGGAATTTCACTGTGTTCAATATCTTCTATGATCTGATGGAAAGCTCTAATTTTCGTGGTTACATTAGAGTCATGCCACGCTCCTAACAAACAGGTTCTGATCCTGTCCCATGTGGTACTGGGATGAGAGGAATTATATAAGCTAGAGGTGACACAAATATATGCATATCTGTAATCACATCGTAGGGATAATCGAGCCTTTATAGTTTCCACTTCATCTCCAATGTGTAGTACAGATTGTTTTAATAAATCAATTTTCATTTGAGTTATCCTGATTGATTCTATCTTGTACCTTATAACGGCTTCAGACATGTTTTTAGCAAGCTGCTCGGCATACTGAGCAGTATGGATTGTGGATTGTAGAGACACTGCTGATAATGTAGCTGTAGTAACTAAAGTCACTAAAGATATTAATCCCAATATAAAGAGTCCTAAAAAACACTTTTTTCTTTTTAAAGCTTCACTGATTAGACTTAAGCTATGCTCTCCTGCTGATGCATGCCAAGCACGAGATAAATTAGTAGGAAAAATAGCAAATGATGACTGTTCTACCACCATTACATAATGCTGACCTTTTGTAATACATTGTGTAAGATTACAATTTTTACAAGTAACATTCCAATAAGAACTCGAGCCCTCAATACTAATATTCATACGTTTTTCAGCATCAACAACACAATCATTAAAAGTAGAAGCAGTCGGGAATGCTTGAGGCGACTTCGGCCAAGCAGCAATTACAGAGTGATTGTCCTCTAACAAGAGGCCGCCTTTCTTTGTTCTTGTTGATGGTTTCCAAAGCAGCAAAAGCTCTCCAAAGGTCTGGAAATTCTCGGCCTTCAGGTGTCTGTATTAAATCCTCTGGAAAAACTCCAAGGAGAGCATTACTGGAAGTGTTCTGTTTCCCTGTATCCCCCCAATTAAACAATGAAGGGCACAAAGAGCAATTTACAGTAATACTTTCCGGCTTTCTAAATGACATTTAGCCCAAGGTGGAAAATGAGGCCATATGCTCACAGTTTTTCGACAAGGGGGAGTAGAAGGATACTGAATAAAAATGGGTGCAGTGGTACCATTAGTAGTTAATTTTACTATTTGCCAATAAACTCCTGATTGATTTTTATGAGTACTATGAACCCACTTTTCTTCAGCTACAAGTTTAATGCATGGTGCTGGACAATAGGAATGATAACAGAAACAGACAGGCATGCGTGTGGCAATAGCAAAAAAATTAAACTTAGGAGAATAATCCATTGGAAATGGGTATGCCTGTCCTCCTAAAACCTGGGTGTTGTTAGTATATATTTCTCCTTTCTTATCCGTCCACGTAATTGGCCTAAGCCAAGGAGGGAAAGGAAAATAAGTCCAATGCTGGGCTCCCTCCACACCAGGCGAATTCAGTGAAAGTGTGGCCAAAGCGGCCATTGGAGTCACCAAAGATTTAGACCAGGTCTTTTTGAAAAGTTGTTCAATCTTGGTTCTCCGTCTGTTCTTTTTCAGTCCTCGTCCTCTTTTTGTCTTGTGCTTCCCGAGTCTCAGCCTTCCCATCTTGTCCACCAAGGAATTCACATGCACGGACATTTTTTTCTGGGATCCACACCGGTTTTTCAGCTCCTTCTGGAAAGACACAAGCAAATCCTCATCCCCAAGTTAACAGTAGATCTGGACCACCCCATTTATGAGTTAATGGGTCCTTCCGCATCACCTGTGCTTTAGAAATATCTTTCTTTACTCCTAAGAATTGTTTTTCTGCTGGGGTTTTTCCATCCTCATCTAATATCAAAAAATTTATAGTATATAATGCCAGATCTATATTCCTTCTTGTAAATCCTTTTGTCACATATTCTCCCCCCCCTTTTTGCTTATCTAAAAATGTTTTTATGTCCCTATTTCTTCTTTCAACTATGGCTTGTCCCGTAGGATTATAAGGGATACCTGTAACACGTCTAATGGAAAAGGTGTTACAAAAGGTAGCAAAAACCTGGCTAGTATAGCCAGGAGCATTATCAGTTTTTATTTCTTTAGGGGTACCTAGGATTGAAAAGCAATGAAATAAATGGTCAATGATATGACGTGTGGCTTCTCCTGATTGAAGTGTAGCTGCAGTATACGAGGAGGTGTCCACTGTCGCATAGGTATACTTTAAATTCTTAAATCCAGAGTAGTGAGTGACATCCATCTGCCAGAGACTGTTAGGTTTCAAACCTCTAGGGTTAATGGCAGTGGAAGAGGGGGAAGGCATGTGAGGAATACATTTCGTACATGATTTAATTATTTGTCTGGCCTGTTCTCGAGTAATATGAAATTGCTTAACTAACATCTTTGCATTTTGGTGAAATAAATCATGTGAGTTTTTGGCCGAATGCAGAGATAAAGAAAAAAGTGTCGGATAAGTTTGTATTGTTAACTTATCAACTAAAGCATTGCCTTGATGAATGGGTCCAGGCAAAGAAGTATGAGAATAAACATGAATAATATGAAAAGGATTTTTTCTATTTCTAACTACTTGTTGCAATTGCAGAAACAATTGATATAACTCTTGATTGTTAGAATATTTTATATTTGCCGTCTCAATATTTCTTACAGTGTAAAAGCAATATTTACTATCCGTAAAGACATTAGGAGGTTGAGATTGTTCCCTTAGAAGACATATAATGGCAAACATTTCATTTTTTTGAGTAGATGAGAAAGGAGTAGAAATAACTTTTAATGTCAGGTGGTAAATAATAAGTAGCTGTATATTTTTCTGTGGCATCAGTGAAAGCATTGTCTGCTTGTATGAGAGGATAAGAAGATGTCATTTGAGGTAGTATCCATTGTTGATTGGAAATGAATTGTAAAACAGGATACTTACATTGATCCTCGATAGATAGTCAACAAGATCTGCCAGGAGAGGTCTGCCTTAATCAGCATATCAATTTGGGCTTTAGTATAAAGCTGGTGAATGTGTTCTGGAGGGGAACCTGAAATGGAGATTGCTCGTGGAATAGCTTTGCAGATAAGGGCGGCTCCAAGTTGTGGGCAGGTAACAATGGTTTTTTGATTTTGATGCAGGAGAGAAATCCATTCTAAAATATCTTGTTGCTGATGTAAGGCTCCAAAAGGAATCATAGGAGTCCCCAGCATAGTAATGTCTATAGTTTTATTGCTGTCTACCCTATGGACTTGGCATTGTTGAACGGCCTTTTCTACAAGTTGTAGTTGTTCTTCTGCTTGTTTTGTTAAAGTACGAGCAGAATGAAGGTTTGGATCTCCCCTTAGGGTGTTAAATGGGTGAGTGAGCTGATGGGTTCCAATCTTCAAATAAGGTCTAATCCAGTTGATGTCTCCAAGTAATTTTTGAAAATCATTTAAAGTTTTCAAATTATCCCTTCTAATTTTTATTTTTTGAGGTTCAATAATTTTATCTCTCATTTTGTGTCCTAAGTAATTATGGAGGTTGCAACTGAATTTTTTCTGGAGCAATAACTAACCCACATTGAGATAAACTAGTCTGCGTGTCTTGGAGCATTTACTGAAGAACCACTTTTGAGGGGTGGGCACATAAAATATCATCCATGTAATGTATAATGTAGGAATGGGAATATTGATCTCTTATAGCTTTTAATGCCTGTGCAACAAATTTCTGGCACATAGTTGGACTGTTTTTCATCCCTTATGGTAGCACCTTCCATTGAAAACATTCATGGGGTGCTCTTAAATTAATTGATGGCAGGGAGAAGGCAAAATATTGACAATCATCTTTATGTAAAGGAATATTATAAAAGCAGTCCTGTAGATCTATTACCCACACAGTCCATCCTTTTGGAATCATAGAGGGAGTAGGGAGGCCTGGTTGCAGGGCTCCTGTAGTCTCCATTCTTTGATTTACTGCTCGGAGATCAGTGAGCATTCTCCATTTCCCGGATTTCTTTTTTATTGGGAAAACTGGAGAATTCCATTCACTATTAGAACTTTCAATGTGGCCTAATGAAAGTTGTTTTGATATAATTTCTCTAAGGGCTTGTAATTTTTCTGTTGTTAAGGGCCACTGTTCCACCCATATGGGCTTACCCTCTTTCCATGTAATTTAATCTGCTGTATGTATCTTTCCTGGGGGAGCAAATGAATTATTACATCCATGCCTTGAAGTATGTCTCTTCCCCATAGATTAAGTGGTAATGTATCTAAGATATAGGGCTGAAAAATTCCAGATCTACCATCTTTTTCCCATTTTAACCATTTTGCACTTTGCTGAGAAACTGCTATTGTTCCTATACCTGTGAGTGGGCTAGCTCCCTGCTGAATAGGCCAATTTGAAGGCCAATGTTGCTTTGCAATTACAGACCTTTCAGCGCCAGTATCTATCAATCCATTAAAGACTTTTCCTTCAATTTTTATTTTCATTTCTGGTCAAGACTCAGAAACAGTGTGTGCCCAAAAGGCTTCATCTGCACTTTCTCCTGAGCTGCCAAAACCTTGGCTACCCCTAGTTCGCTCTACTTGTCGAACCATTTTTTTATATGGAAGTATAAGCAATTGTGCCACCCTGGTCCCTTTCATAATCATTATATCTTGAGCCTTGGGGGTGACATAAGCCATCATACTAATTTCTCCCAAAAAGTCACTATCTATTACTCCTGGCACAACCACTAAGCCTCAAAGAGAGAGACCATTACATCCTAAAATTAAACCTACATGCTGAGGGGTAAAGGACCAAAAATCCCTGTAGATATAATGCAAATTCCTATACTAGACTTCATCGTCATAGTGGAAGCTACAGGTAAATCTAACCCTGCACTCCCTGAGGATGCATGGTAAAGATCTTGAATCGTTAATTTGGAGGATGCAGAGTGTAGTCCACTGGAATTGTTTGAGTTTGCATAAGACTCAAGGCTGCCCCTATTATTTGACAAGGCTGGGACCCACTCCTTTTCTGGTTTCCCGACAGATAGTTCCCTTCTCTGTCTGTTTTGGAGAAACATTCTGAAGCCCAGTGGTTCCCTTTCTTACATCTGGGGCATAGTGTGGAGGCCCGGTTTTTAGAGGAATAATTGAAATTTCTATTCTTCTCTTCTTGGCAATTTTTCTTAAAAGGTCCTTTCTTTCTACATTTAAAGCATTGTTGCTCATTTGAATTTGTACCTTCTCCTCCTATACCTGCCGCTAATATACTAGCATTAAATGAAGCTGTGTCTATATTTTGACATCTCTGAATCATTTCTGCAATGCTCATATTTTTTCTACCTCCTAGAAGAGCCTGTTTGCAATCCTGATTACAGTTTTCTTGAGCCAGTTTCTGTAAGATAATGTAGCTAGCATCTGTGTTTCCTACAGTTCTCTGGATAGTTAAGGCCAATCGACTAACAAATTGTTCAAAAGACTCTTGGGGTCCCTGTGCCACCTTAGTAAAAGAAGTTGCCCCATCCTTCTTATCAGGCAACTTCGTCCAAGCCATTTTGGCTGCATTCTTAATCTGCTCATAAGCTTGCATTTCATATCTAAGTTGTGGGGCTAACTGCGAATAAGCTCCTGTGCCTGTAAGCATTTCAAAACTGATTCTTAGATTAGCCCTATCATTGACTCTCACCTGCTCTGAACATAAGTCAAAGAACTCTGTTTTCCATAGCAAATAATCTCCTTCTAATGCTGTTTTTGCAATGGTATACCAACCTATGGAGCAAAGGAGAGCTTGTGCTATAGCGTCAACCAATGCCAGGACATAAGGGCTTGTTGGTCCATAATCTACAATTCCATGTTTTAATTCTTTTAATATTTCAAAACGTATAATACCATGTTCTCCTCTGACTTGTCCTGGGTTATTGGAGTCTGGGGTTTCTAGGACGGGAAGTGCCCTAAGCATATCCAGGGGAACATAGATAATTGTGCTGGGCTAAGAATGTCCTCAAAGCCCTTTTTATATGTTAAAGACAAAGGTTGTGGAGGAGTAAAAGGCAAATTGCCTTGTAATTCAATAGACTGACTAAATGGAGGAACAGGAGTTTCAGGGGGAAAGGGATCATTAAGCAAATCACCAGGCCATACAGAAGCATCTTTTTTCAAGACCTCTGATGCTAAAGGTACGCTCTGCAGAGGTGTTAAACAAATTTTTAAAATGTTCCATATTGAGAAGGCTTCTACTGGAATAGAATTAGGGCCCTCTTCTCGGTACTTATCCCTCGTTTGTTTTCCTACCAGTTCCCATCTTTCTAAATCTAATGTTCCTTCCTTCGGGAACCATAGACAACTCTGTTCCACACAATCAAGGAACTGATCTACTTGGTGTCCTGTAATTAATAACCCTCAGACTGTGCTGGACTATAGGACTAATGAACTGCTAGTCATCAGACTGTATCTCCAACAGGTTATGATGGCTAGCCTAAGGGTGAACTAAGTTTTGATCACTGAGATGAGGTTCAATCTAGGCTCCCACACCAGATCCAGACTAAATGAAATAGACAAGCTCCACATTGTCTGAATTAAACCATCCAGCTTTGGGATAGGAGGGTGTGGCAAGGAGGACCATAGTTATCATAGCTTTAGATTTGGAAGAAAGGTCATTGAGTCCAATCCCCTTATTTTTACAGATAAGGGGTTGGTGGTGAGGGGGAAAATAAATTTACATGATAATTTGTTGTATGCTTGAAAGGAATTGTAAGTTGAGTTTGGCAGATTTGCAGTTTCATGTACCTTTTATATTTCTTTTATTGTACTGTGTTATGGAAATGCTTGTTTATTCTATAATAAACAAATAGTCAAGTTACTTGATCTCCTCATATTCTCCAAACAGTTATGCAATTTATAATCTTGTCAATTGTAAATTTTCAAGCTCTAAAAAGTCATGTGGAAAACAGTTGAGGAACCAGAAATCCCTGCAAATTTAGTTACTTCTCAGTCTTTAAAAAGATTGTTTCATGAGAATAATATTTTATGTAGAAACAAAATATGTCAATGATATTTCATTTTAGAGGGGGAATACTTTCAGGGACTTAAATATTGTTCTTTTTCTTTCCCTTACTGAAGTGACATACTACTGAAAAAAAGACAGAAAAAAAACATGCCAAGAAAAAAATGGAATAAAGATTAGTTATTTAAATAGTTTGAGATATGATAAGGACATGTGGTACCCTGAAAAACCATTCCACAGCATATTCCTCAGTCTTTAGAGCAGTGGTTCTCAACCTTCCTAACACCGCGACCCTTTAATACAGTTCCTCATGTCGTGGTGACCCCCAACCATAAAATTATTTTTGTTGCTTCTTCATAACTGTAATTTTGCCACTCTTATGAATTGTAATGTAAATATCTGCTATGCAGGATGTATTTTCATTGTTACAAATTGAACATAACCCACAGGTTGAGAACTGCTGCTTTAGAACCTCATGAGCTCCAAAACAAGAGTATGGGAATTCCAGGTTTATTGTGATTGTTGAGTCATTTCAGTTGGGTTTGACCCTTTGTAATCCCATTTGGGGTTTTCTTTTAAAAAAAAAATTAAGTTTTAGTTTTCAACATTCACTTCCATAAGATTTTGAGTTTTGAATTTTCTCCCCCCTCCCCAAGACAACATGCAATCTGATACAGACTCTACTTATGCATTCATATTAAACATATTTTCGCATTAGTCATGATGTAAAGAAGAATTAGAACTAATGGAGAAACCACAAAAAAGAAAAAACAAAACAACGAAAGAAAAGGAGAGCAAATCGTCTGCTTCCACCTGCATTCAGACTCCAAAGTTCTTTCTCTGGGTGTAAAATGATGTAAAATGTCTGACTGTTGGTTAGGGTTGAATGGAGACATCCCAGTGTTTGGGCCAGATAAAGAATACCCATTTTTGGTAACAGAGATGTTGACCTATAATACTAGTCTATTATATTTTGTTTTCTTGTGGTATGTTTCAGTGGCCTAATTCTGGTTGAAATGAGCATTTTCCATTGTGAGTCTTTTGTAGTTGTCTTAGATCCTTGCATTGTGACCCGGCCTAATGCCAGAGGGCATCCAGTCTTACTCTTTTTTCCCTGGATCTTCCGGGTGCGCCTCCGCCTCCCGGATGCAGCCCGCATTCCACAAAGTAGAGTCAGGAGCCAGAAGAGTTAGGGATATGCAGACAGCTTTATTGTTCTCTTCATCCATCCATATCTATATCCATCTATATTTCATTCCAGGGCTTCTCCTCTTTTATCCACCTACTGAGTCGCTTGGCAAATAGCCCACCTCCCCTGTAATCACCTCTGATGCCAGAAGGGTTGGGTAAACATGAAAAGGAAGGACAGAGCTCACGTCCTGGAACAGAGCATATCAACAGAACATATGGGTCACAAAAAAAATGGGTCACAGAATAAAACAGGACACACCGACCCAGAGACATAACTATCGTCATGACTTCTGTGTTTTGGTGTAACTGTCCTGCATTCTCAGAATATTCTGGTGCTCATATTCCGGGGCAGAACTACACATCCCCTATCAGCATTGCTCAGAGGAGCTAAGTCTATCAAAGTCAGTTATCACACAATGGGGTTGTTAATGAGTACAATGTTTTCCTGGTTCTGCTCGGTTCACTCAGCATCAGTTCATATAAATCTTTCTAAGGTTTTCTGCAGTATGCCTGTTCAATATTTCTTATAGAATAGTATCCCATTACATTCATATATCATAACTTGTTCAGTCATTCCTTAATTGATAGACAGCCTTTCAATTTCCAATTCTTTGCCACCACAAAAAAAGTTGCTATAAATATTTTTGTACATGTGTACATTCCCTTTTTTGTGATCTCTTTGGGATACAGATCTAGATGGTGGTATTGTGGGGTCAAAGGGTATGCACATTTTTATAGCCATTTGGGCATAATTCCAAATTGTTCTCCAGAATGGTTGAATCAGTTCAAAACACCAACAATGCATTAGTGTTCCAGTTTTCCTGCATATTCTCCAACATTTGTTATTTTCCTGCTTTGTCATGTTAGCCAATCTGACAGGTGTGATGCGATACATCAGAGTTGTTTTGATTTGTATCTCTCTATAGTGATTTAGAGCATTTTAAAATTTCTTCATCTGAAAACTGCTCAGATCCTTTGACCATTTATTAATTGGGGAATGACTTGTATTCTTATAAATTTGAATCAGTATCATTTGGGGTTTTCTTAGCGAAGATATTGGAGTTGTTTGCCATTTCCTTCTCCAGATCATTTTATAGATGTTGTCACCTGGAATCTCTTCCTATCTTTCACTAAGATTAAAATTGAAAACCCTCAAGAGAAGAGAAGGTGGGGCTAGGTTATAAACAAGGTTTGGTTCTTTGGGTGATTTTTGAAAGAAAATTTAAAAAATTATGGAAAGGTGAAAGTGCTACTGAATCTTTGAAAATGAGCTAATTCTTAACTCTGGGCTCCAAATTTTAAAGCACAGATAGCTAATAGCCCTGGAAAATTGACATTTTGATTTTGTGGTTGTAAATCCAGGCTTTATTTGGTTGAGATTTGTCCTGTAACGAAATAAAGATGTAGCAAAATGTGTTCTCCTGTTCATTGTTGTATCTAATGCAAAAAAAAAATTTTTTTTTGAAAAAATGCAAGGAGTACCAAGCACATGATAAGCACTATAGAAAGGTTGGCTGTTGCTATTATTGTTATGACTGTTATTATTATTTCTTTAATTGGATATAGTTGTTCTATACTTGATAACCCCATGCCGGTTAAAAGTGAGTAGCACAAAATGTAAAGGCTATTAAACAAATGTTTTCTATGTAAGATAATTTGGCTGAATTGATGTCCTGTGACTGGTAATAAGTCTTATTTCATGTTTTAAAATGTGATATTGTGTAAGCACGAGAATTAAAGTAATAAAGATGTAATGTAAAACTTTTCTAATTAAATGGAATAGTAAATTTTGAGGAAGCAACAGGATTAAAATGTTCTCTAAGAACTATATACGTATGTGTATGATTGAGTTCCAAATGTATCTAGCATGGAAATTCAAGTTTTGAGTATGTTTTAGTAATAAGTTCTCAAAATTGGATTAAGGATTTTACACATAAAATTGTACTGATTGTTATAAAGAAAGTGAAATTCTTTTCTCATTTTAAAGTATATCTGATAATTTTAAGAGACAGAAGGGTTCATTTACAAGTGAAAACCCTTATGAATTTTTTAATTCTTTTTTATCAAGTACAGGGTTTGGGTAAAAATAAAAACAGTAAATGGTATATAAAATCTAAAATTCTCTAAAGTCTCAGGTGGATTGTGGGTTCCTAATTTGACGATCTTATAGCTCTGTTTTTTATGGGATAAGTTCCATAAAGTTTGAACTGGTTTTTACCACATTACCAGAAAACTAAATGTAATAGATTTTACTAAATTGCATTAAGTCTTGCTGTTAGTAGATGTGAGCAGAATTTTCTAGGATAAGTAATAGGAACCAAAGAAGCAGAGACCCCTTCAGATTTGTCCTGAGAATTAGGCCTGTTTTAGAATATTCAAAAGAAGATACTTCCGAGGAGCAGATGATTACATAGGACATCTGGGATTCAAGACAAAATGAGACAATTAAATGGCCATTTAGAGTGGATTACTAGGATATTAGGAGACTTGATATTAGTTAATATTGATGCTCATTATTGTGTTACTTTGATTTTTTTGTTCCATGATGTTTATGTTGAAGTTTTCTTGGTTACCTTGGTAACATGTAAATCTCCCCTCTCAAATTAGTCTAAATAGTTTGATCTGTAATCTGACTTGGGTAATTCTGATTATGAAAGTATGAAAAGCCTTACAGATTTGCCTTATAGATAAGTGATTCTTGGGGAAGGGACCTGCCTTGAAGGAATTGTGGGCATTGAGTGAATCACAATGACTCCATCTTGTAACTCAATTTCAGATCTAGCTCAGTTCTCTTTCTATTCAATTATGAATCTAGTTCAATTTCTGCCTTGTGAGAAAATTTTGTTCGGTTATAGAAATTGTAAGAAAACTTTATTGCATTGTTTGAACTTAGCCCTGCATTCCTGGGAAGCTGGTCTACCTTGACCTGTTGCTTAGAGACCCTTAACTAAAGACCTAGGTTATGCTGACCAGAAACCTGGTCAGATCCAAAGATTGATGCAAGGAATTTTCTCACAATTATATGTCTCAAGCAACCTATATTTCTTATCTGAAAACTAGTCCCATACTGGTCAATCAGTTGCTATTTCCTTGTTCCTTTGATTGAATACAGACACTTGGGGGTGGGGTGGGATACCTTGTTGAGGAGTACAGGCAAGTAGGACTGAAACCCTGATGGCTGAACAAGCCCTCTCAGGTGTTTGGTCTGCTGATAGGTCTGGATCAGTTCCCTATCCCCCTGGAAGATGCTCAAGCATACAGGTGTGAGGATTAGATCCTTGAGATATGCATGGCAAATTACACCCACGGCCTGGGACAAAGAAGTATGTGATGTCTGTAGGGGAAAGCAATTCAGAAGTGTCCTATAAAAGCCTGGATGCAGGGTAATAAGGTTGGCTGTCTACTTTCACCATTCTGAGAGTTCCCATCTCTCTTTTATGCATTCAATAGTACCTCTGGCTCTGTGATTCTTTCTCAGCCTTGTCTGGGGATGATAGGGCTCCCACTCTTTCTCAGCAGGCCCCCAAATCAGCTCCCCACAATACCTCTTTTTACTATTTTTGGAAATTGTATCTGTTCTCTTTTCCCTATCCCAACTTGGAAAACCTCTAATTTGTACTCCATTTAGAAATAGAATTACCTAATCTTGTATACTGATTCATAACCTGTTAATTGTTTGGTTTTAATGCATAAAAATCTATCTCTCTCATTCCCCCCCCCCAACACTATATTTGGGGTTCAGTGCCAAGCTGAAGAGACCTAGTCCTGATTTGTTACACATTGGTATGTATTGCTTAGTTAAATCTATATGCATGGAAACTCAAACCATTATTTCCCCAATCATTTCAGATTCTACATACCACATTGGATCAACTTTCTCTTTTCTAACTAACACATTCCAAAGTTCCAAGAAACAATCTATACAGTTCCTCTTTTTCCACACATGACCTGGGTATAAATCCTCCCACAAGAGAGATAGGAATGCTTGGTAAAACACTGATGCAAGTTGTATTTGCCAAAAATTCGACATCCTTTGTTGAAAGAGCTTATGGGATAGAGTGGAGTGGGCGGGTGAGAGAATCTAACTGGTGAGAGCAAACAGAAAATTAAGTGTTTAATGCAACATCAGGTCGGAGATGCTTATATAATTGATGTATCAGCACTGTCCAATAAGTTGGTATTTTTCTCTGAGCACAGTTACTTCCAATGACTGGTCTCCTAGAGATGTGGGGAAGCTCTGACTTCAGATGGACAAGACACTGGTGCTTTATGATGTCAGATTCCCTTTAGATGATCTGAAGAACCTGGGCTGAAGGACCAAAGACTCAGTCCCATTCTAGGTGTCTGAAGATGTAAATCTAGTCCTTTCTTCATTCCAGGACACAGTCTTCTTGTAAGAGAGAGAGAGTGTGACTTTTCTGAACTGACTTTGTTTTTATTGTTTTCTAATTAATGTTTATTAGGTATCAAATTCCTTAGGCCTCCCCTCTTAGGGAAACTTGTAGCTTCTGAGCATCATGAATAGAATTGGCCTTATGGAGACTGACTTTCCACACTTTTGAGATATCTGTTTCCTGCCCTTCTAGACATTCTTACTGGTAAGAGATTCTGTGGGGTGTGGTTTTGAAGGGGATTTTAGGGGCCCAGCATTTTTCTTAGAGATAAATGTGATAGGTAGGCTGTTGGGTCAATGGGAGACTTGTCTGCTCTCAAGAGTGAGAAGGATATAGTCCTCAAATTGTCCTAGGCTAAACTCTCAGCTTCTATTTCTTCAGCTTTCTTCTGGCTCCTAGGAAAACCCAGACCAAGGGACCTATGTTTATTTTAAAATAAGTTTTATTTATACCTTTTATTTTTATATCACATTCATTTCTATATTTAATATCTTTTACAGAAAAGGAAATTGAAGCTTAGGGGAAAATAAAGGATTCACTCAGAATTAATATTGTGTCTGAGTCAGGATTTCAACCTAGGTGTTTGTGCTCCCAAGCTCTTGCCCCTCTAAGCTTTGCTTGCTTTTCACTAGGCCATCCTGTTTCTGTCACAGTCACTGGATCTTTGTTCTCCTGGCTCTGTTGATCATCCAATATGTCTAAATTACTCATACCCTCAGTTCCTTACTGCACAATAATATTCCACTATATTCATGACATAGTGGATGAAACCACTCTGGGAGTTTGGAAGAATGTGTCTCACCTCTGACACATCTAGGTCAGATGGCCCTGGGCAAGTAATTTATTCTCTCAGTGCTCAAAGCAAGTCTCTAAGACCTTTATTTGCATCTGTATTAATGAAAGCTCCCTAATAATGATGAAATTATAGGAAAGAAGGAAGGAAAGAAGGAAATAAATATTTATTAAGCAGCTGCTATATGCCAGACACTGTACCCAGCAAAGGAACTAGGGGCTATGATTATCCCCATTTTTATTTGAGGAAACTGAGGCAAACAGAAATTAAGTGACTTGCCCAGGGTACTGTAGCTAGTAAGTGTCTGGAACTGGATTTGAACTCAGGCCTTCCTTGCTCTATCCCCTGAGTCACCTGGATACTCTATCACCAAAACAAACAAACAACAAATTACATCAATGTACCGTGAGTTTGTCCATCTCTTTCCCAGTTGATGGGCACTCAGTTTGTTTCTGGTTTTTTGCAACCACCAGAAGTACCATGATGACTATTGTGGAAATATATTGATGACTTTTATTTCTGTCTGTTACATCCTTGACGTATAATGCCCAGTAGTGGGGACTGCTGGGTCAAAAGTAGTTTCCGAATTGATCTCTATAATAATGGAGGTTTGACAACAGGAATTCTTAGGCTTGAAGTTTGGAGGGTTGAGAGAGGAAAATGAGAGTTCTGGATCAGAGATCCAAGTCCTACTTGGGATATTCCAAAATGGTTCTGGCCCTGCTGTCTGTTCAAGTGTCTCCTTGCTGCCTTCCCCTTCTCCCACACTCTCAAAAAATGGCCTTAACTAATAGGTTCTCCATTTTAATTCGGAGTAAGACCACCACCCACATTCTATAAATGTCGATTAAGAGATTCCTAACAAGAAATCTTAAAGATAAATTTACCTTTGGGGATTCATGTTTAATTTCCATGTTCTCAGAGCTGATGGATTTCCCAGAGGCTGCTCACTTTATTCATTCTAAGCCCCTAGACTCACAGTAAATGATAATAATAATAAAAAAGATCCATCTTGCATTTTACAAAGTTATTTGCCAAACTGAATTCCCTAATGTCTCTTGGTATTTGGGATATAAGAACTACTTATCATAGGAAAAGGCTGATCTCTTCTAAGAAATAGCTCTGGGAGGACAATGGACACACCAGTGCTGCTTTGTGATGGCAGAGACACCTCAGAGGTCTCTATTAGATGAGGCCGGTCATAGGACTGAGTCTTATTCATTAGTGGTTGGAAGAAGTGCCTCTAATCTTCTTTGACTGTCCAGGATCATATGGTCCTCTAGGAGGAGCTATTGTTTTTTTCTGATAGAAACTTATTTTCTTAGTCGATTTGCATCTACTAGGGACCTATTTTATCAGTTCCACCAACAAAGGAATCTTCAAGCCCTAGAAGATACTTGGAATTGGCCTGTTCCAGTGTCCTATTTTTGAAAGATACTACTAGTAGTGAGTATGTTCAAGGTTCTGGAGAACAATGATTCACTTTCTATATTTTTCCCAGCTAGGCTGAGGCTCTGGTCCTAAAGTAACTGTGTAGCTATTAGTCAGTCAGTCAACAAACACAGTGTTTACCTGCTACTGTGCTAAGTATTAGAGATACAAAGACAAAAACAAAATAATCCATACCTTCAAGGAGCTCATATTCTAATGGGTACATAACAAGCTATATACTAGGTATATAATAGGTGTGTGAAATGAAAAAGTTTGGGGTCTGAGTCTGAGATCAGAAAATATCTTTATTTTTTCTCATGAGAAAGGGCACTCCCCCTGTCACTCAAACGGCATCTGCCAGGGAGTGCAAACTGTGGAAGCTGGTGAGCTTCTCCTAATCCTAACTCCACCTCTAACACCTGTCCTACCTCACCATTGGCTGGTGAGGCAAGCTCACAATCTTTCTAACTGGCGCAAAGCAGTTTCAATCCTTCATTATGTATTTCCTTTCACCAAATTTGGAAGTGCCCAATCAGACGTGGACTAGTATGGTTTTTCTTTCAAATTACCTCATTTTTAGGAAATCATGAGTTACTCACAAGACTTAACTGGTTTACAAAGTATGGAGAAGAGATAGGAGTGTAACAGGGAGTTAAAAGAAATGAGGAAACTTCACTGTGAGTCATCTCTCACATAGGTATATGACTAGATATATTAGGTATATAACTACTTGCAAGATATAGTCAGAAATTGTATAACAATAGGTATATAATCAGATATAACTAGATATATAATAGGTATATGATGAGATAGATACATACAAGATAGAGTCAGAGAAACTGGAAAGGAATTTCTGAAGGGAAGACTAGGCTCCAGCAGTTGGGATGTGTGTGTGGGTGTGTGTGTTGGGGGGGAGGACCAAGAAAGACCTTCTGCAAAAGGTAGCGTTTGAGTTGAACTGAAGAAGGAATCCAGGGAGTCCGAGAGATGTGGGTGAGGGAATGGAGTATTTCAAGCATGGGGGACAGATGAAAGGAAGAAGGGAAGAGATGGAAACAGGAGCTGCAGTAGCACGTTTGGAGAACGCAGGGAGGTTGATATAGATGGACCCTAAAGACAAAGGAAGAGAGTAAAGGGTTAGAGGGTTGGGAGATTGTGAATTCAATCGAATGGCCAAATCTTTTGGTTGAAAGGATAGCTGAAATCTAAATTTCTAGATGCTTATTTAACGTGAGTTTTTGTTTGTCTGTTTAATTTGGTTTGGTTTGGTTTTCCCCCCAAGGAGATCCTGTGATAGCAGAATGGGGAGAAAACAAAGGACCTTTCCCAAAGGTGAGGATTTTCATTTTCATTCATCACTTCTCTTCTCCTCCTCCCCCTCACCCCGTCTCTGATTTACTTTGGGACTAAGTGCCTGGACTCACTAGAGCTCAGCTTATGCGGATCAACAAAATGGGAATAGTAATAATTTCATTCTTGAACTCAACAGGGTTGTTAAGTGGGAAAAACAAATGTGTTTATCATTTTGGTCTTTGTAATGAACCTGTGATTTTATATGTTGGGTGGGATGGGATGGGGAACAGGCATCCTTAGAAACCTCAGATCTATGATATTTTAAAAATATTTTTGAAAAAAAAATTGAGTTCTAAATTCTCTCCTTTCCTCCTGCCCCTCCCCAATCCACTGAGAAGGCAAGCAATATGATATCAATTATACATGTGAAATCATGTGAAATATACTTCCCTATAAGCCATATCACAAAAAAGCAAGAAAAATAAAGAAAGCCAGAAAATTATACTTCAATTTGCACTCAGAGCTCATCAGTTCTCTTTCTGTAAGTGGATAGTATTTTTCATTCTGAGTCTTTCTGGAATTGTCTTGGATAATTAATCACAATAGCTGAATCTTTCACAATTGATCACCTGCTGTTACTCTGCACAAGAATCTGGTTCTTTTCACTTTACTTTGCCCCCAGTTCATCTAAGATCTGTGGTTTCCTGAGTGAGATTGGGAAGGGTCCGTAAAAAAAACATCTAGTCTGGAAATCCTCTTATTCTAAAGATGAGGAAGAGGAAGGCCAGAGAAGTCTAATGACTTGTGCCACTCCTCTGGGAAACCTCCCTGAGATGGTCAAGGCTACATAGGATCCATCCTTCCCTCAGCTGCCAAAGGGACTTTCCCAAAGTGTAGGTCTAACAAAATTATCCTCTTCATAGATAAACTTTTATTGCTGTTGTTCAATTCGTGAGCCCTTATGGGGTTTTCTTGGCAAAGATACTGGAGTAGGTTTGTCACTTCCTTCTCCAACTCATTTTACAGATGAGGAAACTGAGGCAGATAGGATTAAGTGACTTGCCCAGGTTCACCCAGGTAGGAAGTGTCTGAGGCTGGATTTGAACTCAGGTCCTCCTGATTCCAGGTCCAGTACTCTTATCCAGAGTACCATGCATCTGCCTATATTAATAACTGCTGTTTATATTGTCTCATTTGATCATCGCAACAACCTTGGGAGGTAGAGACTTTGAGACCCCATTTTATAGCTGAGGAAACTAAGGAAAATGTGGTTAAGTGACTTGCCCAGGGTCACACATCTAGTGTCTGAGGCTGGATTTGAACTCAAATCTTCCTGACTCCTGACTCTGCTGTGTCATCTAGGCTGTGGTCTATTCTGCACTTAGGAAACAATCTATCTTTTATATCTGTACCTTTGCACTGCCTGTTGCTATTGCCTGTAATAGACTCCCTTCTCACTGCAGCCTTTTGGAGTCAGTCCCTGGTCTCCTTTAAGACTTACTCTCAACCACCTTCTTTCTACATGAAGTCTTTACTGATTCTCCCCACCTCCCCCCACCCCATCACCATCTTATATTAATTTTGTATCTGTTATGTACATACTCACAGGTGTGCATGCTGTCTCCCCCATTGTAATGTAAGGTCCTTGAGGAAAGCCTCTTTACTTTGGGTTCCCAAAATTCAGCACAGTACATGCACAGCACATAGTAGCCCCTTAGTGCATGCTTTGTGATAGATTGACCAAAGTCAAACAAGCTGCAGAGCTGAGGTTCAAACTCCTCCTTTTGTACCATGACTTTATGGATATGGGGAACTTCCAGTGAGCAAACTCCTGCTACCAATGCAAACTGGCACCTACTCTGTAGCTTAGGACCTGAGAGACCTTTCTGAGGCTCTGGAGGGTCATATTGCCAGTAAGTATCGGGGGCAAAATTAAATGTAGTTCTTGCTAGGGTCAGCGAGGTGGTGCAGTAGATAGAACGCCGAGCCTGTAGTCAAAAAGATTTGTCTTTCTGACTTCAAATCTGACCTCAGACACTTACTAGCTGTGGGCAAGTCACTTAAACCCTGTTTAACTCAGTTTCCTTATCTGTCAAATGAGCTGAAGAAGGAAATAGCAAACTGCTCCATTATCTCTGCCAAGAAAACCCTCAATGGGGTCATGAAGAGGTTGGACACAACAACAGCAAACTTTCTGACTCTGAAGTTCTCTCTCTAGTGTGACATGATGGCTCGTCATTTTTTTTAACTTTAATTTTATTTTTCATTTAAGCATTTATTTATTCTCCTTCATACCTTCCCCTTTCCCCAGGCTAAAAGAAAAAAGAAAAGAAAGGAAAATCCCTTGTAATGAACATGCAGTCAAGTAAAGCAAATCTTTGCATTGTCTAGGTTCAAAAAAATGTCTCCCTCTCTACCCGGTATCCTCACCTCTCTGTCAGGGAAGTGAGCAGTGTAGGTCATCCTCAGTCCTCTGGAATCATGGTTAGCCATTGCACTGGTTTTGGTGCTCCAATCTATCCACGTTGTCTATCTTTACTATGTTGTCCTGATGGTGCCAATTCTTCTCCTAGTTCTGCTCCTTCCGCCCTGCATCAGTGTATGCATGTCTTTCCAGGTTTCTTTGATATGATCCCTCTCATTGTCTCTTACACAGAATAGCTTTCCATCACTTTCTCAATTTGTTACAAACAGTAAGTCAATATTTTTCTTGACATGGGGTCTCTTTTCTCATCTGTCCCATGATGTGAATGATATCTCCCTTGCCTAATCAGGGCTTCCTGCATGGAATCAATAGAGTGATGCCCATGACAGAAAGCTTTAAGATTCTGCCCCAACTGTCAGGAATAGACAAGTATTGGATCATGTCCCTTGGGCTCACACTATTACTCCTTCATGGTTGTATTTCCTATATACTCTGTCTGTATAACATATACTTATGACATATATTCACTTTCAGATGCTTATGGAAATAACTCACATCTCTTATTCATCTACAGAAGTGGTCCAGGCTCCTCACACAGGCCTCTGTTACCAGGCCAAGGTGGTATGGTTACCTTGTCCACCACAACAAGTTTCACCGCTGTGGAAACAAGAACCCTATCTGAGGGCTGAGCAGATGTCCTTCAGGCCCCAGGACAGAGTCATCCTACCAATGCCCCATTCCCACCCCAGGACTGAATCTGTGCCCTCACTGCAATTCAGACATCCAGTTATAACCATTCAGCCACCCTGCCCTCCTCCTAGAACAGTTGCAATACCACTACCCCATCTTCATCACCAGAGTACAGTAAACAAGGCACCCTCAAGTGCCAACCAGCATGTGGTCACCTCAGTCTTGCCCATAAGTAGGCCTGACATCCCATCCACCAAGCCCGCTGTGACTTTGATGTTCAGTAAACAGTGTTCTCCTCCACTTCGCCCTATACATCAGCCTGTGATTCCACTGAATCCTAACCACCACTCAGAAGCTGCTCCTGGCCCTAACCACTTTCCCAAGATGTTCCCAAGCTATGCCCAACTGGCTGAGGACCTAAGCCATCTCAAACATCAGACCCCATTTCCATCATTTGCTGAAGTTCCACCTCATGATGTTCACAAAACTATGTTCATAGCTGTACCTCAGAAACACCCTAACCACTCAGTCAGGGTCACAACTGTACCAATGAAACCCAGGAAACAGACTTTGCCTAAGCCCAGGCGTCGGATCAGGGCCACAAATGCTCTTTTAGGATTTTTAAAACTGGAACCAATGCTTCATTCAGCGGGCTCAATATCCACTGTTCCAAACCACTGCCCCAGAGATACAACTTTGAAAACATCAGATCCAGGCTATTGGACCCAGCCGAAAAAACCTTCATCATCACATCCCAATCTTTTATGCCCTTGGAAAAAATTATCACTGCTTTATTGCAATGACCACCTCCCCAAATCTCTGAGGGTGCCTTTTTCACATTCAGATCAGAAAACCAGGGCTACAACTACATCCAGTCCTCATCAGCTACAGCAGGCTGGGGATGCAACAGGCCCTTTGGCCCATGGATTATTTCACATGGAAAAAAAGTCCTGGGAAACAATGCCAGTGAGAACAAACCAGGATCAAGAGACAAGACAATTTCCACTCAGTTTGCACCTTCAAGGCAAAACTCTGCATGTCCCTGACCCCCAGGTGATACCTCCTCCCCGTCCAGAGCATGCTTCACATCCTATTGCTCAGGTCTCACTTCAAATGGAGCAAGAAACCAGGAAAACAGTGCTACTGAGAACTGGTAACCAGGCCACAAAGCCCACAGGACAGGATCACTGGGTCATCCCTCCTTTCCTGGGCACGGATGGCCAGAAAACAATTCTTTTTGTCCCTCATTATCAGGCCACACCTCCTCCCAGCCCTAACTATCAGGCTGAGAAAATACCAGGTTCTGTTGCTTATACCTTGAAAACCATGCCATCAAGAACCACGCCCCAGGCCATGACTATAACAGGTATTCATCAGGATCTTGGGACAGCACCTTCAGCGGTCTCTTATAGGCAAGACATCAATCAATTTGGCACCATACCCCAAGACGCAGCTTCACTCAACTCTGACTACCAGACTGGGAAAGTCATAAACCCTAATGCTCAGCTGACATATCAACCAAATTTGGAGCTATGGGGAGCAATGACAGAGGGAACAGACCACCAGAACATGAGGCCCTTTGTGTGGGGTTACGGGGTAACCTCTCCTTCCCAGAGCACAGAGAGCAAGGCAATAATTCCACCTAGCTTTGACCACTGGTCCGCACCTCTACCCCAACCAGAATTTCAGGCTAAAGTTATACCTGACCCAAGTGTCCAGTTTTCACTTCCACCAGAACCAAAACACCATGAAACAAAACAACCAGGAGTAGACCACCAGTCTATGATAATTCTAACAGGCCAAAAGCAAGGGGCAACTGTGCAACCCCTAGGTGTAGATAACCAGAAAACAACTCTACCTGGTCCTAACCACAGGTTTCCTCCCAGGCCTGAGCAGCAGCCCGCTATGACTACACCAGGCCCTGATGCACATGCCTTGCTTCAGCTTGAACAAGAACATGGGGAACCAATGCCACCAAAAATAGGAATCCAGGCCCCAGCTCTAATAGACCAGGATCCCACTTCAGTATCTTCACTGGACTTAGACACCCAAGACTCAGATCTTCTCATCTCTAAACACCAAGCCACATTTCTAGCCAGCCCTACTGACCAACCTGAGGATATACTAGGGGACTCTAAGGTCCAGGTCTCCCTTCAAGAAGAACTCAAACAATGTGAGATAATACCAGAGGGAACAGACCAGCAGATCCCAAATCCCACTGATCATGGCCAAGGGGCAACACTTCCTCTGAGCACTGATGACAAGGAAATGACTTTCCCTGGCCCTGACCACTGCACTGTATTGCCACCTAGCCTTGACCACCAGGCTGAGGATATGCCAAATCTTAATGACCAGGATTCGTGGCAACTAAAGCTAGAACACAGTGAAACAATAGAGCCAGTGACAGAGCAGCAGTCCAAGAATCACACTGGTAAGTACCACGGGACAACACTTCCTCCTTTGAGCAAAGATAAACAGGAAACACCTGTCTCTGGGCCTGATCACCAGGACATGTCTCCTCTTGGGCCAGATCATCAAACTGAGGATATACAAGATACTAGTAACCAAGATTCAGGTCAGCCAGAAGAACAACACTGGCAAATGGTCCAACCTGGGATAGATCAACAGATCACAAATCCCACTGGACAAGATCATACAGAAATAAATCTGACTCTGGGCCCAGAGAATCAGGAAACAATTCTCTCAGGTACTGACCACCACACTATATCTTCTCTTACCCCTGACTTCCATACTATAGATATAGCAAACCCTGACACTGGGGTCTCAGGTCAAACAGGGCAGGAAAACAAGGAAAGAATGCCACTAGGAAGTGAACATAAGCCCATGACTCTCCCAGGCCACAATTTGGAGGCAACAGCACCTCCACTGGACCCCCATGATAAAACTCTGCTTGGCCCTGGAAACCACAGCTCACTTCCAGCCAATACTGACCCAAATGTGGATACATCAGAGCCTGTCACTGATACCTTGATGCAATCAGAACAAAGTCTCTGGGAAACAATGCCATTGAGAACAGATCAAGAGGCCACAAATACAACTGGCTGTGATCACCGCATAACACCTCCTCTACCTGGATCTGACCACCAGATCACATGTCCTCTCAGCCCTGACCTGCCTGTAGCTCACATCTCAATTCAGAAAGAACAGGAAGAATGTGAAACATTGCCAAAAGAAATCAGCCACCAGGATGGTATTCTTTCAGAAGTGGATATCATGCTCAGACCTACATTGGGCTTAGACTCCCAAGACAAAACTCTGCCTAGCCCTGACTACAGGGCTATCCCTTCACATAGCCTTGATGATACAATAGAACCCATTGCCCCAACCTGGGTTAAAACGGAGCAGACAGCTGGGGAAACAGTGTCACTGACAATAATCCAGCAGACCATAACTGTAATGGGCCAAGATCAGGAGACAGCCATACCTCCCCCAGACTTGCAATTCCAGTATACAGCTCAATGTAGCCCTGACTTCCAGACCACACCTACTTGTACCTCTGACCACAGGGATGAGAATACAGGGGCTTTAGATGATCTGGTCTCACTTCAACCCCTAACTAATATACGGGAAGCAGTGCCACAGGAAACAGACCAGCAGGCCAAAATTCCAATGGACCTGGGGTTCAGGACATCTCCATTGCTGATACACCCCCAGGACCCAACTCTGCCTGACCCTGACTACCAGACCATACCTCCATTCAACCCATCAGAAGCTTTCTCAGATCCTGATCTTCGGGACTCACCTCCATTGGATCCTGAGTGCTTAGCAAAATGGTTAATGAGTCCAGACAACCAGGTCACACACACATCCAGGCTTGACCCCCAAGCCACTCTTCTGCCCAGCTCAACAAACCAGGCTGAGGCTAGATTAGACTATACCAAACCCCAGGGCACAGCACCAACACAGATACGTAATCAGGAAACGGCTCTACTAAGCTTCACTAAACACAGGGCTATACTGCCCTTGGACCCTGACCTGCGGACTAACTGTCCAAGAAGCTGTGGCCCCCAGGCTGAAGTGGGATCAAATCTTGATCCTCAAATTGACATTCAGTCAGGACTCCAATGCCAGACCCAGGCAGTACTAAACAGAAAATCTTCCTGTTTAAATTACATCGAGCCATACACTGTGGAGGGGGAGATAGTCCCTGACAAAATAGTTCAGACCATCATCAGTTCCATCCCTCAGGAGAAAATAAAAAATGATATCTATAAACAAATTCTTCTACGAAAGATGAAGAAATTCTCCTCTCCTAGTTCTAGCCGATACAGTTCATCTTACTACCCTGTCTGTTTGCTTTGTGCCTCTTGGATCCCAAATGGTTGTTCCCATGAGGGAATGAAATACCCATTTGAAGCACAGTTACTGGCTGTACCTACTCCTATGGCAGGTTTTGAGGAACTGGGGGTGAGATTTGTCCTCCAAGTGCCCCAAATGACAACATGCTCTCATCTTGACTTTCCTTATTCCCACTATAATCTGCAAAGGCACTCCCATAGACCACCAGCCTTTTCAGCATCATCCTACTCTGACTTTGGGCTCTCTAGATCTTCTAGACCAAAGTGGCTACACTTCATACTTGGCAAGGCTCACCAGCTGGAGGAGAGAAGTCAAGACCCAGAATTCATAGGGGAAATGCCCCTGAAGAAACATAGCCTCAGAGAAGAAGAGACTGGGGATGGGACGGCATTTTTCAAATCTCTGCTGGAGAGATTTCAGTGGAGGCTGAAAGATTAAATTACTATATATTCTATTTGGAAGGAATTGGCTCCCTCTGTATGATTGAAATATTTCTTATTTTGTATCTCATACGTGTTATTTTATGTAGTGGGATAGAGAGAGGTTGAATCAATATTTTCTTTTTTCAGTTCAGGAGGGGGAGCCAGTTAGGGACTCCTAGGGGAGAGAAGGAAATGTCAGTTGAAAAGGAGGGAAGGGTTCAACATGGCAGATGACAATGCTACCTAGGATAGAAAGCATGGAGCTGCTTGCAGAATTGGGAATGAGACACAGACTCTACTCAAAGCCCCCACAGAAACTGGTACCAAATAAACCAAATAAAAATAAAACAACTAAAAGGGAAAAGAAAGGGACTTCTGGGAAAATGGGTGAATGACAGGGGTCACAGCTAAGCCTGGTTCCCCATATCATTCCATGGTAGCAAACAATGAAAAAATTAGATTAAAGAAATGATTTTTTATTTTAGTTCTCCCCTTCCTGTCATTGTCTGAGAACCCAAGCATTCTTTACCTGTGATCCATCAGCTTGGTTTTCAGGGTGGGGGAGGGACTCGGACAACTGTATTCCAATATAATTGGATTCCTTTGTTGTCCTACAAAGTTTATTCCATGCATTTAAAGACATTATGAGAAGAGGTCCATAGGCTTCAGTAGACAGCTAAAGGGGTTCATGATGCAAAAAAAGGCTAAGGAACCCTGGTCTGCCCCATAGTCAGACTGTACTTAGAATGAATCTCTCCTTGACTTCAGTATCTGACTCCCCTGTACTCTATTTTATAGGAATTTAGAGAATGAATGTCTTCTAATTAATAATAGTAAGACCTAACATACCATGAAAAACACTTTACACGAATTATCTCATTGAATCCTCAAAACAACCCCACAGGCTAGGTGTTAGCATTATTCCTATTTTACAGATGAGGAAAATGAAGCCCACTTAGCTGGTTGCCACCTTCCCTACAAATCATAATCTTTTTAAAAATTTTTTTAATTTTTGCTTTTTGGAGGAGGGAAGGTAGGGCAATTAAGGTTAAGTGACTTGCCCAAGGTCACATGGCTAGTTTTGTGTGTCTGAGGTCAAATTTGAACTCAGATCCTTCTGACTCCAGAGCCAGTGCTCTATTCACTGCACCACCTAGCTGCCCTCTACAAATCAAAATCTTAAAGATTTCCCCCGAGCCCTGAGAATTTAAGTGACTTGCCTGGGGGACCCAGCTATTAAGTGTTTGAGGCAAGATTCAAACTCAGGCCTTCCTGGCTCTTAAGTCCAGTACCCTATCCATTATGCTAGCTAACTGCCTCCCATCACAGCTCATATGCGTATCCACAAAACTCTTTACTCTGACCCATGGCATAGGTTTTCTTAAAGTCAGGGAGACCTGAGTTCAAGTCTTGCCTCTGAGACAATCTGATTGATGACTGTGCGGCTCTGGGCAAGTCACTCAAATTGTCTGGGAGCTGGGCAACACAGAAAAGGTGCCAGACCGCGTCTGGTAGAGGAACTTGCCTAGGAGTTCTCTATATTAATGAGATCATGTGCCTAGTTCCTAAACTTAAGCTATTGCTCAGAAAACGTTTCTTTCATTAGAAGGTCCAGGAGTGTCTTATTTTATTCCGATCCTGAGCCCAATCTACCAGACCAGCTTGAGTCAAACCTGACTGAACAGCTGTCTTCTCCATCTGGGTACCTCACATTTCTTTTTCTTCCTCTTCCTTCTCCTATTTTATACTTTTTATTATTTCTTTAATCTAATTTTTTCATTGTTTGCTGCCATAGGGTGATATAAGACTAGTCTTGGCCATGACCCCGTCGCTCACTTGTCTTTCCAGAAGTCTTTTTTTTTTCTCTTTTTAATTGTTGTTTTATTTTTATTTGGCTTATTTGGTACCAAATTTCTGTTTGGGACACTGAGTAGAATCTATTTCTTACTCCTAATTCTCTAAGTGGATCCATGCCTTCTGTCCTAAATAGCATTATCACACCTACCATGTTGAACCCTTCCCCCGCTTCAGTCAATCTTTATTTTATCTGCGCATGGTTTGTTAAGTAGTGAGAACTGATTGAATCACAGCTGAGGAGAAACTGATTACTAAGCCATAGCCAACAGAGAGACAGATGCCTGTTGCCTCATAAAATTCAGTATAGAATTCAAAGTATGTGTAGTGGGTCCAGTATGGGCCATAATTGGACACAGAATGGCAAATCGAAAATGCAGTCTTCTGGGTATTTTTTCCTGTAGGTAAAAGGTTATATTTCCTCAATATTTCTTCCTTCTAATTTTTTCTGATATCTTTTGTTTTTATATCACTTTAAATTCCAAACATCTCCTCCCCAGGAAATCATCACTTGTAACAAAGAATGTGTAAGTGTGTGTGAGTGTATGTGTGCATGCGTGTGTGTGTGTGTGTGTGTGTGTGTGTGTGAGAGAGAGAGAGAGAGAGAGAGAGAGAGAGAGAGAGTGAAAGAGAAAGAATAATTCTGAAAAGCAAATCAACACATTATGAATAGAGTCTGACAGTTTATGCAATTTTCCATAGAAATGGAAAGAATGGAAATATAGACATTTCCTCTTCCATTCTTTGGAGACGAACTTGATCATTATACCCACACAGCGTTCAGTTTTGTTTTGTTTTGTTCTTTCCATTTTTATTGTAGTCATTGAGTATATTGCTTTCCCTTTTTACTTCACTTTGTATCAGTTCATATAAGTTTTCCAATGCTTCTCTATATTTTTACATTCATCATAATATTCCATTACACAATTTGTCCATTCCCCAATCTACTAATTCACATGGATATGATAAATAAGTGTATGGGAGTTGATGAAATAGCCAATGAGAGATTGGAGAGAGACAAGTGGGACTAGGACAAAGTCTTGGGCAACATCTACAGTTAGGTGGCATGATATGGAAGAGGAATTAGCAAAGACTAAGAAAGAGCAGTTATAAAGTTAAGTAGGAAGAGAAATGAGAGCAGTTTCATAAAAACTCAGAGGGGAGATAGTGTCTGAGAGAATGATAACACAATTAGGTGGGGCAGAAGTTAAGAGTACTGGAGGCAGTGTCAGAAATATCTCAACAAAGACAGCAGCAGTGTGACCCTAGGCAAATCACTACACCTCTTTTAATCTTGGTTTCCTTATTTTGGGAGATAATAATGCCTATCTCACAGAATGATTGTGAGGATCGAATAAGATAACAGGCACAGTGTTTTTACAAACCTTAACAGCCTACATAAACGATAGCTATTATTATAAATGCAGCAAAGGAGTCAAGAGGTCTAAAAATTGAGAAATAGTGAGTAGATTTGCCAATTAAATGATCATCGGTAGCTTTTTGAGAGAGCAATTTTAGTTGAGTGATGAGATTAAAAATCAGGTTGCAAACAATGAAAAAAATGAGTTGGAGAGAAATTGGAAGCAATAAATGCATACCTTCCTTAGGAGTTTGGTTGTAAAAAGAAGAGGTATAGCATGTATAGGTGGGAAGCATGATAGGGTTTAATGAAGGTTTTTCAGGATTGGGAAGGCTTTGGAACATTTTTACGAAGTAAAATACGAGTAAGATACGAACTAATAAATTGAGGGAGATTAAAGAGTTAAGAGATGGTGGGATGATAGTGGGTGCAATCTATTGGAGAAAACAGGAGAAAATGGGATCAAGGGCACATGTAAAAGCTTTTGAGGGACCTGAATAGGCAAAAGGGGGTAAACAGGCACAAAAGAAAAGGAGACCATTAAAAAACAAACAAACAACTTTGCTTACTTTGCAATAAACAATGTTTACTACACTTGGCTTACACTCCTGGGCCGCCCTGGCCATTTTGACTGTTTCTACTGTTCAGTCTCAATATTTGTTACCTGGATATATTCTGTCATAGGAAGCCTTCTTACCTGGGCAAAGTCTTTATGAAGAGCACTCTATTACTGCACTATCAAGGTATTCACTGCTAGAGATCACATTATTTTTGTATAGCAACTACAGCTCTTTGCAGCTACACATTCCATGACACATAATTCTATTAAAGAGAATATAGAGTGGGGGAGTAGTCCTTTCCCTCATTAGGTCTTTTTGGGAGAAAGTGGGAAATTTGCCTCTCCCATGGGAGTTAGTAGTTAGACACAAGAACAAGGAAGGGTTTGATAATCATTTCAGATCATTTGAACCCCAATAAGGACCAAAGCCTGAATTAATCACCAGAAGAAGCACCTCAGCCTAAGAGACATGCCCTTCTTTGTTCTCTGAGTCAATCCAGAGAATGCCTCTTCCTGTGTAAACAGCTACAAGGCCAGATGAAGCTAAGAGCATTCCTCTGTTTATGGCCATTAAGGATGAAGTGCTTTAACCCAATACACTATCTTGAATAATGGGACTTTTCTTATCTTAATATTTTATGGGCATATACTATGTTATGTCATGTTAATGGTAAAGGAAACACGGATATCCTGAGTTGCATTTTCAATTGACGCTTTGTCAGCTCTCTTATCTTATTGCGCTTACAACCTGTTTGATTAAGAAAATTTCTTTGTCTTGCTATGGTTAAAGGCATATGGAGGTCATAAATCTGAGGGACATAGATGTCCTGAGTTGGGATTGCTCTAAAATTTATTTATATATATTTATATATGTGTTCTTTTATCTGTCAGTCGGAATTTAAAATCTGGTTCCATGTATACGTTATTTAGCTAGCTTTAAGGGAATAAACGATATGAATGCAAACCTAACCTGTTTGCATCAAACTTTCAGGTTGACAGGTTCAACCAACAGAATAGCTTGGTATAGCTTGTTTGCGAAAGGAGAGTATTGGAACTTTTTCTTTTTTCTTTTTGTTGTCTTTTGTCTTTTGAACTTGACTATCATCAACAAGCACAAACATTGAGACATACAAAGAAGAACAGAAGTTCATATATGCAACTATGAATTATCTACTAAGACTTTTCCCATGATGAATGCTAATTAGTCATTTGGGGTCTACCATATTGGAGAATGTACTGCAGTTCCAATATGGCAGCCACTTCCAAAGAAGTTAACCCAAAAGGTTCTTTCCCAGCCAAAGAACCTATCATTTAAAAGTGGGGGGCAAGTAGCACAGGATAGAGCAAGGGCAAACTGAGATCAATAGAGCATGAACAAAAGAACCATAAGGGGGCAAGTTAGAATTCATGGATATATTCAATTCAAAAATTGAATAATATGGGAGACACAGAGAAATAACCAGGACAAGGGGGCTAAGCCAAATGATTTTGCTGCCTATGGGCAATAAAAAAAATTCATATTTTAACTGGCAGATCGGTTGTTGTTGTGAGAATGTGAATCCTTCTTTTTGAAATCTTGCCTAGGACTGTGGGTCCAAGAAGCTCAGAAATGTACAAGGGCTATTGTTGCTAGGATTAAGTATAGAGTTCCCTTTCTGAAGAAAATTTGTAGCTGACTTCTGTGCTTCTGATTGGTAGACTTAAGCAGTGACAAGCAGGTTACTATATTATAGTAGCAAAGTCACACTCAAAGTAGTTTGTAAAGTGGATGGGGTAGGGTTTGGGGAGGTGGGGAAGGACAAAGAGAAGGGTGAAGGAGGAGGAGGAGAGGGAGAAAAATTTATTCCTGGGTTGTGTATCATTTCATTTTCATGAACTCCAAAGGCAGAAGTGTAAATTCAATATCTTTAAAAAAAGGAAAACTGTGCATACATCCTTGGATCAGCTTTCTCTTTTATACCTAGCACAGATTCCAAAACTCCAGGGAACAATGCACAAAATTCCTCTTTTCTACCCATGACCAGGGTACAAATGTTCTTTCAAAAGGAACAGGGGGCAGAGACTGGAATTGCTAATCTCAGAAGTTTGGATACTACAAAAATAAAAATAAAAATAAAAATCCTCTGTTGAAAAAAAAGCTATGGGAGTTGGATTGTGGGACGTCTAATTGGTGATGACCAACGGGAAATTTAATGCTAACGATAGCCCCAAGGCATGTCTGTTTGCATCCAGTAATGCAGCACAGCTTCAGCAGACACAGTTATTTCTATCTTTAAGCATCCTCTGCCTGCCTTGACTCATTCCCTAGAAGTGGGTAGGACAATCCTTACTGCAGGTGGAGAAAAATAATTGGTATGATGATGTCAGGGCCACCACAGGTCTGGGTTAAAGGACCAAAAGCTCAGTTAGGCTAAAGGTGCCCAATGATGAATATTCTAGTTTTTTCTGCATCTTAAGACACAGACCATTCAGGAAAGAATTCTATTTTTCCAAATAGACTGATTTTTATCTTTAGCGATATTATTTTTATTGCGGATTCAGTCCCTTAGCCTTCCCCTCTTAGGGAAGTTTGTATCAAGAAGCACAAACCAGAAGTGGATGAGCTGAGACTTTTGATTCACAAAGCATTTGAGACACCCTGTTTCCAAGTTCTTCTTGAACTTCTTACTGGTGAGATATTTTATGATACCGTGGAGATGAGGTGAGAGGAATGAGATTTGTCTCTAAGGACAAATAGACATTTTCATAGGGACAAAATGGGAGAAAGAAGGGGCTGAAGGTAGGTCCTTGTTCCAAAGTTAGAAAGAACACAACCTATAGCCCTCAGATTCAAGTTTCTTGGAGCTTCTTCCTCTGGTTCTATTTAATGTTTCCCCAAATCAAATATGTAGGTGTGGATTCTGCTTTCTAGCACAGAGGAAGGTTGAGTATAACTATAATGAATTGCACTTATGTACAAGGTGCTATCCTACATACTGCAACAGATGGGACCTATATCTCACTTTATAGAGCTTATTGTAATAGTTATGACTTTAAGAGAGATAGAAATTCCCTTTTTGTACATTCCGTGAGAAATATTGGGTAGAAGGGACATGAAGAGAAAACTAGCTGTCAGGGACGAATAAGAAACTACATTTTAAATAGAGTTATAAATGTGTTCTATTGTGTTTGATTTATCAGTAGAATCTTTCATAGGAAATGAGTTGTCTCTTTAGCCCATTTATTATAACCCCAGCTAGACAGTAAATTAAAACCACACTAGACAGTGCTGCTCCATGAAATCAGAAGGAAGGTCAGGATATCAATTCTGCTATATAATTTTTCTTCCTGCTCAGAATTATTTTGCTGAAGAGACTGATTTATTATCTTAAAAGGCCAGTCAATCTCAACCATATCCCTTTCTCTATCTGTCCTTGGCATGTGTTTCAATATCAACCACTTTCAGGAACAGAAAAAAAAATTATAAAGCTGAAAGCTGGAAATAGAAGTAATTTAAAGTCCATTTTTCTGCCTTCATCCAAGAGTACACTTAAGACATCTTCATCAAACTTTTTAAAATTTAAATTAAAAATATTTTTATCTTAGTCAGATTTAAATGTCTTTTGAATACTACCTTCACCAGTGGCAGCACTTTCTTTCCTGTTAAAAACGTGTATAGTCAAAGGGGAAAAAAATCTATACTGGCCATTTTTTTGGAAAATATGTCTTAATCTACATTCTGAGTCTATCAGATCCCCCTCAGGAAATGCACGGTGTGGTTCATTACAAGGCCTCTGGACTTGCAGTTGATTATTGTGTGCATCAGATTTCTCAAGGCTTTCAAAGTTGTTTGTCATAATGTTGTTGTCATTGTATAATTTTGTCTCCTGTTTCTGCGTACCTACTATGCATCTGTACATCGGTACAGTCTTCTCAAGTTTCTTTGAAACCGTCCCCTTCATCATTTCTTGGAATACAATAGTATTCTATAACATTCACGTACTATCACCTGTTCAGACATTTGCCAATTGATTAGCAAGCCCTCAGTTTCCAATTCTTTGACTTCACAAAAATAGCGGCTGTAAATGTTTTTGTACACCCTAGTTTGGTTCGTTTAGGACTATTCTATCCCTCAATTCTTTTTCCACCATTGGAAGATTAGGCCTGGGGTTCTTGGACCCTTAAAGAAGGCTGTAGCTCATAAAATCTCTGTATGAAAACCATTGCTAAAAAACGAGGCCTAATGGTTCTGAGACCATTGTGACAGTAGTGAGAGTTTCAATCCTGATGAGTTTATGGTAAGAATTTAAAGAAATTTCCATTTTAAACGGACTAAGAGAGCAAAAAACCAACCAAACTATGGGTAGCTTGAAGGTAGAAACGTTCTTTGAAATTTGTGTAATATCCAGTATATTAGCATTGTTTGTATTTTATGTCTTGGCAAATCCAACTGACTTTTTCCTAGGCCTGACTGGAGGGAAAACTTTTCTTCAGACCTTTCAAAGCCTTCAAAAAAGATAAGTCTCTCTCTGTCTTTCTAACTCTGGCCGAGTTGGGGAGGCAGACAAGGCAGATAAAAAGGAAGGAAATCTTTTTTTCCCAGTCTGCGGAAATTTATAGCACTGCATACTAATTAGAATTTGTGACTGAAATATAATTTCTCTACTGTGAATTTCCAAGTTGTGGTTGGAATGTTTTTATAAATGCTGAAATATCTTGGTGAGTTTTGGGGTACCACTCCATAGAATCTCTTAAAGAAAACATAAGAATAAAACTTTGTGAAAGTTACTTGGAAATGGTAATTAGTTCTTTTTATCACTCTTTCCATGGAGAGCGACAGACGTATTGCTTAGCGAAAAAGGAAAGTGATTTTACTAGCTGAAAAAATAAAAGAACTGAAACTAGTTTAAAAGTATTATCAATGAGGTTCAAAAGTTTTTAAAACTATGTTTTTAGTCTGTAGTTTAAGTCCATCTGGTATGTAAGAGCCTCTTATTGTTAATTCTTCTCTTGACCATGAAAAAATAGAAGCTTGTTTATATCCAGAAGCAACTTAAAAGTAAGTAAAATTTAGTCTGGGAGTGTTCTGTGTTACCACTGTATTTTCTTCCATGAATGATATCACAGAACTTCGCTGTTTAGGTAAACTAAAAGTGAAGTCACCAAAAGAAATTGGAGTAAAATTTGTACTCCTTTGTAAGCTTTTAAGACCCCTAAAAGGTAACAGTATTGCCATTAATTGGTTAAGTATGCAGAAACAGGTGCAAATTTGCAATGGAGAAATTCAGTGGAGGGATTATTAGTTCTTTAGGTAATCTGGGATATGATTGCAAAATAAAAACCAAAAAAAAAAAAACAAACCCCAAACCTGAGAAAGTAGAAGAAAGTAAATGAAGTGTCTGATCGGAACATGAAAAGAAAACAAGAAAGGAGCAGTTCTGATGGGCTTTAATCAAAGTCCACTAAGGGACTTTAAAGAAAGGAGGAGAGAAAGTTTAAGGAAATAGAGATGACAGTGTGAATAGATGATTTTAAAGTAAAGGATTTGGAGTCTGTGAAAAGAGGCTCGAGCAAGTTAGATCTCATTGAGTTAAAAAATATGAGAAACTTTACTTGGTTATTCTTTATGATATAGACAACATAGTAATAAATTTGCAACATGGAATTATTTGAAGACAGAATAACAAAATTCTGTCTTTGAGGCACCATTAGAAGGGCATATTTTAGTCCTCATGTAAGGTATGTACATTCATAATTTCACTACTACATAATAGAGGTTATGTTTGCACTTTTCATGTTTCAGAAAATCCTCATGGATTCAAAAAGAGGGCTGACAATATAAGACTTTCACTTCAAATCTTTGACATTGGACTAAATGAAAGTATCAGGCCTTATATTTTGACATGTTAAGTGGCACAGTGGATAGACATTGAGCTTGGAATCAGGAAGACTGATGTTCATGAGTTCAAATTGCCCTCAGACTCTTACTAGCTGTATGACCCTGGGTAAATCACTGAACCCTGTTTGCCTCAGTTTCTTCATCTGTATAATGAACTGGAGAAGAAAATGGCAAACCACTTCAGGATCTTTGCCAAGAAAACCCTGAATGGGGTCACGGAGAATTGGACATGACTGAAATGACTCAGTAACAACCATTTTAGAGCATTTTGCTTAAAATTTTAAAATCAATATTCATTAATAATAGTGGCCTATAGTTTTCCTTCTACGTTTTCTCCTTTCCTCATTTAAGTATTCAGACTATGTTTGCTTCCTAAAAGCATTCTGGCTGGGTGTTTTCTTTATCAATTTCTGAGAGTAATATGTGTATTATGAACACTAATTGTTTATTTTAAAAACCTGATAGATTTCTCTTATGAATCCATGAGAACCAGGAGATTTTTTTCTTTCAGAATCCTTTCCACCTAGTTTTATTTCCATTTCTGAGACTGGACTATTTAAGCTCTCTAACTGGCCTTCTGTCAGTTTGGGTGTTTTACATTTTTGAAGTTATTCCTCTGTTTCTTCTACGCTCTCAGTGTTTTTGGCTTAACATAACTGCACAGAATTGGTTCTGATTGTTTTTTTTTTAACATTTTGGATTTTGTGCTGATTTCACCTGGCTTATTTGCTATATTATTGCCTTTCTTACCTCTTTTTATTCAGATGAGTTAAAGGTTTATTAATTTTATTATTCTTTTCAAAGAACTGGCTTTTAGTTACATTTATCATTTTTATGTTTTTTAGGGGGTTCTGGTTTTATCATTTTTCTCCTCTAATTTTTAATATCCCTTCCTTTGTGCTTATTTTAGGTTCAGTTATTTTTTGGCTTTCTGATTTTTTAAAGAAATAAATGCACATGCAATTCATTAACCCTCTATTTTTCTGTTATGTTAACATATTTTACAGGGATATTATTTCCCTACTTTAACTGTATCCCAGAATTTTTAATATGTTCTTTCATCATTATAATTTTCTTTCACATAATTATTAACTGTTTCTCTGATTTGTTCTTTGATTTACTCATTATTTATGATTTCATTACTGTCTCCATTTGTCTCCATTTACAAAAACATTCTTTCTGTGTGTGTGGTCTCTGAACTCATGACTCTTTTGTTGTGATGCTCTGTAAAGGATGTAGTTACTCTTTTTGCCTTTTTGTGTTTATTTTAATATCTCTGTGCCCTGGCCAATCAATTTTTGTGCAATTTCCATGTGGTGCTGAAATATTTATATATATACACATACATATATATATAATATATGCGTATATATAATATGTGCATATATGTGTGTATGTATATGTATTGCATTCCTACTTAGAAAACCCCAGAATTTCTTTAGCTTTAGTTTCTCCAGAAATTTATGCTCCTCATTTTCCCTTTCATTCGTCTTTCTGATGGACTTATCCAAAATGGAGAGAACCATTGAAATTTCCAGTTACTATTGTGTTACTATCGATGTCTTCTTGTAGCTAAGTTAATGTTTCCTTTATAAATTTTGCTGATGTTGGTTTGTTGTCTATGGTTTCTTACAACGTAATGTAGTTTCCTTGATTATCTATTTTTAATCTTTCGAATGTTTGTTTTTCTTTTGATGGATAGCATGATTGAAACTCCTGATTTTCTGTAGTCACGATGCAGAGGAAATTTTTTCCAACCTCTCCATCTTATCTGCTTATGTGTTTGTTTTTTCAATATATATCTTGTAAGTAACAAGAAATGCATCCAGTTTGCCCATTTTAAAAATTTTATTGGATTATTTAATCCTTCATATTTAAAGTGATGAAAGTTAGGTTCAAATTTTCCTCCATCTGTCTCTAATATTGTTTTATTCTCCTAAATTATTATTTTTCCCTCTTCTACCATCAGCACGGTACTATGTTTCTTCAGTTATTTTAGCTTCATCTTTTTAAAGGTGGCTATATTCCCACCGCTTTCTTCACTTTGCCCCCAAATGCTCTCCCCTTCTGGTTTGTTATCCCTTCCCCCTCTAGAATTTTGCTTATTATTTTCTTTTTCTTTCCTGCTATTTTCTGGTTATTTAATTTTTCTCCTCTTTTTTCCTCCATTAGTCAAATGCAATCATCTTTTCTCTCTTCCCTTTCAACTTGCCCTGTTTTTACTTTTTAAGATTTCGTTTTCTGTGCCCCTTTTCAGTGAGGATTTCTTTCCTTAATTCTCTTCACTATCCATCCTCTTTTTCTACTCTAGACCTTCATTCTCTGGTTCATGGCCTCTTATCAGGCCACTTATCTAATCCCCCTTTATTGTTGGTTTCATTGTCCCTCAGTTTCTGTTATAGGGACAAAATTATACATACCGTAACTTACGAAACTAACATATGTACATACAGCAATGACTGATGTGAAATTTTTGCTTTAGAAAAGCAAAAAAATTGATGAATTAGAGGCATAGAATAAGACATTTTCATACATAGCCAAAGTCTGACTTTTTAAAAACTGTTTCTTTGTTACAAATGAAGGTCTTTTTTTTTTGAGGTGTTCTTGAAAGACTTTATTGGTATGATCATAATTCAATATCTTTCCGTCTTGAACAAATTCGGGGATGTGTGTTCTTTCATACTTGCAATAAAAAAGAAAAGGAGAGTTGTTTAACAGGCAAAGAATATACTTCGCAGGGTCATTTCCCACATGAAGTGGGAAAGATTATCTAAGCTTCCTTGATATGTCTGATATATGGAAAGCATAGGAACAGAAGGCTGATGAATAATAAGCATAAGTTCACAGTTCAGTTTCGATACGAATAATTTGTTGTTATGCTCTCTCTGGCCACACATGTTCCACTGTTAATATTTCAGCCTTGGTAGCTTTAAGATATTCCCAGGTCAGGATCAAAGCTCCAGGCCAACGTGTAGATCTTAAACTATTCCCCTGAGATTCAGGTGAGTATCCAAGGGAAACCAACAACAGCAGCAGAAATCCGATTCTCCCCAGAACCCAATTCCATGCCCTCATTCATTTGCTATTCCCTTTTCATTAACTGTTGTTGCTCCTCAGATGTTCTGCTTCATAATTTCCCCTGCCTGAGGTTCTGTCCTCAAGCATGCCTCGCTGGACTTGTTGCAATTCTTGCTTCTTTTTTTTTTTTAAAAACTTTTGTTTATTTTTAGTTTACAACATTCATTTCCATGAGATTTTGAGTTACAAATTTTCCCCCCTGTCTTTCCCCTACCCACCACCCCAAAACAGTGATCCCACTGTATACCCCCTCTCCCAATCTGCTCTCTCCTGTATCCTCCCCCATCACCCTTCTGACTTTTTGGTAGGGCAAGATGGATCTCCCTACCCCAATACCTGTATATCTTATTTCCCAGTTGCATGTAAATAATAATAATGATAATAAGATATGTATATACATATATATATATATACATACATATATATTTTTAACATTTTATTTTAGAACTTTAAATTCTAGATTCTTTCCCTTCCTCCCTCATCACCCATCCCCATTGGAAAGACAAGCAATTCAATACAGGCCGTATATGTGTAGTTACACAGAACATCTCCACAATGGACATATTGTGAAAGACTG
>CM053582.1:221893068-221905671 GCA_028627135.1 Pseudochirops cupreus
ATCCTCCTGACTCCAGGGCAGGTGCTCTATTCACTGCACCACCTAGCCACCCCTTACATGCATTTTAGAGCCATCCCAATTCAAGGTAAAAATTATGATTACAAGGAACTGATGAGGTATCAACCTAGAACATCTGTGTTTTCTTTATCATTAACATGCCATAACATAATACATGCCCCACTAAATACTTAGATAAGAAAAGATCCCATTATTCAAGATAGTATCTTAGATTCAAGAGTCTTTTTCTTAGAAGAAAGAATGCTCCCAAGTTAGCCCTCTCTGGGGGAAGAGATATTCTCTGAGTTTACTCAGAGAACAAAGAAGCTGTTGGGTCTGTTTGTCTTCTCCCACAAAGAGTAAGTCCCAAGATAAGGGAAAGCCTTATCTGATCTCTGGAGCTGCTGACACAGAAAGAGGCATTTTAAAGTAAGGCAAAGCAGTCTATTTGATTAATTCAGACTTTGGTCAAAAATATGATATTTAATGATTATCAGGTGTAACCTCAGAGTTGTTTAAATTTGCATTTCTCTCACTATAAGTGATTTGAAACATATTCTTATAATTAATGACTTACAAAACATGGTTTATTATTCATGATTTATGGAACATGTTTTCATAAATCACTTACAGTTTATAAATTCTGTTTTGAAAATTATCTTTTGGAAATTTTTCTATTGAGTGATGGCTACTGGTTTTAGATTTACCAGGCTGGTGATTTTCAGCAAGCTAGATTGCTTACATTCTCAAATAGGACCAATAGCAACAGAAAGGTGATGTCTTGACTTGCAAGTGAATGGGATTTAAGTGAGGCAGAGCTGTGCAAAGTCATTAACCTCACTATCTCCTCCAGAAGTCATCAGAGACCAGGGGCAAGACATAGGTCAAGATAACTGGTAATGACGCAGGATACAATGGGGGACCTTGGCCCTTTAAGCTAAGGCAAGGGTGGGAAACCTGAAGCCTCGAGGCCATATGTGACCCTCTATGTCCTCAAGTGCGGCCCTTTGACTGAATACAAACTTCACAGAACAAATCCATACTTAAGGACCTAGAGGGTCACATGTGGCCTTGAGGCTTCTTTCCCAGGTCTTAGATTGTCTGAGGCAAAGTCCATTCAGCAATTAAAAGCTAGGTACGAACTGAGGCAAAGATGGTCTAGTTTGCCTTAATTAAGAGTCAGTCTGGGACAAGACCCTTGTGGTTTCTGGTCAGAACAGAAACAATTGCTATCTACACTCACTCTGAGCAACATAGATAGGCCTGGTAAGAGGAAGTCTCACTGTGTCTGTCTCTATCTCTCTGTCTCTCTCCTTACTCTCTCTCTCTCTCCCCTGCTACACACACACATACACATTTACACACACACAGGGTGACCTAGCTTTAATTGCTTGAATATATAGTCTATAATTGCTTAAATATACACATATTTAATATAGACCCACATGCATAAATCCCACTACATATGTGTGCATATGTATATACCAATCAGTCGGTAAACATTTATTAATTGCCTACTAGGTACTATGCTAAGAACTGGGGACCAAAAAAGGGCAAAAGGCAGATGCTGAAGAAGCTCAGAATCCAATGGAGGGGACCACGTACAAATAAATACACACAAAGCAAGCTATACACAGAATACATGAGAAATAAAGAATGGAGGGAAGTCACTAGAATTAAGAGGGGTTGGGAAAAGTTTCCAGTAAAAGATGGGATTTTCATTGGGATTTAAGGGAAGTCAGTAGGCAGAGTGAGAACGGAGAGTGCCCTAGACAGGGGGACAGCCAGAGAAAACGCCCAGAGCCAAGAGATATGGAGTGCTTTGTTCATTGAACAGCCGGGAGATCAATGTCACTGTATCACAGACTATGTGTCAGGAGTAAAGTGTAAGAAGACTGGAAAGGGAGGAGGGATCTAGGTGCTGAAGGGCTTTGGATGCTAAACAAAGCATTTTGTATTTGTTCCTGAAAGCAATAGGAAGCCACTGGGGTTATTCTAGTGGAGGAGGAGAGTGACATGGTCAGACCTGCACTTTAGGAAAATCACTTTGGTGGCTGAGTGAAGGCTGGACTGGGGTGAGGAGAGACTTGAAGCAGGCAGACCCACCAGTGGACTATTGTGATAGTCCAGGAGGAAGATGATAAGGGCCTGCACTAGTGGCAATGTCAGAGAGGAAAAGGGAGTGTATTCAAGAGATGGGACAGAGGTGAAATCAACAGGCCTTGGCAACAGATTAAGTGGGGAGAGGGGTGGGATAGTGAAGAGTCCAGGGTGCCTCCTAGGTTGTGAGCCTGAGTGACTGGGAGGATGGCGGTACTCTCTACAGTAATAGGGAAGGTGGGGGTGGAAGGGAAGGGAGAGTTTAGGGGGAAAGAGAATGAGTTCTGTTTTGTACATAATGAGTTTAAGATGTCTGATGGCCATCCAATTTGAGATGTCTGAAAGGCAGTTGGAGACTGGAGGTCAGGAAAGAGTTTGGGGCAGGAAAGGTACATTTGAGAATCATCACCATAGAGATAACAAATCAATCCATGGGAGCTGATAGGATCACCAACTGAAGTAGCATAGAAGGAGAAAAGAAGAGGACCCAGGATAGAGGCCTGAAGGACATCTGTGGTTAGAAGGCATGATCCAAAGGAGAATCCAGCAAAGAAGACTGAGAAAGAGTGATCAGATAGGTAGGAGAAAAACCGAGAGACAATGGTGTCCTGAGTACCTGGAAAGAAGAATGCATCAGGCAGGAGACAGTGATCAATGATGTCAAAGGCTACAGAGAGGTCAAGGAGAATGAGGATTTAGCAACTGAGAGACCATTAGTAACTTTTTGGAGAGAGCAGTTATGGTGGTCAGAAAGCAGATTATAAGGGGATAAGTGAAAGGAGGAAAAGTGGAGGAACCTGTGGTAGACAGTCTTTTCCAGGGAGAAAACAACAAAGGGCAAAAGAGAAGTAGGATGATAGCAGGGATGGAAAGATAAAGTAAGAATTTTTTGAGGATGGGGGAGACATGGACATGTTTGTAGGCAGTAGGGAATGAGCCAGGAGATAAGGGAATGTTTAGAAATAAGTGAAAGATTAGAGATGACAGGAGATGATCTATTGGAGTTGAGATGGAATGAGATCATTTGAACAGATTAGCCTTGGTAAGGAGAAAACCTACCTCATTGTGAAAGACAAGGGTAATGGAGGAAAATGTGGCAGAAGGTACCTGAGTGACAGTAAATGAAGAAGAGGGGAGAAGAGGAAGTGAATGGTTAACCGACCTCATTTTTTTTTCTGTAAAATATGAGGTGAGGATCTCAGCTAAAGAGTAGGGAGAAGGAGAGCCACAGAAGGTTTGAGGAGGGGAAAAAAAAAATTGGAAGAGCCGTGGTGGAAAATGTGATAATGAGTGGATAAGGGAGGTATCGTAGGATTTCCTAGCAGCAGTGAGGGCCCAGTTGAGGTTGTGTAACATTAATTTGTATTGGACCCAATTAGAATGGCTGTATGAGTTTCTCTACCTTCATTGTGCATCTTGTGCATAGAAGCGAAGGTGGCCAAGTGTGGGAGTGATCCAAGGCTAAGACCTGAAGGAGAACAAGACAGAGTTGAATTGATTCACCAAGGGGTCAATATGTGAAGAAGAGTTCACAGTGGCTAGTGCAAGGGAGATGGCCTGGGAGAGAACAAGTACACACAGATGTATGTATGTGTGTATGGTGTGTCCCAAAAGTCATTATGTAATTTTAAACGTTAATAACAAATACATAAATTTAATATAATAACTTAAATATGTATTATATATTTATATTGTATATATTATATATTATTATATTGTATTATATATTATATCCATGTATGTGTATATGTATATATATGTGTGTGTGTGTGTGTGTGTGTGTGTGTATACGTGGGTGGGTGTGGGTATGTATACACCAAATTGTATTGGTCAATTCCCTGTATGTGTGTCAATTCTCTGCAAAATTTTAGATATTAGACTTTTACCAGTGATGGTACATGGAAATATTGCTCCTACTTTGTTATTTCTCTTTTAATCAGTTTCTCTCTTTAGAATAGACTTTACCAATGTTAGCAGCTGGTGGCACAGTGAATAGAGCACTAGGCCTGGAATCAGAAAGATTAATCTTCCTGAGTTCAAATCTATGCTCAGACTTCCTAGCTGTGTGACCTTGGATAAGTCACTTAATCCTGTTTGCCTCAGTTTCCTGGAGAATGAGGTGGAGAAGGAAATGGCAAACCACTCCTGTATCTTTGCTAAGAAATCCCCAAAATGGGGTTACAAAGAGTCAGACATGACTGAAACGACTGAACATCCATAAATATGCCAATGTTAGGAGCCAACATGTGGTAGGAAAAGGGTGAGAGAAGAGGGAAGGCCTGGAATACAGCCACTAACTTCACTTTTCTTTTTCAAAAAGGTTAACCCTAAGGTAAGGAGACAATTTATCCATAGGTTAGCAGTGACAGTAGAATGAGAAATTGGGTTTAGAAAAGAAATTACCCTGGCAGGTATAATGTTAATGGAATAAGATCTTCCCTGCCCATTAATAGGCCTATGTGACCTGCTTTGAGCTCTGGCCCAGCTCACAGCTATGATACTGCCTGAGTCATGTGGAGCCCAATGTGTGGGAGGAGCTTGCCCAATCCAGCAGAGTTTGAGACTAAAATAGAGCAGGAGGAGCAGAGCAGAGAGCAGAGGGAGGAACTTGCTTAGGGGGGCTTGTTTGTGTGGAGGCCTGATGGAGAGAATGCTTGAGATGTGAGCACTCCCTAGATTGGGGATGAGTACCTTGCTAAATCTTACCTCCTGGTATCCTAATGATGTTCCAAATAAATATTTTGGTTTTGCCTTTGAGGAAGAGAGTTTATTATATTTTGTGAATATACCCTGGAAATATGTATACATATTCATAGCAGCAGGGTAGGGTCAATTTTCATGGCAGCCAATTATTTGATTGTTACTTTTCAAAGCCCATTGGGAGGAGAAAGAGACACTAAGAGCCAGACTACTTGCCACTTATTTGTTAACAAATTATTTCCTCCCCTAGGAAATCCTTTAGTATCCAAATGGGGAGAAGACACAGGATATTTCCCAAAGGTGAGAACTCCATTTTTCAATGAGCTCAAATGACCACTCCCGCATACCACACACACATACAACACACACACACATACACACACACACACACACACACATATATATATACATATATATACACAGTTACACATGCAGTCACACACACTCACATATACACACACAAACACACACACGATCACAATCTCATTTCTCTTTTTTTGATCATTTTGGGTAGCATTCCTCCATTCTGTCACTATTCTATAAATCTCGAGAACCAATGAGTAGTGAGTAGAAAGAACATTTATCTAAAAATCAGAAGATTTGTGATCTGGTCTTGTACATGTATCCTTGGGCTATGTCACTTTAAGATCTCTAAATTTCAGTGTCCTATGTTTCAGTCATGTATGTCCATCTTTTTGGTAGCTTTTGGGCAAATCACTTAACCAACTATCTGTGCCTCATTTAGTCTCATCAGTAAAACAGCAATAATATTCAAACTCTGCTTAAAACGATTGTTGTCAGCAAGACCTGAGTTCAAATGTGGCCTTAGACACTTACTAGCCATGTGACACTGGGCAGTCACTTAACTTCTGTTTATCTCAGTTTTCCTATCTGTAAAATGGGGAGAAAAGTAGCCTCTGACTCCCAGGACTATTGTGAGGATTAGAGGAGATAATATTTGTACCACACTTTGCAAACCTTAAAATATAATATAAACATTAGTTATTATTACTTTATAAAGGGTTTAAGAACAACACTCTCATTATGTATTCTATTATAATTATAACTTCTGTATAAATATCTTATTAATATCAACAATTATCTATAATATAATTATAATTATACATAAATAATACTATTATTACACAAATACAATCTTCTTCATTTATCACAAAGAGTTAATGATATCTACCTAAGAAACCATATGAGATCAAAGGAAGCAATATAGGTAAAAACAGTTTTAAAACTGTCAAGTACTTACAGAATTAGAAAAGCCCATTCATTTGGTCCATTCCTTTTCCCGCTCCATGCTTCTGCCCAAAATGTTACATATGTGGGTAGTTTTTGGCTACTCTCACTCACGCAGTATCTTTTTCATCAGCAGAGTTGGTCCAGTTCCCTCAAAATAGCCTCTATCACCAGGCCTCATCAGTGCTGTTACCATGTCCCCCACATCGGATTTCACCATTCTGGGAAAAAGAATACCAGTCAAGAGCTCAACTGACATCCCTCCTCAACCAGCCCTCTAGTAACTCCCAACCACCACACCATCACTACCATAAGAATGTACAAGAGCCTCCACCTTGGTTCAAACATCCAGCTATCGCTTCCAAGATGCCCCAACTTGATAATAGAGCAATGGCAGTGCCATTACCCCATCTTCATCACCTGGCTAAACCATCTCCTCATCACAAGCACCGTACAGTGGCTCCAGTCTTACCTTTACCTAGGCCTTATATTCCAACCAAAAAAACTACTGGGGCTTTGACTACCATTGAAAAATGCCTTATACCTACTCTTGGTCGCAAGTACCAACATGATTCTCCTTCAGATCCTGACCACCAGTTGGAGAATCCTTCAAGCTCTGACCACCTTCCCAAGATTTTTCCAGCCTGCAACCATTCAAGTATTGAGGATCTAACACTTACCAACCAAAAGGACGCAATTCCACCTTATCAGACTGAGGTTCCATTAGGTGAGAGCCATAGGTGCAGGGGTACTACAGTAGGCAGAATAGGTTCTGACACCCAGGGCAAAACCAATGGGCCTTTGGCAAGAACCACCACTCAGGGGACCAGAGCTTTGCCAAGACCCAGGCGCCGGATCAAGGCTACCAATGCACTATTAGGACTTTTCAACTTGGACCCTGTACTCCATCCACTTGTAAAATCAATACCTTGTACCCTGTGGACCAGGGTCCCACATTTCAGAACATCAGTGCTAAACTATTGGGTACAAGCTCACACTCTGAAGGCATCACATTGTGATGTCCAGCCCAGGGAAGCAGTGTCATTTGTACAATACCTTGACCACCATCCTAGACCCTTAGCTGTACCTACATCTCATCTGAATCAGAGAAACAGGTCTACAGCTGTATGCAGGTACAATCCTTGCTTGCCACGTGCACCATGCTCTATTGCCCACGTCTCAGTTCAAACGGAGGAAGACAACTGGGAAATCACACTGCTGAGAAAGTATCTCCTGGAAACATGTTTGTCCCCTACTGATGTAGAACCTTCCATTACACAACCAGAGCTTTCCATTTCAGTTAAAACTGACAAAGATCCCTGGGAAACACTATCCCAAGGAACAGACATCCAGGACACACCTCCATCCAGTCCTGATCTGGAAATTGACATGACCCCAGAGCCATTTGTCCATGTGGCCATTCAAACAGAGCTAGACACCTGGGACACATTATCCCCAAAAGAACTCCAGGAAACACTTCCATCCAGTCCTGACATAGAAACTGACTTGATCCCAGAGCCTACTGTCCATGTGTCCATCCAAACAGAGCCAGACCCCTGGGAAACAATATCCCCAGAGACAGAAATGGACAAAGTCTCTTCAACAAGGCAGGATGATATAATAACTCCACTGGACTCAAGCCCCCAGGACAAAACTCTGTCTGCCCCTCCCCAGTGGACCACATCTCCATCCAGCCCTGACCCCTGGGCTGAGCATATACCAGACTCCAATGCCCTGATCACACTTGATCCAGAATTAGAACAAAGGAAAACACCACCACAGGAAACAGATCACCTGGCTATACTTCCATCCAGCCCAGATCTGGACACTAAGAATATATCAGAACCTATCATCCATGAGTCAGTTCCAGTAACACAAGAGTACTGGGAAATGATATCACCAATACTATCAGGAATATCCAATCACCAGGAAATAACATTAATAGATGAGGATCATGAGATAACATCTCCACTGGGCTTGGATGACCAGGAGAGAATACTTTCTAGCCCTGGTGAGGCAATTACACCTCTGCCCAGCCCTTACCACCAGGATGAGGATATATCGAAACCTGATGCCCAGGCTATACTTCAACAAAAATTACAACAATGGGCAACACTATCAGAGGAAACAAATCTCTGGGATACATTAATACCTAGTGCAGAGTCAGAGACTGACAATACTCCAGTCCTCATTGATCCTATCTCAGATGTGATAGAGCAAGAAAAATTTGAAATCATAGATATAATGCCACTGAGAATAGAGCAGGAGGAACCAAATCAACTAGTCGAGGATCACGGGACAACACCACTTTCCTTGGGCAATGATGACCAAGAAAATGCTCTACCTGGATCTGACCACCAGGTCACACCACCCCTCAGCCCTAACCAGAAACAAGAGACTGAGGATACAGCCCATGACCTTGCCCAAGATTTAGTTCAAACAAGCCAAGAGTCTGGGGAACAGAACAGAACAGACCTAAAGACCACAATTCTAACAGACCAGGATGAGGAAGTAATGCCTCCAGTGGACTTAGGTCCTGAAGACCCAGCTCAACTTGTCCTTGAACCCCAGGTCACATCTCCACCCAGCCCTGACCAACAGGCTGAGGATATACTGGACTTAAGTGCCCAAGTGTCACCTCAGCCAGAACCTGACCCCTCTGATACAACGTCAGCAGGAACAGAGTTTCAAGACAACATTCTAGGAGATCAGGGTCAAAGCATAACACCACCACTGAGCTTAGACCATGATGAAATGACTCTATATAGCCCTGACCACTGTGTAACACACCCATCCAGCCCTGACAGACAGTCAGAAGCTGCTGAAGATCTCAATCCCCAGGCTGCATCTCCAACAGATAGAAAACATTCAGCGAAATTGTACAGGGGTCAAGAGCAGGTCACATGTCCACCTAGTTCTAACCCTTCAGTTACTCTTCCATCCACCTCAGAAAATGAGACTGAAGCTGGAACAGAAGTCACCAACGTGCCAAGCACACCACCAGAAAATTTGGATGACGAGGAAACAGTCCTTGTGAGCCCTGACAAGACCATATCGCCGCCAAGTTTCTGCCACCAGACTGAGGCTCCAACAGGTCGTGACAACCAGCCTGAGACTGAGCTGAGCTCCGACCACCAAGATGAGGTTGAATCTGGGCTCCTGCATCAGCTCCATATGGTGCAAAAGAGACAGAGTGAATTGCGTTTAAATTACATCAAACCATACACCATTGAGGCGGGGACTGTCTCTGACAGAACTGTGCAATCCATCATCAATTCCATCCCTCAGGAGAAAATAAAAAATGACATCCGTGAGCAGATTCTCCTCCCTCCAAATCCTGATGGTTATAGTCCATGTGATTACATGGTCTGCTTAATTTGTGCCTCCTGGATCCCAGATGGCTGCCCACACGAAGGGATGAAATATCCTTGTGAAGCACAGCTGCTGGCCATTCCAATACCTATGCCCATGTCTGAGGAGGAGATGAATGTGAAATTTGTCCTCAAATGCCCCCAGGCAACAGTCTCCTCCCTTTTCGGCACCTCAAACACCCATAGCCATTTGAAAACATCATCAGAAGGTGCAGAATCATCTCACTCAGACTCTGTGGTCCCTGTTCTTTCAAGGCCAAAGTGGCTTCACTTCATACTAGGCAAGTCTCTACCACAAGGGAAGAGAGACATCACCAGAAGCCCAGAGCTGTTTGTAGACAAGGTCCTTGAGGAGGGAAGCAGCAGCAAAGATGGGGAGAAGGCCAAGGTACATCGGACATCTTTCAGATCTCTCCTGGAGAGATTTCAGTGGAGGCAAAAGGAAACTAAATGACTCTTTATTTTGAAAGGAATTGATCCCCCTGTGTATTTTTCATATTTGTGTCTTATTTTTTACTGATATTTGAGGTGTTACAAAAGGAAATGATAAAAACCTCTCTCTTCAGTTCAAGAGGTGAAAGACTGCAGGGAGTAAATTTTCTATGTTCTCTTCTCTTTCTCATTCCATAGTCTAAGGAGCCCCCTGTGATATGCTTGGGAGGACATGAACAATAGTCACACAGGATGGGCATGCATGGATGGGTTGCAACTTGCATCTTTGGTGGAACTATTCAAGTCAATGAAATCACAAGTATGAATTGAGTATTGAGCCAGACAGATTGTACTTAGAATTAATGGCTCCCCATAGGCCAAAAAAACTTCATTGTTTGCCTTCCTCACACTCTATCTTATAGCAATTTAGTAAATGTTTTTCTAGGTTAAACTATGTCTATATGTACAATCTGTAAACCTCTTTATCCTATATCACTTCCTCATCTAAGTCCTACCTTCAAAGGAAACATATTCTTGACAAAATCACAGGATTTTAGAATTGGTAAAGGGACCTCAGCAACCACCTAATCTGATCCATTTCTACAAAATTGTCCACTATGATATATCCCAAAATTGGTAGTGTTCTTGAAAGGAACCCATGACCTTATATGGCAGCCCATTCTACTTTGGGAGAGTTGTAACCATTAGAAAGTTTTTCCTTGCATCAATACTCTATCTGGCTCTGATCCACTCTTAACTCCCATTTTTACCCACTTGGGGATGAACAGAAAAAGTCAGCTATCTTTTTGAATGTTTAAAGAAAAGCTTCCCCCACTCCACCCTGCCCCATCCCCAGACCAAAGACTGTATCTTCTCTTGTCCAGTCTAAACATTCTCAATTCCTTCAAGCAGTCCTCAATGGCATAGATTCCAGCCTCTTCATCATTCTGGTTGCCTTCTTCTGGACATTCTCAAGGCCACCAATCTCCTTCCTAAATTGAGATACCTCTACCGGAACTCTGTACTGCAGAATGTAGTCTGACCAGTGTAGGGTTCAACAAAATTGATCAGATCTCTCTTTATTCATGGAAATTATACTTCTGAATTCAGCTCAAGATAATATTCATTTTGGGAATGTCATCATACTGTTTGCTCATTTTGAGTTTGCAATCCCCTAAAATCCCACAGATCTTTTACATTTTTTTTGACAAACTACTTTTTAACCATGCCTCTCCCATCCGGTGCTTCTAAAGTTGAATTATTAAACCTAAGTACAAGGTTTTATTTTATTTGTCCCCATTAAATTTCATTTTATTAGATTTTTGCACCAATTTACAGCTTGTCAAGCTCTTTTTGAACCCTGAAACATCATCCAGTATGTCAGCCATCCCTCTCAGCTTCAAGTATTTGAAAATTTGATACAAATGCCACCTATGCCTTTGTGTAAGTCATTGACAAAAATAGTGACCAACACACTCAAGCACAGATCCCTGGGATACTAGACTAGAGACCCTCCAGGTTCAATTCAGTTTTAATTCAATTCATTACTAGTGTCTACTATGGAAGAAAAATAAGAAAAAAGAAAGCTCCTGCCTTCAAGGAGCTTACAATTTAATGCAGGAAGACAATACACAAGAGGAAGTTGAAAAGACAAGAAAGGCCACCAGAGGTACAGCTGCAAAGTAATGGCAAGCTGACATTGAACCATTAGAGCCATTGTTTGAGTTCTACCATTCAACATTTGAATCCATCTAGTTGTACTATATCTCTCTATTATTAACATAAGAAAAGTATGACATTTTATCAAGAATTTTGCTAGAATCAAGTTGATATCATGCCCATAGTTTCATACTTTTAATGTATTAGTACTCCAAAAGATCTATCATTTTATCAGTAGGAATAATTCTTCAACCTTCTAATAATATGAAAGAGAAATTCATCCTTTTGCTTATAACCTCCTGGTGGGGAGCCTGTCCAAACACAGGTCAGTCAAGAACTTATTAGGCACCTACTATGTGCCTTCAAGCACTGTGCTAGGCACTGAGGATACAAATACAAAGAAACAATCTCTTCACAAGAAACGTGTGTCTTCTGTCTTCTAATGGAGAGGACAAGTACTATACATTTATCCATATAGACACACTATATACACACATATAATGTATATACACACGTACATACATATATATGTGTGTGTGCATATAAAACATAAAGAGAATAACCACAAATGCCAGGCTGGGAGGAAGGGCACCAAGCAGTTGGGGTCAGGGAAGACAGTATAGACAGTGGTGCTTAAGCTACATCTTGAAGAAAAAGAGGGATATGACCCGGAGGTGAAGAGGGAGGGCATTTCAGACATGGGGGATGGTATAAGAATGGGAGATGGAGCATCACATATAAGAAGTAATAAGGTGGCCATTTTGGCCAGGTCACAAAGTACAGAATGAGGAGAAACCAATGAGGCTAGAGAAATGAGTTGGATTGGCTAGTAAAAAGTTTTAAGAATTGAATACAGGAATATAAATTTTATCCTAAGGGCAAAAAGGAGTCACTGGAGTTTATTGACTCAGGGAGTAACATGGTCAAATCTGGGGATGCAAAAAAAGGCAAAAGACATCCCTGTGGTCAAGGAACTCAGTCTAAGGGGGAGAAAATTTGCAAACATCTACATACAAACAAGATATGTACAAAATAGATTAGAGATAACCAACAGAAGGAAGGCACTGACATTAAGGAAGATTGGGAAAGGCTTCTT
>CM053582.1:221906171-221922446 GCA_028627135.1 Pseudochirops cupreus
GGATGGTTCCATGGATCCAAATAATCTTGAGAAGAACTCTGATAGTCAAATTAAATCTGACAGGCTAAGCTGGTTATCTATGGCCATCTCTCATCTGAGATACATTTCAGGAATTATTGTGTTCAAGGTGGTCACTGTGTAAAGGAAGAGAGGAGAGGAGAGGAGAGGAGAGGGGCATTTGAAATTCAGACAGCTTTGCACTTCTGTGCTCAGAGGAATTCAGTTTCAGGAACTTGGCAGTGAAGAGGGGGAAGGGGTGTGGGATTTCTAATGAAATCCTTTCTAGGTTGGTTGTCAGAAAAAGAATTTACTAGACTCAGCTGTCCTTTGATAGAGTCATAAAAGTTTATTGTTTCACTTAGGCAAGGGCTGCAAGCTGAAAGGGATTTAAGGCAGAGTTATGCTTTTCAGGAACGGGGGGTTGGGGGAGAGATAGAAAAAAAGACCTGCAAGGTGCTGGGGGATAGGGGTGTCATTGTAAAGGCATAAAACTGTCAGTCAGAGGCTCATTATACTAACTAGGTGGGAAAAGGTGGGATTAGGGAGGAGTCTGGGAGTGGTTAAGTGCTTAAAGGGACATACATTTTTAATATCAACTGAGCAAGCGAATTGCCCATAATGTATTGAGAAATTCCAACGGATTGGGGATGGAGGGGGTGTGGTTTTTGCCTTGACACGTCACTAGGTAACTTTTGGTCAAGGATGAATGACATAGGTCCAATATGGCGGTTGGGAGTATAGGCTTGATTGTTTCAGGAGGTGCCAAGTTTGGAAGCTAGACTGATTAGAGACCATCTCAGGAGGGAGTTATCTCCTTGATAAAGTTGCTCAAGGTTGCTAAAGTGCAGCTGGCTGCTAAGAACAAAGGCATTATATATTTCTCTAAGAATACTGCAGTGATTGATTCATGGGAAACTATCTAGCCGACTTAGGGAAAAGACTCTGAGGCTGGGGGCAGGGGAAGAAGTAGAGTGAATGCCTTTATGGCTGAAGGAAAGTGTGACTTTTACAGCTTAATGGCACAGGCTTGTTACAAACTTATGTGAATACATGGTTACCCAACCACAAGTGAGATTTTTACAAACTGGGGTACAAAAGCCCTACCAGAATGATACAGAAGCGCCTCACCAGTTGCTATTCATTGAAGGTGTTTGAATTTTTCTCTGTCCTCTGAAGATAGAGAGGAAAGACATATCTACAAAAATTCCAGTAAGATCTCTATTTCTTTTCATATCTCTTGCCCTAGGATGAGGAGCAGGTGAGTGCTGCTTTAATTTGGGAGGTGTCATGACATCAGGGAGATATGACTTGTGATTGACTTTGACTTAAGTGAAGGAGGTCTGTGCAAAATCACCAGCCTCACTTTCTCCTCCCTAACCAGCTGGGTCCAGTGACGAGATATCCATCAGGAAGCCCAGGAGTGGGAGACCTTGGACCTTTTTAGCTGAGGTCATTTTAGGTTCTCACTCTGAGTGAGGAAACATCCATTCAGTGAATAGACCTCTTTAAGATGTGAGTGTAGGGATGGCCCCTTTAATAATAAAAAAAAACACCTGGGAGGGGAGGACCCTCAGGGTTGCTAATCAAAAGAGAAACAATTACTATTTACATTCACTCTGAGCCAGGGAGGTCCAAAAAATAACCATTAAGTAGCACTTGTGCAGGGACCTATTGTTGGCCTATCCAGGAGATCCAAATCCAATTGGTTTTAAGACTTGGTCTTTGAGAAAGAAATCTGGCCAGTAAACCCCAAGATAAATAGGTAGCTTTTGGCCATCAAAATAACATGAGCCAAATAAAAGGTTCTTTCAGCATTGATAAGCTAACTGAATTCTTCTGAGAAGCCCTACTTTTAAGACCCAGCAATGAACCATGTCATGCGACATCCTTATATGTATAAGGATGGCCAGCTACTAAGTTTTTGCAGCATTGTAATGTGTTCAGTGATGAAAACATAAAGCTTTTGAATCATTGAAATATTGAAGTGTGGAATTAAAAACCTGGGGAAGTAGCTCAGAATAAAGAGGTTTATGAATAATAAAGGCATATTTGACTAGATCTTGTCATGAAGGAGACATTCATTGTAACGGAATAATTTTATGCTGTAGAAAATGACAAACATGATAGAATTTGAGAAGCATGGAAAAGTTTACATGGTCTGATGCAAAATGGAAATAAGCAGAGTCAAGAAAACGATATACACCATGATTAAAACCATCTAATTAGAAAGAAAAACAACCACCAAACAATTAAAACTATTTTAATATTTTAAAGAAAAAGGTTGGCTCCAGAGATGAGATATGAGAAGACCTCTCTCCCTGCTGCTTTGCAGAAGAGGAAGGTCCACATGTATAGAACATTGATTTTTTTGCATATGTTTATTAGTTTTGCTGAATATTTCTCCCTCTTTAAAAAAATTGTTTTTTATATGGGGGGAAGGGGAAGAGATATAAAAGAAGAAACCTAGGTGATTCATCATCTTCCTTTGTAAAAAATTCCAATAAAAAAACCTATTAAAAAAAGGGGGGGGCGGTGGAATCCAGACTTGTCTCTTCTCCTATATGCCTCTAACTCTCTACACAAAATTTTAAAATGAGATGCAAAATAAGATTCAAGTTTTGAAGTCACATGAAGGATCAGTTCCTTTTAAAAAAATATAATAACTTAGTTTCTGCTTTGTCTCCATTGAAATTTTTCTAGCAGAGATCTGAAAAATCTCCAGCGTCCTCTTCTTGACTCCTCCTCCTCTCTGTTCCTATCATTCTTCTTGAGTGGCTGTTGGCATCCAGGTTTACCGGCTCTCTCCTGAGGCTGGAAATAATTGCCAAGCCTTTCTGACTTTTCAGGCTGAGGAAGCACAGGAGATACTTGGGAAGATGCTGAAAATGTTGATGGGTAATTGTGTGAACTATATAAAAAAGTATTTGGGGGATCAGAAAAGGAGTATGTCAATGTCTGGGGACATTTGAGGACAAACTTCACAGCTATCTCTTTCTCAGAAGAGGACACAATTGTTGGTCTGGCCACCGATTGAGCCCCACATGGGTATTTAATTATTCCATGAATATGAGGAGAGCCATTTGGAATCCAGGAGGAACAGGCTAGACAGACCATATATTTACACAAGATCTGTCCACCAGGACATCGAGTTAAGAATTCCTTTATTCTCTTCAGGAGAATCTGCTTACAGATGTCATTTTTGATTGTATGCTGAGGGATGGAATTGATGATGGCTTGAACAGTCATAGTGGGGATGCTTTTCCCCCCTTCAATGATATATGGTTTAATATAATTTAAAAGTCTTGGAACTTGCCTATTCTGCTCAGGTTGGGCATGGTCTAGGAGTTCTGACTCAACTTTATCTGCAGGGTCAGAGGTCAGTCCAGCTCCAGTTTTGTGGTCACCACTACCTGTTAGAATTTCAGTTTTATACCTAGAACCTGATGGAAGCCCAAATATAGTACTATATTTTGGAGTTGATGGGTTGGTTTCCTGATTATTCCTCAGATTTATGGGAGCTATTTCCAGAAAGGTGGTGGTGAAATCTGATTTAGTCTCAGCTTGGTACTCAGGCATGGATAGAGGATCAGGAAGTTTGGAAGTACATAAGTATGGAGGTGTGACTTGACAATGTGGTCTCACTGACATTTTCACTGACTGAGGTACATTGAATGGAGATATTATCTGAGTTTGAGGTTCTGTAGTAGTTTCTGACTGGAGGCTAGAGTGGAATGGAGGTGTTACCCAGCAGGTGGGGTCAGGGAAACTTGTGTACTTGGGGTCAGTGCCCGTTAGAGGTCTTGCCTTATGATCTTGACCTTCTGGTATTGAGATCTGTTGTTCTGTGTCCAATGGTATAGTTTCCCAGGGGTCTAGTTGTGTTTGAATCAAGGCCTGGGCATTGGTGTCCGGCCTGTCCTTGGCCTTATGGTCAATGTTTAGTGAAGGAGTGATCCAGTGGTCAGGTTTGGGTGAAAGTGTGGAGATGGGCATAGGTCCAGGGGAAGCTGTGTCCTGGTTGTCTAACTGTGCTGGAGGTATTGCCTCAACATGGCCTATGAGAGTTGTGGCCTGCTGATCTGTTCCCAGCGCCGGCATTATTTGCCAGGGTCCTTGTTCCGTTAGAAATGAGAGCTTAACATTATAGTCTGGCACATCCTCAACCTGGTGGGAAGGATTGGGGGTTGTGCTCTGAGTTTCAGGTTCAAATGGAGTTTGGGGACCTAAGTGTGAAGGAAGAGGAGCTGGATGATCCTGGACCATGAAAATGTTTGCCTGAGAGTCTTGGGGCAGAGGGATGGCCCACAGATCTTGTTCTGGTGGCATGGCTTCCAAGCAACCTGGTTTTGTTTGAACCAAGTCCTGAGCACTGGTATCTGGAATATGGTCTTTGGCCTGGTGGTGAGGTCATGGCAGAGCTGTGGTCTGCTCAGGTTCAAGGAGAGTTCCTTCATGGCAGTCTAAGCCCAATGAGAGTGTTGTTTCAGAAACCTGACTTATGGAAGTTGTGGTCTGGTGTTCTGTTCTGGGTAGCATTGTTCTCCAGGGATTTTGTTCGGATTGAAGTGTAACTTGGTCATTGAGATCTGGTTTCTCTTGACTGTGTTGCTTAGAGCTCAGTAAAGGCATAGCCTGGTTTTGTGGTCCAGGGAAAGATGTGTCCTTAGGGTTCATGCCCAGTGTAGCTGTTGTTTCATGATCTGTAGTCACTGAAATTTCAGGCCTGTAGATGGTTTCTAATGGCATTGTTTCACAGGAATCTAGGTGGAGTTTAACTGTTATCTGGCCATCAATGTCTGGAATACTGTAAGTCTTGTGGTCAGTAGTCAGTGGAGAAGAGGTCAGGTTTACAGGGCTGGGTGGACAAAGAGGCATGTCCTTGTGGTCTAAGCTCAGTGGATGTATTTCACCATGATGCTGGGTTGGGAGAATCGTGATGGCTGGTTGGTGTGTCTGGTATTCTGTGTATTCTGGGTATTCTGTGCCCAGGAGAGGAACCATTTCCTGATGATCCTGACTTGTGAGAGCTGTTTGCCCATTTTCTACTCCTAGTGATGCTGTTTCCCCATGACCTTGTTCCAGTTGGATTGTGGATTGGGCCAGGGAGTATGTTATATTTCTAGTTTTGTTGTCATGACTGGGTGAAGACATGGTCCTGGGATCAGGGCCAGATGGAGTTATGTCCTGCTGTTCTAGCTTCATCAGGAGTTCTCCCTGGGGAGCCTGACCTGGAGCTGGGACCTGATAGTTTAATGTCAGTGGCGTTGCTTCCCTTTGATCTTGCTCTTGTTGGAGTGGGACCTGATCATTCCAGGCTAATATCTCCTCTGGTGTATCCAGTTGTTCAGGGGTAGATGGATGTGTAGCCTGGTATTTGTGACCTGATAGAATTACATCATCAGGGTCTATTACTCCCAGTGGAAGCTTTGCACTCTGTTCCTGGCTTGTGGGAGCTGTTATCTGGTAGCCTAGTGCTGGTGATATTTCCCAGAGTTCCAGTTTTTGTTGGCATGTGACTGGATCCTTTGGATCTGTTCTATCCTGACCCTGGTAGTCATAGTTGGATGGAGGTATGTCTTGGTCATCAGGGCAAGGGAGAGCTATGGCCTGAGGATCTATGTCCAGAGGTAGTGTTCCCCATTGATCCTGGCTTACAGAAGTTTGCACATAGTAGCCTAGTTGTGACAATACCATTTCTGAGGATTCCCATTTTTCTTGGACTGTGACTGAGTCACAGGAGTGTGGTTCATTCTGATCTTGGTAGTCAGAAACAGAGGGAGATGTATCCTGGTCATGAGGGTCAGGGAGAGCTGTGTCTTGATGTTCTGTGACCACTGGGAGTGTTTCCCAGTGATCCTGGTTTCTATTAACTGTCACGTGGTGGTCTAGCTCTGATAATATTATTTCCCAGGGCTCCAGTTTTTGTTGGTATATAAGTGGGTCAATGAGTTCTGGTGCATTCTGACTTATGTAGTCATAGTTGGATGGAGGTGTATCTGGGTTGTCAGCGTCAAGGAGACCTGTGTCCTGATAGTCTTTTCCCAGTGAAGAAATGACATTATGACCCTGATCTATGATAACTGTGGTCTGGAGTTCTCTTTCTAATAGCCTTGTTTGCCAGTGGTCTTCTGTAATTGGACAGATGCTTTGGGTCTTTTTGCCTGATGTATCCTTGGCCTGGAAGTTAAGATTGAGAGGAGATATGACCTGGTAGTCAGAGTCAATAGGTAGAATCATGTTGTGGTGTCCTCTGTCCAATGGAAGAAGGGCTATCCAATTACCCTGGCTTGTTGGAGTCATGGTCTGTTGATCTTGTACAATTGGTCCTATTTCCCAGTTGTCTGCTTCCTCTTGGAGTCTGGCTAGGACACTGGAATTTGGCATACCATCAACCTGGTGGTCATTGATGGTTAGAGGTATGGTCTGATTTTTGGAATTAGGTGAAGTTGTAGCCTGGAGGTCTAGTAAGCCCTATGGAAGCATTGCCTGGTGTTCCAGGACCTCCTGATGTAGTCCTGCTTTCCACTTCTCTAGATCTTTTTGGAGTACGATCTGGGTATTTGGGTCTGGTATATCCTCAACTTGGTGGTCATGGCTGTGAAAAGGTGTGGCCTGATGGTAAAGACCAAGTGGAACTATCTCTTGGTGTTCTATGCTGCCTAGGGGTTTTGTCCAGTGAACATGGCCCTTTAGAGCTGTGGCTACATCTGCTTGAGGTGGCACTGTTTCCTGTTGGTCTAGTTGTGCTGGTACATCTTTGACTTGGTCATCATGGTCATGTTGAGGTAGAACATCTGGTATGTGGTAATGTAATGAGAAGGGCACTGAAGTGGCCTTTCTCCAGTGACCATATATTCCATTGCTCTGGGGGGTATGTCTAAGCTTAGACTGGTAGTTTGGACCTGGTGATGATGAAAGTGTACTTTTAGCCCAGTTTGGGGGATTAGGAGGCCTAGTCCTCTGATTCAGAGATAATGGATATTTAGCCAGGGTCCTGGAGTGATGATCAGTGCATTTTAGTAGAGATATTGTTTCCTGTGGATGGAGATTAGAATAGGATACCTTGGAAGCCTTTGTCAGGACCCAGTGGTCCAAGTCCAAAGTTTTCGTTGCTGAAGTCCTAGACCAACATTCAAAGCAAGGTGTTGCTGGTGTAAGCATGGTCTTGTGTTGTAGGTAGAAAAATTCTGTTGTAGCAGCAGTTGCTGCCCTGGCCTGGCTCCAGGGCCTTGGAGAAGTTTGCACCTAATTACTAGGCCTCCTTGGTATAGATCGCATGTTTTTGGCCAGGTAGTCAGGGCGTATTCTGGGTCTAGCAACCATTGTTGTTCTCTGATTCAGGAATTGGGGAAGACTGTCCTGGTGGTCAGCAAATGATGAAGATAGGGGCTGTTGGTTGGAGTGTATCAGAGCCTCTGCTACTGAGTGGTCATGTTTTGGGGAAATCTTGGGAAGGTGGTTAGGACCTGAAGGCATTTCTGCCTGATAGGAGTTTGACTCCACAAAGGACTCAGGTTGGTGTTTGTGGCTGAGTGGAGGCATATGGTTCTGGCGGACCTGTTTCAAGGCCACAGAAGTTACCCTGCCCTTTGTGTCATGCCTATGATGTAAGGGCAAGACTGGGGTGGTTTTCTGATGCTTGTGGTGTTGAAGGCGAGGTAATGGCCCAGCCATTGCTCTGGGATTGGGGAGAGTCAGGTGTGGTGCGGTCATGGCTAGGTGCTGCTGGAGCCATTAGAAGGGCATTATCTTTTTCCTGTAACAGGTGTAGGGCACTGGTCTTGGGGTAATTTCAGCCTGGCAGTTGAGGTGGGACATCTGCTCAGTACTGGACAGGTGGTCTTTTTCCCCACAATGGTGAAATACGGTGAGGGGGACACGGCAACAGTACTGACTTGATCTGTTGCCAGTGGCTTTTCCAAGGGAACTGGACCAAGTCTGCAGATGAAGAAGAAAATGTATGAGTAAATGCTAAGGAATACGTAGGTGTGCAAGGTGTGCAGGGTGGATGGGAAAGACAGCAGCAGAAAAAGGAGCAGAGATCTGCTCAGAGGAATGCCTGGCATTTGGATGAGAACCTGACCGTTTCCATAGCACCTCATTTCATCCTCAGAGGAAGTCTACAGGACAGTTTTGACCTTGACAAAAAGGCTTCTTTTCCTGCCAGCTACCCCAGGAAATAGTACAAGCTCTGCCATTTTATAGATTAACAGCAGATTCCTTAAGTGACTTGCCTTAAGGTATAGGAGAAAGAAGGGAATAAGCATTTATATGAAGTTTAGGTGCTTTACACATATTATCTCATTTGATTCTCACCACAGCCCAGCCCAGGCAAGTGCTATTATTATCCCCCTTTTACAGGTGAGAAAACTGAAGTTCCTGGAGGTTTTAGTGGTCACTTGTCCAGGCCTAGTGTTCTATCCATTGCACCTCCATAGTACTAGTAGTCAATGGTGGGTAGCTAGGATGGTGTCCTAATATTAAGGTCAAGTAATGATGGGGCACTAATGATGGACCCCTAAAAGGCCCTGGATTTTCCCATGTGGTGCAGGTCCCTCGTGTTCACCTGGGTCACCCAGTCCTTCTCAGTTAATAACCCTTTCAACTGCCCTTTCATTGTGGCCCTCATTGTCTACACCTGCCCCCACCCTAGACCACCACTCCTGAATCTCATCTAGATCCCAGTTCTGTTATCCCTGTGTCACTCTGGCCTATTGGTCACTCCTAGATCCCATTCAAATTTTCCCACAAAATCTTTTTCTCTTATAAAAAAAGGTCTGTCTTTGTCACCAAATGTGCTGGTTCTTAAAAGTACTGCCCATTTCTATTGGTGAAACAATAAGCCTTGTCTCTGACTGGAAGAAGGCTTGAGTTGAATTCTTTCAAGGCAGGATCTGTGTCTTTTGCCCTTGAATTTCATGGTTCCCAGCATCCCTAGACCTCAACAGTATGTCAGTGCTTTCCACTAGTAAGAGTCTCATAAGATAGAAACAAGACCACCATCTGCCTGATCTCATTGTCACTAAAATACCCAAAGTCTGCTGCTCTGGGTCCAGGGGTGGGGAAGTGGTGGGCCTGGGGGTGATGATGGCAATCTTTCCAGTCTTGTTACACTTTATGCCCCACCCCTACATACTCTGAGATTCAGTTATACTGGCTTCCTTGCTATTCTTCAGACAAGATGCTGCCTCTCCTGCATCTGAGCACTTTCACTGGCTTTCCCTGATGCCTGGAATTCTCTCCCTCCTCGTCTCAACTTCCTTCCTGGCCTCTCTGGTTTCCTTCAAGTTTCTGTGAAAATCCCAACTTCTACAGGAAGCCTTTCCTGATCCCCCATTAATTTGTGCCTCCCCTGTATATAACCTGTTTTGTACATAGTTATTTGATGTTGAATCCCCCATTAAATCGTGAATGTCTTGAGATCAGGAAATACTTGAGATCTTTTACCTTTCTTTGTATGCCCAATACTTAGCACAGTGTCTGGAGTGTAGGAGGCATTTAATAAATGCTTATTGACTGAACTGGTCTGGGAACTAACAATTTCAAGATCAAATGAGCAGAGCAACCCATACAAGGGCTCAGAAGGAGAGAGATGATGGATTTAAATTGACTGAAAATTGATGTTTTCCCACAATCTGCCATCTTCATTCCTACTCATCAGTAAGGATAAGGTAAGGATGGTGTGGAATGCTGCTGAATGGAATTAGAGGAAATCATGAAATCATGCTGACTTGGTCTGCAATAAGTGAATATTCAAGTTGCTTTCAACTGGACAGTCACTTCAAGTAACAATCTACTCCTCTTCTTTGTAATCGATTCCCTATCCTCTTTTGCAATTGTTCCAACCGTTCCTTCTCTCTTCATGTTTCCTTTTCCACCCTCCACCCTGCTCTCAGAATGTAACTCCATACTTAGCTAGAAAAATTTAGGCCATTCTGAAAGAGTTTTCTCTTTTCCCTTCTTCTTCATCTCCTATCCCTCCAACCTTACCCCCCACCATTTCCTACTTCATTCCAATCTCTGATATTGATATTGCACTGTTGTTCAATCATGTCTGACTCTTAGTGACCCTATTTGGGGCTTTCTTGGTAAAGATACTGGAGCCATTTGCCATTTCCTTCTCCAACTCATTTTACAGTTGAGGAAACTGAGGCAAACAGGATTAAGTGACTTGCTCAGGATCATACAGCTAGTAAGTGTCTGAGGCTGGATTTGAACTCAGGAAGATGAGTCTTCCTGACTCCAGGACCAGTGTTCTATCCATTGTGTCCCCCTACCTGCCGACCACATGGGCACATCTGTGACACGGCACATCTGCTTGCCAAAACCTAGTCTTCCACTACATGTACCCTTGATGACCTAACTCTCACATTCACTAGTAGATTGTCCTCTGTCATCCCCATCTTCTCTCTAGTCTCCAATCTCTCCTAGATCTATTGGCTCCTCTACTTAGGAACATGTACACACCTCCTCTTTCTTTAGAAAACCCTCACTAAATCTGACCATACCAGCCAACTATCGGTAATCTTATACCCCCTACTTCTCTTACTCTTACCAATTCCTAGGGAAAAAACTGTCTGCTAATAGCCTGCTAGATGGTCTGCCTGCCACAAATCTCTCCTCATTCCAGACCATCTTCTACTCAGCTGTTAAACTGATCTTCCTGACACACACACACACACACACACACACACACACACACACACACACACACACACACATACACACACACACACACACACACACACCCCTTGCCCAATTCAATAAACTCCAGAGTGGTTCCCTGTCGCCTCCAGGATCAAATATAAAAGTTCTTTGTCTGGCATTCAAAGCCCTTCCCAATCTGGCCTACCTCTATATTTCCTAACTTTTTATGCCTTCTGCCCCTATGTACTCTGAGATCCAGTGACACTGATGATTTCCTTCTTCCTCCTGACTCAATGTATTTTCACTGGTTGTTCCTAATGCCCATAATTCTCTGCATCCTCACCTCTCTGCCTCTTGGCTTTCCTGGCTTCTTTCAAGTCCCAGCTAAAATTCTACCTGCTACAGAAAGCCTTTCCAACCTCCCCACCCCCATAATATTAGTGCTTTCCCTTCCTGTTAGTTATTTCCAATTTTTCCTGTCTATAACTTATTTGCACATAGTTGTTTACATGTAGTTACCCCCTTGGACTGTGAGTTTCTCAAGGGCAAGGACTGTCTTTTGCTTTCCTTTGTATTCTCAGTGCTTATTACAGTATTTGGAACATTGCAGACAATTAATAAATGTTTCTTGACTGCCTGATGCCTCCATTCACTCTCCTTGCAAGCCTCTGCAATCTGGCTTCTCACCTCATCATTCAATTGAATGTTACTAATTGAAGTGGAAAGTTACTAATAGCCTCTCAATTGCAAAATCATATGAACTTTTTCTTCTTAATCCTTTTTCTTCATGCTCTTTCATACACCATTTTGATATTAACCACCTTTCCTTCTCCTTCTAGATACTTCTTTTTCAGAGTTTTCATGATTCTACTCTCTTTAGGTTCTTCTCCAACTTGTGTGACCAGCTATTTGGTCTCTTTTGCTAGGTTTTTATCTGTGTCATGCCCTGATGTGGTGGCTGCTCTCAAGGTTCTGTCATTGGGCGGCTTCTTTTCTCTATATGCTATTACTTAGTGACTTCATCAATTTCTGTGGCATCCAGTTATCATCTCTGTGCAAATCATCCCCAGATTTATTTATCCAGTCCTAGTCTCTCTTCTGAGCTCTACTCCCAAATCCCCGAATATCTGTTGGACATGTTGAACTGGATCCCCCATTTGCAATTCAACCTCAACATGTTCAAAACAGAACTCATTCTTTACCCCCCAAACTCAGCCCTTCTTCTGAACTTCCCAGTTACTGTAGAGATGACCTATCCTCCTTCCAGTGCCCCCGGTTTACAGCCTCAGGGTCATCCACAAAAATTCTTTTCTCTTACTTACCCTACATATCCAATTAGTTACCACATCTTTTAATTCCTTTCTCTACAACACCTCTCTCCCATAGGTTTTCTATTCTTCACTCACATAGCTACCAACTTTGTGACTCTCTCACCCAAACTATTGTAATAACCTCAATGTTTCATTATAACACCCTCTGAGATTACTTTCCATCTGCTCTGTATCTATTGGGTATGTTGTGATTTATATATTTGTTGTCTTCCCTGTTAGAATGAAGTTTTTGCTTTTTCTTTGTATCTCCATCTAAGTATATGAGAGCAAGCACCTAATACGTGCTTGTTGATTAGTTGATTGATTCTTACCCTTGGGAAATATCCGATGTCTTCTCCCCGTTCAGCTATTGAAGGATTTCCTGGGAGAAAATGATGTGTCAACAAATGAGTGCTAAGAACTCTAGTTTTGATAACTTACCCCATTCTCCCAACTAAAGGAATAGCAACCCAAGAATTTCCTAATAGCTCCTTTTACACTGCCTAGGGCACTTCTTCTTTTTAATCCAGTTCTCATCCCCTTCTTGGGTTTACTTTTCAATGTAAAGTTAATATCTTCTTACCTTAGAACCAGACTCAACATAATGGATTAAACTAGTCAGTTCCTTCAGGTCACTTTCTCTTTTTCCTCCTTCCTCAATCTCATGTTGGTTCTCATCATCATTCAAAGTGATCCAAAGAAAGGAGTTTAGAAACTCACCTATAATGAGTAATATAAGCAATTGAGGAGGAAAAATAGAACTCTCCTCCCAGTTATATTTGAGCAAACTGTACGCAAAAAGGATGAACCTCTAAACACAGAAGTTCATTTGTTTCCTGTGGTTTCAAGTGGCATTTTCTTAGTGGATGGTAGGTAGCTTCTTCCAGACTCCCCAAATCACAAATTGTCTGAGACCAGTTCTAACATTCTTTGATTTTGCAAAATCCTACGGACCCAGGCTCATTACTCCAATGGCTCCCAGCCCTGCTTCTTCTTTACACTGAGAGTTCTTTCACACTCATTTGTATTCTTTATGTCACAAGAGACAAGGTCAGTAGAGTGAATAAAGAGCTGGCCCCGAAACAGTCAAAATGATGGGGGCTAAAAGTCCTGACAGTTCTATCCAGGACAAGTCTTTCTTAACCCTTTCAGTGAAACCAGCTCTTTAAGACTAAATTACAGGTTGGGTACCCATCCTTCAGTGATAAAGGGAGTTTCCTTACCTATAGATTGAACATACTACCCATCCTCCAATTTTTTTTAAAAATAGCAATAAAATGCATTTAATTTTGAAATTGGAAAGAATTTTCTAAAAATGAATTTAAAAACATGGTTTTGAGTAACGTCACATAGGTTCCACCAGCTATCAGAGGGATTCATGATACAAGAAAGATAAGAACCTTGGTCTAAACCCTCCCACAGTCTGCCTGCTTCCCCATCTCCTCTCATGGTAAGGGGATTCACAGAGTCTCCCATAGTCCAGTTTTGTCCAGCAGCCGGGGGGGAATTGCTTTGAAGCTCTAAGCAATTGGAACCTAGAGGCAGTCTCAGGTTGACATCAAGGAGGTAGAGAATAAGATAAAGCACCTGCTCTGTCCCCAGCACCATGCTCAAAGGCCTTTAAAAATATATTTTCTCATTTGATCCTTACAACAACCCTGTGAAATAGGTAGGGTCTTCTTATTACCCTCCTTATACAGCTGAGGAAACTGAGGCAAGCAGAGGTCAAGTGACTTGTGTCAGGGTCACTCAGCTATAGTAAGTGTCTGAGACTAAATATGAACTCAGGTCTTCCTGACTCAGACCCAGCTCTCTGATCTTAGTAGCTTAGAAGGAACAAACAGGAACATTCATTTTGTATGGAGCTAATGCTCAGGTGGGTTTGTGTTTTCTCTCCAGAGCCTACAGGAAAGGGTTATCTCTTAAGAGATGACTGCAGACTATCTGCTCCCAACAGTGAGAACAAAGGAAGAAGTGTCATTTCCATCTCCTGTTCCTGGCAGAAGGAATGTCTATCACATTTATCCTTAGAGACAATTTCCTCCCACAAAAATATTCCTCTCCTTCACGGATATACTCAAACTGTCCTATTGCCCACTCCCTATCCCCATACTCTAGTATTCCATCCCACAAAGTAGGTACCATGAGACCTCTTACCTTTAAGAACTTCTAGAACAGGAACCAGGCACTGAAGTTCAGCAGTTTAGCTGGTCCAGTTCCAGCTTGTGCTTGGTTCTTGGTGGCTACAAGCTTCCCCAAGAGGGACTGCTTCCCCAGAAAAAATAAAGTCTGGTCATCCAATGCTTTTTCTTCTCTCTTCCTCTCTCTTTCTCTTTCTCCCTCTCTTTTTCTCTTTCTCTCTGTCTCTGTCTCTGTCTCTATCTCTCTCAATCTTTCTCTCTTTCCTTCTCTGTCTCTGTTTCTGTCTCTCTTTCCCTCTCTCTTTTTCTGAGATGGGGAGAGAAAACTAAATATACTTTCTCAGAGGTACGGAGTAGGAATGATCTGGCTCCTGGTCTTTTGTCCTAGTAAGGCAATCTCAGGTGGCCCTGACATCACAAGGCACCACTTGTCCTTGTCAGAGTTTCCCCCACTCATCTCTGTCATCGCAGGCCAGAGTATTTAGAGATAGGCAGATGATTTGTAAGATGGCTAGTACCCTGAACACAAGTCACCCTGGCTTAAAGAGGTTTCAAACTAAATTTCCAACTGATTCTCACCAAATAGTTTTATCACTCTTTTATCACACTTTTATCACTCTACCTACAGAATATCTTAACAGAAGACTAAAAAAAGAATCCTTAAAACTCTTGCGGTTTTATGCCAACCACTAACTCTTACCTACTGAAACCCTCTCAATGCAAGGAGAGAGGCCATTAACAAAAGTCATGGAGAACTTTGAATGAGGAAAACAATCTGGGGGGGGCTACACTATAGTCTTTTTTTTTTTATACTTATGGCCTCTTGGACTCAAGGTAATATTCCTATTTGTTGTAACAAAAGTCAGAATTCCTTTGGTCATCTACCCTGTCCATCATCAGAGGTGTTGATTGGTTTCCCTGTGTCCTTTGTTACCATAGCTGTGTATGGGATCATCTGGAGATAATCCATGCAGAACAGTAGAATTAAGGGGATCTTCTGATAGAAGGTGAGATTTCAGCTGGGACTTGAAGGAAGTCAGGGAATGAATCCAGGAGGAAGAAATGAGATAGCAGAGAATTCTAGGCATTGAAAATGCATGAGACAGGGGAGGGAGGGTCTTGTCTGAAGAAAACAGCAAAGAGGCTAGAGTCACTGAATCTTAGAGTATGTTGAGATGGGGTACAAGGTGTAAGAAGACTAGAAAGATGATGAGGTGGGTGGGGGGCTTGGTAGTTGGTCACTGGGTGTTTTCATGGCAATGAGATCTGACAGATCCTAGTTCCATTTCTGCCATTTACTAGACCTGTGCCCTTGGGAGGTACTGAATAGCAGGGAGGTCCTTTTCACTGGATTGCAGAGCAAATGGGAGGGAATAAGTTTTAAGAAGATTGGAAATGTGGGTGAATAGAGGCAGTATGTGAAGGGCTTTGAATGTCAAACAAAGTTTTATATTTGATCATGGAGGTGATAGGGAGTCATTGAAGTTTGCATTTTAAAGCGGTGAGAGGTAGTAAAGGGTTGGCAAGATAAGCTATGCTATTTAAAAAAAAAAGATTTCTAATGGTAAACATTTTTGACTTGCAGGTCTTTGGGTGGGGGAGATTTTTGTGAACCAACAAACCTTCTGAAGGAGTCTCAAGTCACAGGGCCTAGCCAACTACTAAATCTTCCTATCCATAAGACTTTATCACTTGTGGTTGTCTTCAAATGGCAGTCTTAAAAATCACCAGATTTAAATGCAGAGAACCTGGGTTTTGACCTGAATTTTAACACTTACTATTTGGCTTTCAATCTACCTTCAGTCTCCCTTCCTGAGGCAAGGCTCCTCATCTGTTAAAAGATGGGCTTAGAATATGATCTTTAACGTCCAATTTATGGATCTTGGAACTTCTATGGAATGACACAGAGGGTTGCTCTTTGTTTAATGCTGAAAATTGTATAGAAAGTGAGACTATTGGAGGTTCAGAATTCCAAAGATGAAGGAATGGTGGTTTTTAAAGTAAACCCCATGGAGAATCTGGAAAATCTCTGGGAAAACTGGGGGGGGAAAGCCTAACAGAAATTCAATTTAGATGACATCTTGTACCATTTGCAATTAAGTTCCAAATGTATACGTGACTTAGATGTGAAAGATAACAGCGTTAAAAAAAATTGAGGAGAATCAAAAGTGATACCT
>CM053582.1:221922946-221944006 GCA_028627135.1 Pseudochirops cupreus
CTTTATAATACAGATTAAAATCTGGTACAGCTAGGCCACCTTCCCTAGCATTTCTTTTTCATTAATTGCCTTGATATTCTGGACTTTTTGTTCTTCCAAATGAATTTTGTCACTATTTTTTCTAGTTCTAAAAAGTAATTTTTGGGTCGATTGATTAGTATGGCACTAAATATGTAATTTAATTTTACCTAAATTAAATTACGTTATTTAGTGCCATACCAATCAATCAACCCAAAATTTACTTTTTTAGAACTTGATGACTGATTGATTGATGTTATAGACTACATTAATATATGTAACCCATTCATTTGATCAACTATATGAAACTTTTAACATGGATGCTATATACTATGTGTTTACAAGAAGCCTATGTATTTGGTCTACAATGCTGCTCTAACATGTTACATGTTAACATGTATGTTATATTCTATGTGCCCACTTGTAATCTATATTGCAATGTGGAACAATTTGACTGTGACAACTCTATTATAAATTATTAGATATTAAATAAGGGGTACCTATAACCTATACATATGCATTAGGAACAACTGGATTTTTTTTTGGTGGGGAGGAAGGATCTATGATCTATAATGAGCATCTGAAAACATAGGCCTCAATTAATTTTAGAATTTCCCAGTTTGGGGAGTGGGTGGGGCAATCAAGTCAAGATTAGGTGTGCTACCATTGAAAGTACCCCCAGTCCAAACCTAAGTTCACATGAGTTCACACAAGGGATTTTTCTAGGTAGGTTCCATTGGATTTTTCACTGGAGTCTCACTGAACACACCAGTTTTTCAATCTTTTGAATTCTCTTCACCCACTCTTTTATTATTATTTTTTTAAAAATCAGGTCTCACTAGCTCTTTGAGGTTAGAAGTACAGGTGCTACCCACGGCATGGGTCCACTCTGGCCTGCTCCATTTCTGACCTGGGCTAGGTCATTCCTCCTTAGATAACCTGATGGGCTTTCCCCAACCACAGCTTCAGGAGCTCACCATATTAATGCCTAATTTATTGTTCACCGTATTAATGACTAATTTACTGCAGAACTCCAGTTGGTTTAGCCTACCATATGTGTCTGAGGACTCCTGAAATCAAGTGACCCACCAGTCTCAGCTTCTCTGGGAGAAGAAATTACAGGAATGCCCACCCACACCCAACTGGTCATCCATTCTCACATCCCATAGAATTCCCAGATTCACACACAGAATGAGGTTCCCTCTTCCCTTCCTCTGCAGCTTTCCAAATATTTTTATTTGAATAGTTAACCAGTGTATAACAATAGAGTTCCATGAGAATGGTGTGTTGGCAAATGTTTAACAACCAGCTTTCCAGAGGAAACCAGTGAATGCACAATACATTAATAATGCTATTCACTAAATATGTGGAGATAGCTTCCTGAGCAGCTGCTATCAAACTTGATTTTTCCAAATAAAGAACCTATTGTTTAGAAGTAGAGACCAGTAATAGAGGAAATGGAGAGGACAAGTTGAACCCCAATAACACATGAACAAAAGAATGATGATGAGCCACATTGGATTTCAAGGTTATGTTGTGATTAGGAAGGAAAAAGTTGAAGACACAGGGAAATCACCAGGTTTGTCAATGAAACAGAAGGAAAAGTTAAAGAGATACTTCTGGTCTTGCCAGAGGAGCCAGAGAGACAGTTTGTCATTGTAAATGAGCTCTTGTGACGATTAATGGAAGTATGACTTTGCCCATGACCCTTGGTCTGAGAGGTCCAGACACATACGTACAAGATCTGATGTCAGGAGGCAATGTAAGGCTCAACAAGACATGGCCTTTTTCCTAATGCTTCCCAGGAAATTTGTGATTATCTTCCATTTCTGTTGGTTGAAGTTCAGGCAGTGATGGTGAATAGTTTTCTAGTTAGGACAAGTCAGGCTTAGGGATCTTGGAAGAAGACAATGGGAAGAGAGGAGGAGAAGGTGATAGAGAAGGAATTTTTGTTGCTGTTGTTCAGTAGTTTCAGTCATGTGCAACTCTTTATGACCCCATTTGGGGTTTCCTTGGCAAAGATACAGAAGCAGTTTGTCATTTCCCTCTAGAGCTCATTTTACAGATGAAGAAACTGAGGCAAATGGGTTTAAGTGACTTGCCCAAAGTCACACAGTTGGTGCGTATCTGAGGCCACATTTGAACTTGGGTCTTCCAGACTCCAGATCCTAGCATGCTATGTACTGCACTATCCTAGTTACCCCAAAGAGGAATACAGAGGAAGAAAATTTTCACTGGGCTGTTCCATTAGTTCCAAATGGAAATGCAAGAATGTTAATAATGTCATGTCTTACCAAGGAAAGAAACCACATATGTCCTTGGATCAGCATTTTCTTTTGTAACTAGTACATATCCCAAAGCTCCAAGAAACAGCCTATAAAATTCCTTTGACCTACCCATAGCCTGCATATAAATGTTCCCTAAGAATAAAGGAAGAAATTGTGATAAAAACTCAGTTATTATGGACTTGCTAAGAAATATTGAGCCTAGGGTCAGCTAGGTAGTGCAGTGAATAGAGCACCAGCCCTGGAGTCAGGAGGATCTGAGTTTAAATTTGGCCTCAGGTATTTACTGCTTGTGTGACCCTGAGCAAGTCACTTAACCCTGCTTGCTTCAGTTCCTCACATGTAAAATAAACTGGAGAAGGAAATGGCAAACCACTCCAGTATCTTGGCCGAGAAAACCCCAAATGGGGTCACAGAGAGTCTGACATGACTCAAATGTTTCAGTAATAACAACAAACCACTCTCTGAGTGCTCCCATCAGCTCTAACTGTTCCCCTAGAGATGGGTGCTGCAGCTCTGACTGCAAAGAGACAAAGGACAACTGGTGCTTTATGATGGTTGGGCCACCTCAGAACCCCTCCCTGGGTTAAATGCTCAAAGGCTCAGCCTTGTTATAGTAAATATCTGAGGAAGTACATACAAATTTCTCAACATCCTAGGACCCAGTTTTTACAGGTGAGAGTGCAATGCAATGTTTCTAAGAACATTGATTTTACTTTGAGTTATTTTATTTTTACTGGGGACCCCCACTTTCTTTAGCCTCCTCTTCTTCAGGGATATTTGAAGCTACCAAGAAGCAAAGCAGGAAAGGGCCAGCTAAGAGTTCAGGATCTTTGGACTATCTGATATTCCTGCTCTTAAAGTTCTTAACTAGGGAGGAACTTGGTGAGCTCTCACCAGAGTTCTTCATATCCCTCTGTTAAGCTTGTTTTCTCAAAGAAATCCTTGAAAATTGGAAAGAGGAATGGAGAAAAAAAACAGAATACTTCCCAAAGGTGAGTACTTAGATTTTTTTTTATAGTCACCTTGAATAATGGCTCCTCCCCCATTTTCTGGACCATTATGTTGGCGGTCCTAATCCATCTGATCCCAATCCTATTACAAGTCTCAGAATGAACTTGGTATAGTGGAAAGAATATTTACCGTTATTCCTTCCACATCGTGACTTTCTCCACTAAAGTTTTGATATATCATGAGTTGGCAAAACAAATTAAATAGGAATTTTGGGAGTGTTTTATGGAATCTGCAGAAGACACACTAAGGCCAACAGATGACACAGAAAAAGTTTAGAAACTCAAAAAATGCATAAAATATACATGTAGTATTGTATAATATCAATATTTTATCTTTCAATACCATAAATATACACAATTTCTTTTTTAAAGTTAAAATAAAAAGTTAAAGTTCGGTAAAAGAATGCGACAGAGACAGCAGACAGCACACAAAGTCTAGTATTTTTACTTAACATTGACTTACATATAACCTATGACCCAATACTTAATTCAAATTTTGCAATAAGGTACTGTAAACACTCCATAAAAGAAAAAGGAAAAATTAAGACTTCTTTTCTGGTACGAAGGGAGGGCCAAAACATTTTATTTGGATTTTCTAAATCGTGAGGGTGCTGTGCCTCTAACCCCCACCATGTGGAAGGGATAACTGTAGTCCTGAAGTCAGAAGACATGAGTTCTAGTCCTTTTTCTGACACTTGAATAACTCTATATGACCCTGGTCAAGTTGCCTAAGTGCCCTGAATTTTGGTTCCCTAGTTCTGAAGCCTTGACCAGTTTATCAGTGAGCTTAAAGCAAGTCATTTAATCTTCCTCTCTGCCTCTGTTTTCCTTATCTGTGAAATGGCAATAAAAATGCTTGCACACCTTGCCTCTCAGAGTTGCTGGCTGGAACATAAGAGCTTTGGAAAGGGTAAAGCAGGCTCAATTATATAAGTTTGATTTCTTCCTGGCACCCACCTCCTGCCAGGGAGGTGATAGACCTAAAATGCTGAATGAGACACATTTTTGGACATGTCTAATTGGGAATTTGTTTCTCTGGACTATGCATATTTGTTATTAGGGTTTTATCTTTCTTTTCTATTGTTCAGTTGAAAAAAGGGGACAGTGGGAGGAAGAGATAATAAATGCTTTTAAAGCAGATGAGTGGGGGCAGCTAGGTGGCATAGTGGATAGAACACTGACCCTGGAGTCAGGAGGACCTGAGTTCAGATCCAATCTCAGAAACTTACTGTGTAATCCTAGACAAGTCACTTAACCCAGAGTGCCTCCAAAAAGAAGTAGATGAATAATGATAATTACAAAAAATAAAATTTAATACTGAAATAAAACAGAGACTCAGGAAAAATATTTTTTAAAAAAATATGATTTCTTTCCTCACCTGTCAAATGAGGAGAATGATATTTGCTTAAAGTACCATATAGGCTTCCTGCATGGATCCAATAAGTATCAACATACATGTGAAAGTGCTTTGAAAACTGTCAAATGTCTATAATAAATGTCAGGGTGATTGTGTCCTAGCCATTTTTCTACTGCTCAGTACTCCACAAATGCCTTTCACATGCACAGTATATATTGTTTACCGTCACTCACGCGTTGTCTTCTTCATTAGCAGAACTGGTCCAGTGCCCTCAAAAAGACCTCTATCAATGGACCTCATCAGTAGTGTTACTGCATCCCTCACATCGTATTTCACCAAAATGGAAACAAGGTCAAAAGTCCATAGAAGAGATGCCCCACTTTAGCCACCAAGCTAGAACCACCCAGTCATCATTTCATCCTTCCAAGTGGACTCAATCAAAACCTGAACCATGGGTCAAACATCTAATCAGAGCTGCACAACATCCCTACAGTGACCATAGGGTGGCACCTGTACTGTTACCCTATCTTCAACAACAGGCCAATGCTAAATCAACTCTACACCTTAAGAAGACTGTAGGCACCTCAGTCATGTCCTTACCTAGGCCCAAAATCAGGACCAAGAAAACTGAGGGATCGTTAACAGCCACCAAACACAGTCTTAATACTTCCACTCAGCCCCAAACATCAAGTGGAGTCTCCATGGAACCCTGACTCACTGAACCCAGTGGATCCCCCAGGTCCTGATCACCTTCCTAAGATTTTTCCAGACTCTGACCATCCAATGGAAGACCTAATACAACTCCATCAGAAGCCTCCTTCTCCATCAATCCCCAATCCTTGGGCTGAAATTCCACCAAGTGAGGGCCATAGGCCCAAGGCTGAATTCCAAACATGTCGTGACTTCCAGGCTGCAGCTATATCTGTGCCAGTGAATCCCTGCCAACAGATTAAAGCTTCACTAAAGTCCAGATGCCAAATCAGGGCCACAAGTTCATTAGCAAGATTATGCAACCAGGAGCCCAAGGCCACAGCTGCACCATCATCATCTTTTCCTGATGACTGTAAGTCCAGGGACATAACTTTGAAGTCATCAGGCCCCCTGAGAAAAGCCTCAAAGGGATCCTGTTCCAACCTGAGATCCACAGTAGTGACAGTGTCCTTGCTGAGGTTTTCTGACCACCAGTCTGGGACCATGGCTGTATCTCCATCCCATCTAAATCAGAGAACAAGAGCCAGAATTGCAAGTCAAACAGAAAAGAGGTACAGATCCATTGCCCAAGTTTCATTTCGAGTAGAAAAAAAATAAAGGAAAACAATGCCAGCAGCAAAAGACAACCAGGCCACAATTCCATTAGATCCAAACCATAAAGCTACCCTGTCTCCCCTGGACCTAGACTCCAAGGACACAATTGTACCCGGCTCTGATAGCCAGGTGACCCCTCCATTCATCCCTGACCAAGCTGTCCAGTGATAAGGGTAGGGTGTAGGTGGACCAAGCTGAAACTGAGGATATTCCATATCCAAACATACAGACACTTCCGGCAAGACTAAACCATGATGAAAAAAAATGGCACGTACAACTGACAAGCAGGCCACAACTTTAACAGGCCAGGATCATAAGGCAACACTTCCATTGAGAAGTAGGAAAAAACTTAGAAAAAACTGGATTATGAGTCCACATCATCACCTGGACCTGACCAACAAGCTGAAGATACACAAGATTTCATGGAGTAAAAGCCCCAGGAAGCAAAGCCACCAAAAATAGACTACCAGGCCATAATCTTAATAGACCAAGACCCTAGATCATGATCTCTGGGCTTAGACTAGGAGGACAAAGCTCAAACTGGCCCTGAGCCACTGGCCATACTTCCACTAAGAATGGATCATGAGGTTCAGGAAACAACACCAGACTCCACTGTCCATTTCTCAATTCAAACAGATCAAGTAAAACCAGAAACAATGTCACCAAAACCAGACAGCCTAGACACAATTTTGACAGTCTGGGAAGAGGAGGCAACACTTGTAGTGGGCTTAGACAATCAAAACAACATTGCCACTGGCCCTGAAAACCAGTCCTCATCTCCATCAAGTCCTAACCACCAGGATAAGAATATGTTAGCTCCCAAATCCCATGTTTTATCTCCAATGGATCTAAATCACTGGGGAATCATATCACAGAGAATAGACCAGCAGCTTATGGAGCCAATTGATTGGGATTTCTGGGAATCACCTATTTCCCTGACCATAGGCACCCAAGAAAGAATACTAATTGACTCTGACCATTGGGACACACCTACACCCTACCCTTATCACTGGACTGCAAAGAGACCAGGTTCTGATATTCTAACCTTTCCTCAAAGAGAAGAATGTTGGAAAATAATACCACAGGGAAGTGACTATAAGGTTGTTACAACATTGTCAGATCAAGATCATAGGGCAACCCCATTTCCTTTGACCTCAGGCCCACAGGATAAAGCCCAACTTCTCCCTGACCACCGGACCACACTCCAAACCAACCTTGAACACTGGGCTGAGACTTTAGTAGACCTTATTAGCCATGTGTACCTTCATGTAGAAGAAGAGCCCTGGAAAATGACACCTCTTAGAACTGGTCACCAGGACACAACTATGTCAAACCAAGGTTGTATAAGGCCTCCAGCGAACTTAGACCAGAAGGGCAATACTTTATCTGGCCCCAGCCACCAGAGTATATCTCCCACCAGCCCTGAAAAACATCCTGAGGACTCAGCAGGTCCTAATGCTCATGTCTTGCTTCAAACTGAACAGCAGCATCCAGAAACAACGGCAGCTGAAGTCTAGAATCACCCATTAATACCCCACATGTCATTAAACCCCCAGTGCTCAATTCCATTTGGTCCTACAGCTGAGGTCACACTTCCACCCAGCCCCCACAAGCAGAAGGAAGATATGCAAGTCCTCATTACCCATCCCCTCAATTCCAACTGAACCAGAGCACTGGGTGATGACACAATCGAGAACTCATCAGGCTACAACTCTTAACAGGCCAGAATGAAGGGGCGGCAATTCACCTGAGTTCAGATCCCCAGGACATAAATCTAGATGTTCCCAAATATCCTGCCATATCTTTACCTGATCTTGACCACAAGTTGGAGAATGCTCCAGACTCCCAAACCCCAGCCACATCTCTTTCAGACCAACATCACTTCCAAATACCAGTGGATTCCGACCATGAAGTTACTCCTCTGTCCACACCCAAGCCCCAAGTGTCTCTTCCACACAGCTCTGAGAAACAAACTGAAACCACATCCCATTCTATAAAGGTTCAGAGCAAACTTCCAAGAAGTCTGTTTCATACCAAAAGGGCTTCACCAAATCTCAACTACAGGGCCACACTGCCACTGGGGGTTGGCCACCAGGCTGAGCCTTCAAAAGGTCAAAGCTATCAGATTAAGGTTGAACTGAGCTCTAGGCATCAAGATCAGGTTCATACTAGGTTCCAGTCCCAGACTCAGACAATAAGAAACAGAAGAATTCTATGGTGCTTAAATTACATCAAATCATATAACAGAGAGGGGGGATTTGTCCCTACTAGAATCATTCAAACAATCATCAATTCCATCCCTCAACAGAAAATTAAAAATGACATCTGTAAGCAGATTCTCCTTCGAAGGATGGGAGTGCCTGTCCCTTTTCCTAAAGGCCAATGACTTTTAATGGCTTATCCAGTCTGTTTAATCTGTACTTCCTGGATACCAAATGGCTGTTCCCACATTCAGGGGATGAAACACCTTTGTGTGGCCCAACTTCTGGCCATACCAACCCCTCTGCCTGGTCCTAAGGAGGAGTTACGAGTGAAATTTGTTCTCCAATTACGAAAGGCAAAATTTCCTATTTACAAACACCAAAACACTCATTGCAAATCCCACAGGTCATTGTACAACTAATCAGGCTGCCTGGCACGTTCCTCTTCACTGTCTGTGGCACTTCCTTCACCAGCAAGAGAAAAATGGCAGCTTCAGTCTGTGCTCAGTAAGGATCAGCAGCCAATGGGGAGAAACCCACCCAGAGTCCAATCTCCTTGTGTAGGAGAAATGTCAATGAAGAAGAATAATAGCAGAGAAGAGGGGCTCAGAACCACTAGGACGCTTTCCAGATCTTTTCTAGAGATATTTCAAATGAAGCAAAAGGGACATTAAATTACCATCTTTTTTCTCTTTGAAAGCAATTGACTCCCCGAATATATTTGGAAGCTGCATCTTATTTCTTATCATGTTTTGTTTTAATGTAGCAGGACAGGGAGACAGGAAGCCTGTCATTTCTTGTGAGTTCATGGTGAGAACCAACTAAAGACAGTATTAAGTATGTCAGGAGAAAGGTCTCCATGTTCTCCCCTCCCTCTCATGCCCTAGTCTAAGCTCAGAGGGTGAGACGAGTGTACCCAAAATAGAGCAGAAAAGCCTTCATTACCTGCCTCTTCATTTTATTTAATAGCACATTAATAAATGTCTTTATCCCTACAAACCTTGGTAAGGCATACCTATATTATCCCCTCCCTTATCCATATACTAGGTTCAAAAGAAATTGTGCTCTTGGCTCTGCAATTCTGTATTTCAAAAGGTCCATAGTTTCATCACTAGCTAATAGAGGCTTCGAGAAGTGAGTCATGGCTACCAGTGCTGAGATGGGTCAGGTTCGATCTAGGAACCAACAACAGAACTTGCATGTGTGTGGCCGGGGGGTGAGAGACAGGGAGAGACAGAAAAGTCCCATGGTGTTTAAATAACATTAAACCATATACCGCTGAGGGGGAAGCAAAGGTAAGATTTCTTATTAGAGTCTAGATTGAACCTGATTAAAGCTCAGTTCAATCTTATGCTGATGATCAAAGCCTCTTGGAACCTCAGTCTGGCAGCCAGGACCTGGTGGAGGTGTCCTGTAGGTGAGGCTTAGTGAAACCCTTTGGAGGCCAAAACAGACCTCAGTTAGTCAACAGGCATTTTTAAAGTACATGCTTTGTGTCAGGCAACATGCTAAACAAAGGGATACCAGTAGAAATAGAAACAGACGAATTTGCCCAGGGGGAGGTGGGTAGAATGTGATCTGGCTTCTGGGAACATCTAATACGGTTTAAAAATTCGTGAAACCTTAATTAGTTGGTCATCTTTACCTTCTATAAGGGTTAAAAAAAGTTTCCATCATGTGGTTTTCTCTGTTTCGGTGATGTCCCTCTGACCACTGATGAACCTAACACACTTCTCTAGGCACAACTTTTAATGTCTTTCCAGTTTGATTTAGAAGTTCTTTTAGGTGTCTCCAGCTCTTTATGACCCCATTTGGAGTTTTCTTGGCAGATACCAGAGTGGTTTGCCATTTTCTTCTCCAGATCATCTTACAGATGAGGAAACTGAGGCTGTAAATGGGGTTAAGTGACTTGCCCAGGGTCACACAGGCTAGGAAGTGTCTGAAGCCAGATTTGAATTCAGGAAGATGAATCTTCCTGACTCCAGGCCCAGTGCTCCGTGCACTATGGTACCACCTGATGGCCCCTTCCAGTTAGGTAAGACTTGCCAAATCTAGCATAAATTTCCAAATCTACACTCAACTCCATGATGTGACATCAAAGTAGGTTTTTACTGGAGTCTTTGTCATCTGGGAGAGAGAAAATATGGAATGCTTAAGGATGTGGATCTAAATTTACAAAATGAGAGTATCTATTATCCTGCTGGTCTTCATGCCATAAGTATCCTTTGCAGAAAAATCATCTGCTACCATGTGATCCTGACTATAAAAATCAAGGAGACTCAGTCCATAGCTCTTTGTGGACCCAACCTACATTTTTAGCCTCTACGATCTGTTTTGTTTGCTCTATAGTCCAGCAAAACTGGCCCCCTTACTATCCCTCACACCTGGCATTCCATCTACCACCTTAGCCCCTTTGCACTAGCTTGGAACACCCTTCCACACCAGCAGTGGTTCTTAAGCTCAAGCATGGCCTTCTCCCTGAAGTATCTTCCTCACTTGATCCCAGCTGCTGGTGTCTTCCCCAACAAAATTTATCTTTTCTTTAGGCTGTATATACTTCGTATTTATTTTTATACATGTAGTTTTGCCCAATTAATTTAAGCTTTTGCTTTTCTATCCCTTATCCCACACCACAGTGCCTGGCACTTAGGTGCTTAACACAGTGCTGGTATAATTCTGACTAATAACAATGCCTAAAATACAAAAATGCCATTCTTTATCAATGTAGCAGAACCAAAGCCCTTTCAAGGATTTCTGATTAAAGCCAGAATCTCCCCTCTTAGCAGAAATTCATCCAGGGAAGCAGCAACCTGGAATATCACGGAATCTCAAGCAATGTCTTTTTTCCCCCCCATAGCATAGTCACTCCACCAGATCTGGGTATTTTTCACCACAGTGGGTGATGTCATTTTCAGACAACTGTCCATTGAATGCTAAGCAATGGTAATTATATCATTTGGTACAAGGATGCTCCATGAGGACCCAACAAGAGTTTTGGTGTTTTTTTCTCCTTCCATCACTCTCAGTGAACTTTTGTCATTGGTCTTTATTCTTCTGTCCCAGGGATTTGGGGGAGGGACAAGCATGTAATTGATGAGAAACAAAGAAATGGAAGGGTTTGGTGCAGTTTGAAGGTGGCCTTGCGAGCTCTCAGTGTACCAGCATAGCTCCATGGGACACCATCATAGATGTGTCTGAGTACCCCTGCCTGTAGCAACAACTGGTCCCCTGGAAATGGAGTGGGGCAGCTTGAGTGAAAGAGGACGAGGGGGAAACTGATGCTTTATGATGTCAGGGCCCCCTCAGATCCTCGATCTGGGATAAATGCCCCAAAGTTCAGTCTTGCTTTGGGTATCTGAGGAAGCACACATCTAGTTTTCTCTGAATGCCATGACACAATCCTTTTGAGGAAAAGTGCTTATCTTTCTGGAAAAACTAGATTTTGCTTTGAGTTACTCTATATTTGTTGTGGATCCTGTACCCCCACTTTTTTTTTTTTACTGTGGGGAAGCTTGGAACCAACAAGAATCACAAGCAAGAATTGGGCTGCCAAAAATTGCTGAGTGTTGGAACATTTTGAGGTACCTTGCTCATCTTGGAGGTTCTTACTGGTAAGTAAATTCTTGGTCCTATGGTACTTGCTCTGAGTATATGTAGTAACGTACTTTGCAAGCCTTTAAAAGGCTATATAAATGCCAGCTACTATGATGGCAACCTTACATTGGAACTATTTAGGTTATGTAGTAGATTTCCTTTGCTAAACTCTCTGTTCAAACCCAGAGAGAGAAATTTTTGTTTTGAATCAGACCCTAGAGGTCTGACTTACATCCCTCTGAACCAAGGATAGAGGCAGTTTCCAAACTAAAAGAGAAATGCAGCTGTTTTAGTCAATTATTCACATAAAATATAACCAAATAGTTTTGTGCAAGGCACCGGGTTCATGTGACATCCGGCAAAATGATGGGAAAAACACTTGCTGCCTGTCCACACAGACTTTGCTATAGTAAGCAAAGCATGATGACAAAAGGGACAGGACTATTCATACTTTTTGTTCTTATTGAAAGAAATACTGACTCTTAGTAAATGGAATGTTGAGGCAACCAAGGACAAGCATGAAATTTCATTTTTATTTTTTCATGGAGCTGGAAGATCAAGTGTTTTTGTGTTTTGTGTCCCTGGAGAAGCCTGCCAATGGAAAGAGATCTTAAATCACTCTGACCTGAAAATATCCATGCAGACGGTGAACATTTACTACTGTTTTGTGATGTCAGGACCTCAGGTCCCCAGAGTAGCTCTACTATAGGGACCCAAGAATACCTAGTTTTCTCTGCCTCTTGGGATCTAACCTTCTCAGAAAGAATTTTTTTTGTTTTGTTTTTTCCTGAATAGCTCATTTTAATTTTTTCAATTACTTTTTTTGCATTTTTATTTTTAAGACTCTATAAATGAAAGAAGCTTTGAACCCTCAAGGGCCACTTCACTATTCTCAAGTCCATTTGGTATTAGGGCATTTGAAACACCCTATTTTGGGTTCTCCTTGCAGATTCTATTGGTGAAAAATGCTGAGGGAGGGAGAGAAGTGACCTGTAGACAGATGGAGTGTGGAGTCATTAGGATAATGAAGAGATGAAAAGAGGGGTTTGAAGAGTTCTAGTTATTAGACCTACTTGTGTAATAATCAAAATGGTTTCTGATTTTTTGAGGAGGGCATCCCAAAGTTCTCCACAACTTCAATATAAAATGTATTCATCACTATGGGCAATAAGAATATGAATCCATACAAGAAAACTCCTTTGCAATTATAATTGGTCTATACCCTTTGACCCAGTAACACCCCTTCTGGAGTTGTATCCCAAAGAGATCATAGAAGTGGGAAGAAGACCCATGTCTACAAAAATATTTATTGCAGCTCTCTGTGGTGGCAAAAAACTGGAAATTAAGGGGATGCCCATCAACTGGGGAATGGCTAAACAAGTTGTGGTCTGTGAATGTAATGGAATACTATTGTGCTATTAGAAATGAGCAGGTGGACTTCATAATTACCTGGAGAGGCTTATACAAACTGATGCTAAGTGAGAAGAGCAGAACCAGGAAAAATTTGTACACAATCACAGACACATCGTATGTGTGATGACCAACTTTGATAAACTGGACTCTTCTCAGCAATGCACAGTTATAAGACAACTCCACAAGTCTCAGGATGGAAGGAGAGATCTACATTCAGAGAAAGATCTAGAAAGAACAGAGTTTAAATGGAGACTGAAGCAATACATGCTATCATTCTTTTCCATGTTTGGTTTTGTTTCTTCTTTCTCATTGTTCACTCCATTGGTTACAGCCCTTTTATACAATCAGACTAATGTCCAATGTGAAAGTATTTGCAGATCCTATACTTGATTGTATGCTGCCATTGGGGCGGGGGGAAGGGAGGGGAGAAAATCTGAAACTCAAGGGATTGTGGAACTGAATCTTGAAAACTAAAAGTAAATAAACAAATCAATTAATTAAAAAAAAAAAGAAAACTCCTTTGGTGATATGAGGGATGGCAGCAGGTTTTAGGGTGTGAGCCTGAGTTAGCTCTTGGGCAATTTGTGATTTCTTCTGACTCTGGGGAACCTGACTCTTCTGAGGCTGGGAAAAGGGATATTGAACTAAGAAAATGCAACCGGACACCACAGTGGGTTAAATAAGAAATTTCTGCCTTGAAGCTTTGTCTTTTTAGCTTGCTAATAATGTCCCCTGAAAAGCATGTGACTATCTTCTTTTGTCAGTGAATTTGCATACTCAAGCAAGTTAGTTTCTTGAAATTTTTCGTTAGAGGAGCTATTACTGGGAGGGAGCCAACCTTGGTTGAGGAGAAATGAGTTGAAGTGGGATGGGGTTTGACTCTTAGAGAAGGTTTTGAAGGCCAGGGAAAGCAATGACAGAGAGAGAGAGAGACAGAGAGAGAGAGAGACAGACAGAGACAGAGACAGAGAGAGAACAAGTGCTGCTTGGCCAATTTTACCCTTTCTGTTGCTGTTAGTGGTAAGATAAGGCTAGAGCAACTCTGTCCCAAAATAGAGACCACAATGATCCCAGGCAGACAAGGATGAGGCTAGAGGCAAAAGTGAAGTGAGTCATCACTCCAGCCAGACTTTTAACTTGAACGATCTTTTGTAAAGTTCACTGGAATCAGAACTCTTTACACTTTTCATTAACATATTATTTTCTCAAGGAGACTTTTTGGAAGAAGAATGGAGAGAAGATCCAAGATTTTCCCCAAAGGTGAGAACTTTGTTTTTCAGTCATCCCAACTTGGTCCCCATCACATCTCTCCTTCACTACTTTTTTTGGGGGAGAGGGTGCTTATTCATCTATATTTGACCTTGATCCTATCAGAACACTCAGAATAAAACTTGATGTAGTGGAAAGAACACTGGCCTAAAAAAAAAAAAAGAAGACCTGAACATAATGCTCCAACCTTGTTCTGACATGTTAGCCACATGGTCTTGGGTCAGTTTAAACTTGGGTCACTTTAAACGCTCTGAATTTCTATTTCTCAAGTCTGAATCCTGGCTGCCTATCATTTTCTGCTCATAAAAAACCTTGAGTAAGTGAGAATAACTTCTTATAAAATTAGCAATAAAAATACACAAACTGCCTCTGAGTAGAGAGAGCAGGGAATTTATATAAAATACATGTAACATAAAAACAAAGGAATTTCTAGAAGATTGGGTAGCAGCTGAGGAAGGGAGGGAGGGTAGATAATAGAAGAACATGAACAAATGGGAGAATCCGCTCTATGTAGAAAGTAGAAGAGGAGGTAGGCCTCGAATGGAATTAGGGACTGCAAGAGTTGGCAATCCAAAGAGAAAGCATTCCAGACAGAAGGCAGAGACTCCCAAGAGGCACGAGAATCCTCGGTGACCTGCACCAGGAACAATGAACTGAGAATCTGGCCTGGGAAGTAGAGTGTGATGAACTTTGTCACAGGACAAAATCTTACCTGAGCCTGAAAACTGTGTCAAACCTCTACCACACTCTTGCCAACTAGCTGGGGATACTCAAAGTCAGACTCCCCAGGTCTCACTGTAGATAGAACGAGAAGTCCGAGAAACACAACCTGCTTTAACAAAGAAGCAGGCCACAATATTAAAAGGCCAGGATTATGGGACTATACCTCCATTTGTTTTTGGACCACAGAACAAAATCATATTGCAAATTGACCAGCAACTGTCCATACTACCACCACCTCACCAGCAGGCTAAGGATACACCAAACCATGTTGCTAAAATCTTAATTCAAACTGAGCAAGAGCCCTTCAAAACAATGCCACCAAGAACATACCACCAGGCCACAGCCACCTTGATAGTCCAGGATTATGGAACAACACCTCCAGTGGGTTTAGACCCCAAGAATATAAGTTCTATAGACCTTGACTACTGGGCCATATCTCAGCATAGCCTTAACCAACAGGATAAGATGATCATAGACCACAATGTCCACGTCACACTTCAGGCAGACCTTAACCACTGGGAAACAGTATCACAGGAAAAAGACCTGAATCATATGAATCTAATAGTTGAGGATTTCTTGGACTCACCTCCTTTCTTGAGCCTAGATAACCAAGAAACAACTCGAGCTGGCCTTGACCACTGGGATATATGTCCACCCAGTCCTTACTGCTAAGCTGAGGACATGAAATATCCTAGAGTAACGGTCCTACCTCAATCAGAACAAGACCACTGGGAGTCAATACCACAAGGAATAGAACCCAAGGCCATAACTATCACAAGCCAAGCAATACCTCCATTAGCCTCAGGCCTACAGGATCAAACTCTACCACTCTTTGACCACCAGGTCATACCTCAAACCAACCCTGGACACTCAACTGAGGATACTCGAGATTCTGATATTCATGTCTGTCTTCAAATGGTACAACAACCCTCAGAAACACTGCTAACAGGAAAAAGCAACAGCCTGACGCTCTATCAGACCAGGATCCTGAGGCAACACTTCCACTGGGCTTAGAGGAGGATAAGATACAACCTGGTCTCTATCACCTCACATATTTATCCAGCGCTGACCATCAATCTGAGGATATACCAGAATCTAATGTACATTCCTCAATTCAAACAGAACAAGACCCATGTAAAACAATGCCAAAAAGAAAAGATCCCCAGGTCAAAGCACGGACAGATTTGGATCATGAGGCAACACCTCTTGTGGATTTAGACCAGGATGAAGCTCTTACTGGCTCTGAACTCCAGGCCATAAGTTCACCTAGCCCCTATAATAAGCAGGTAGAGGATACACAAAGCTCTACTGTCCATATCTCACTTCAAACTGACCCAGAGCCCTGGGAAACATCTCTACCTAGAATGGACAACCACGCCACAACTCTCAAAGCTCAAAATAATAAGGCAATACTTCCAGTAAGCTTAGACTCCCAGAACATAACTCTATCTGGCTTCAATTACCAAGACACAAATATGTTCAGTCCTGACCAGCAAGTAGGAGATATACAAAGGCCCATTGATCATGTCTTACTTGAAACAGGACAGGAGCATTGGGAAACAACATTACCAAGAATATTCCACCAGCAGCACACACAGCTCTCAAAGGCTAAAGTAATGGGGATATACCTTTACTAAGTTTAGACTCTCAGGACAAAACTCTATCAGGCCCCAATCTCCAGGACGCAAGTAAATTCATCCCTGACCAGCAAGTGGAGCCTACACCAAGTTCCAATGCTTATGTCTCATTTCAAACTGAACCAAAGTCCAGGGAAACGATGCCACCAAGATTAGCCCATCAGGCCACAAGTCACATGGACCAGGTTAATGGGTCAGCATCTCCACTGAATTCAGTTCCCTGGAACCCAAATCAATCTGGCTCTGATCACAGAGCCATCATACCTCCATTCAACCCTAACCACAAGCTGGAGGTTGTTCTAGACCTCCAAACCTATACCACAGCTCCCTCAAAGAAGCATTGCTTGCCAAAACTGTCAATGGATTTCAATCACAAGGTCATGTCCAAATCCATTACCAACCTTAAGCCCAGGCAAAATAAACAGAATCCATGGTGTTTTGAGTATGTTGAACCATACACCGCTAATGGAACAACAATTTCTACTGAAATTATGCACGCCATCATTAGTTCCATCCTTCAAGAATGAATAAAAAAATGATATTTCATAACAGATTCTCCTAAGGAGGATGAAAGTCCCTTCTGCTCTTCAAAGCAGTCAATGGATCTCCTCCAGTTACCCAATCTGTTTGATCTGTGCCTCCTGGATCCCAAATGACTGTCCCCACATTTGGAGAATGAAGTACTCCTGTGAGGTGCAGCTCTTGGCCATACCAACACCTCTGCCTAGTCCTAAGGAAGAGGATGTGGGCATGAAATTTGTCTTTCAAACACCCCAGACCAAACGCTTTACATTTATTCTCCCAGAAATGTATTACCTTTCACAAATGCCCTTATACTGTTCAGCAGACTCTTCACTGTCTTCACCTGCAGAATCTATGAGGACCTCTGTGCTCCTGAAACGTTGAACCCATATGCCACCTCCTGTTCCTGAAAGGATAAAGGGTCTTGGCTTTATAATTGATGAGTGTCACCAGCCAGGGGGGAGAGCCACATTTAGAAGCCAGCAGTCATGCACAGGCACAAAGCTCATGAGAGAGTACAACAGCAGAAAAGAGCAGCCAAGGGCACATCCAATATTTTTCAGGTCTCTGCTGGAGAGATTTCAATTGACGCAAAAAGCAAATTAAAGGGCTACCTTTTCCTCTATGAAAAGTATTGATTCTCTGTGTATATCTGAAATTTGTATTTAATTTTGCATCTTTTTTTGAAAAATGTAGTTGGATAAGTTGAGGATGAGGCTATCTTTTTAATGCAGGAGGGAGCCAACTGAGGACTGTCTTAGGTGGTCAGTGAGAAAAATTTCCTGTTTTGACTACTGTGGAAATATGTTTAATATGATTGTTCAGATATAGCCTATATTGGATTGCTTGCTGTCTTTGAGAGGGGGGAGTGGAGGAAGGGAGGGAGAAAAAATGTAGAACTCAAGCTCTTATAAAAGTGAGGGTTGAAAACTTTCTTTACATTTAATTGGAAAAAATAAAACACTATTAAATGGGGGAAAAAAGAAAAGAAATTTTCATGTTCTTTCCTACCTCTCATGCTATTGTCTAGGCTCTGCAAGAGTGAGGAAGCTGTGGCCCTCTAGGTCCTCACGTGTGACCCTTTGATGGAATCAAAATTTCATGAAGTTTGGATTCAGTCAAAGGGCCACACTTGAGGATCTAGAGGGCCATATGTGGTCTCGAGGCCACAGGTTCCTCCCCCCTGCCCCTATGTCAAACAAACTATACTTAAAATGAATGTATCTCAAAACAGAAACCTGGTTTCATGAGCTGGCTCTCCATATCAGCCTTCCCCCATTCCCTCCCCCCCTCCAAAAAAAAGGAAAATATATAACACTTATATGTTACTGCCTTAAAGCAGCTGCTGAGTCCCAAGAGGGTAAAAAGGGCCTCTGGCCTTGAGGCACCCAGGTGTGTGTTCTGCAGTCTCTTATCTGGGTACAGAGTATTCTCCATGATAAGATGGCTTGTATTGAGCATGTGCCATCCAATGGGATGTGTCTCCTCTCTGATAGGATGAGGCTGTTCCTGGGGCACGTGATAACTAAACTCTATAAAAGGCTAAGGCCTGAGACAGGGGGAGGAGGAGGGAAGAAGAGAGAGAACAGAACAAGATGTAATCCACTACAATAAAGGCTTGCTGTGTGAAGTGATCCAGAGTCTGTGTGGGTGCTCTGTCTAGGGTGTGATGCAATGACTGCAGCCAGAGACATCCAAAGACCTGGGTAAGGTAAGCAAGGTGGTCTGATTGCTGCAGGGAGGCAGCAACAAGTGTAGCTGCAGAGAGGCAGCACCAAGTGGTCTAGGGGTGCTGCAGGTAGGCAGCAACAATACAAGGGTTGCTGCAGGTAGGCAGCAACAAGTGGCGCCCGAACAGGGACTCCCAAGGAAGGGACCGCCTGCCCCACTCTGTGGGAAAACCCTAGACAGCCCTGTGTAAGGACACAGGAGGAAGATAGACAGGATGGAAGCCATTCTAGGCTTACCAGTCATTACTCCCAGCTCTGTTGACACTTACACTAGGCAAGTTGTTAAGCTAGCAAAGAAACAAGGTCTGACTGTTAATCTTAAGCAGTGCAGGAGGTTTGTGGAGCACATCCTCACAGTCTCACCTTGGCTGGACCACACTGGCATAGACCATGGGAAGTGGGAGACGGTGGGGTCCCAGATGACTTCATATGAGGACTCTTCACCAGGGTTACTGTATTCCCATGATGTGGCTCTCCCCACTGCTGTGGTGCAGCAGAAATTAAGCCCTGAAGTCTACTTCCACAGAGGAGCTGAAGCGAAAGTTAGAGTTGCTCCACAGCCAGCTCCAGAAAGTGAAAGTAAATGAAGGTGCCACTGCTTTCCCTAGTGAATCTCCACTCCTGCAGGGTTTCAGTTTCTCTGTAAACACTGGCCCTAGACAGGGGAATGCACAGACACCTCTCCAACAGGCAATACAAGTTGCCACCATGGAGGGAGAGGACACATTTGGGTGGGATGGGGGAGGTCCTTTCTGTGCTTATCCTGTGGAGGATGGTCCTGGTGGCAGACGGACTTATGTGCCCCTCCCCTTTAAGCTCCTTGAAGAAGTCAAGACAGCCTGTGCCTCCTATGTCCCTAATTCACCTTATGTTCTGCAGCTACTGCAACAAGTGGCCACTAGGAATGCGCTAGTACCCAATGATTGGAAAGCTCTGGCTTCAGCATGCCTCATGCCTGGCCAAGTGGTCATTTGTCTTTCCCTTTTTTCCAAAGAGGCCTTGAGCCATGCTAAGCCCATATGAGTTGATCAGTGGCCCCTCCCTGCTCCAAACCTTACTGCCTTACAAGAGATTGTACAGGAACATCTACTGGCAGGTCACATTGAGCCTACTTTTAGTCCCTACAACTCCCTCGTCTTTGTGATAAAGAAGAAAAATGGTGATTTTCACATGCTCATTGATCTCTGAGCAGTAAATCCTGCTGTGCAGCCCATGGGGCCCTTGCAGCCTGGGAAGGTTTTGGGGGAGCAACTGACATCTTTTGATAGGACCTGTCCCAGAGAAGTCTGTGGCATAGACTTCACAATTTACCACCTAGTAAACGATGTCTTTGGAGGTGAGAGGGGTGAGGTTCATACTTTTCCTGCCCACACTCCCTACCTAGTGAAGGCAGCCCAAACAGGGATCCAGCCAGGAGAGAGAGGAGTGAGGGACTAATGGAAGAGGAACTCCAGCAGTTCTCAATTTCTGCCTTTTTTCTATGGAATATATTAATGATATGTTTAACACCAGCAATGAAAGTGCCTGCATGAACACTTCAGTGTGATGCAGATGTCTCTAATATTATCAAGTAAGTCCTACCTGGCTTCTGTTACTATCTGGACAGCCAGCTACTGTTTAATTTCTTCAGGAGATCTCCTACAAATTCTATGTGAACTTTTGGATCCATTCTGTTATTTTCTGTGTCTCTCTTCTTTGTTTATGTGTCCTTGTGAGAGTAAGTTGTCATTCTGTAATGGAAATATTGTTATCTCATACTCTTGTACCCTTCCCCACTTCCTTATTGCCAGCCAGAATTCACAAATGGCTGGCGGGAGATGAGGGAGCATGAGAGGGAATAAGTATATTTATAGGCTGATTATGGATAAATAAAGTTTAAGTAAAAGTGTGAACAGAAGTTTTAAGATTTTAAAGGTTTGAAAATCTCCTTCCCTTCATTCCACTCTGGCCAAGTGGAGTGAGGAAAAGGTGAAAAGAAAGGGAGGAAATCTTC
>CM053582.1:221944506-221961823 GCA_028627135.1 Pseudochirops cupreus
AACCTGCCTTCCCCTCCATCATCCCCCCTCTCATCCCCTTCCCCTCTACTCTCCTGTACGCCAAAATACCCAATTTAGAGTGTATGTCATTCCTTCCCTAAGCCAACTTTAGTGAGAGTAAGGTGGACCCATTCCCTTTTGCCTTCCTGTTCTTCCCCTCCATTGTAACAGTTATCCCTTGCCTCTTCTATGTAAGAGGATTAACCCCCAAATGAAGGTCTTTCAAGGTAGAGAGGAAATGGTTATTCATAGTGATACAAAGAAAAAAGTGTCAACATATTAAAACTACATTGAAGACAAGGCCAATATGGAATATGTTTCATGTGACTTCATATGTATAATGGGTATCATATTTTTTGCATTCTCAAAGGTGAGGAAGGCAGGGTGGAGGGAAGGAGAGAATCTGGGATGGAAAATAAAAATAAAGTTAAAAATACACAGAAAAGAGCAGAAGGAAATTCAGAAGGAGACATGGACAAGCAGGACAGTTTTGTTGCTGCTGTGTTAAATTTAATATATATTTAAAAAAACATACATAACAGAAGTTCACTCTTTAATATTTAACCCTTTTTTCTAGCCTTTGCCCACTGAAATATTCATGTTTATTTCAGATAAAAAATAAAATTTATATTTAAAATGAAAATCTAAAATGCACTTTCCAAATGTTCAGTATTATCATATATAATAAATTTTTCCCAATGTACTGCCTAGCATGAAATCATAAGTTATGGCATACTGACCCCACTTTCATTATTGCTTTAGGGGAACATCTCTATAGGCCTCTTTGAAAAATAATTCCAGTCCTGTTTTCAGGACTGTACTTCTCCTCTCATGGTATCTTCTTATGTCCTTCATTTGGCTTTGACAACACTCCTCAGTTCAATATACTTATTTTATGTTTCCATTCCCAGTACCTTATAAATTTCTAAGGTTTTATCATTTTGTATCTTTTCTTTCTACCTAATCAAAATGTAAGGGCCTCTGGGATAGGAACCACATTAATTTCTTTAGTCTCAGAACTTGGCACAGCCAGGTAAGTGTCAGAAAAAAATGTTGGTTCGCTGACCAACCATTACGTCATTTCTCCAAGTGAAAGGAGAAGAGATAAGAGAGTGAACCTCCCTCCCTTCATTACAGAAGTGGGAAATTATGGGTTTACCGCACCGCATGTGATGTCATGCTTGGTTGATGTGCTGATTAACTTTCCTGAAAATTTTTTTAAACTATTTTTTGAACTTTTTATCATATGCAATGACTTTCTGGAAGGTGAATATGTTTGAAAAATGAAGGTGATATAAAAATAAGATTTCAATTTAAACAAAATTTAAAATACAAATGATAAATAAAACCCATGATATATGATTCTCAGAATAATAAGGGTATATGAAAGGGAATCAGGATCTCAGTAGGAAAAAATAAAGACTTTTTATCTTGGGAGCAGCCAATAATAAGCTGTCTTATTAAAAAAATACTTAAAATTACTTTAAAAAGCAGTCTCTGGTTCAGGGTTCAACCAATAGAATGACTTATTGGGAATATGCATGTATACAAGGGTAATTTTTTTTTTTTTGCTTCAAGAAGCATCCCAGACTTTTTTTTTTATAATGATTGCTGATGAATAATTTGGGGCTTGGCACATCTGGGAATGTACCTTGGGTCCAGGTTCCATTGTCCTACCAATGTTCCAGGAAGAAGTAAGATGACTTCTTCCTGGAACAGTTATCCTCAGTGTTCTTTCCCAACCAAAGATACTGTTGTTTAGAAATAAGGATGATCAACAGAACAAAGAAAGATGAGCTGAGCCCAACAGAGCATGAATGAAAGACTGATAATGAAGAAAAACAAACTTTGAAGCCACATAGTGGTAAGAAATGGAAAGACAATACAAAATTGCTAGATGGATAACTAAGGAAATTTTTGTTATAACATCCAAATTAGCTGCTGTTATGAGACTCAGTGGGATATTACTTTGCCTCTCTGCTCGTTGGATTAAAGGACAGAAATAGACAAAGACTACTGAGTTTAGTATGCCATAAAGGAATCCAACAAGAGATTGCTTTCATTTTTTTCAGGAAACTTTCTCCTTTACCTCTTATGGGTAAATTTTAGGGAGTGATAAGCTAATGATTTTCTAAAGTTGAGAGGGGAGTTAGTAGTTGGAGCTGGTGGGCAGAGAAGGGTGGGGCAACTCTGCTGGTGGACAAAGGACAAATAGTATTTTATGATGTCAAGGACAACTCAGATCCCTTATATGGGATAAAGGGACCTGAAGGCTCAGTCTGGCTACTGGTGTCTGAGTTGGCAGGAATGATTGTCATTGTTTTCTAAACTCAGTGAATTTTACTCTAAGATACTTTTTTTCTTACTGAGGACTTAGTCCCTTATAGCATTCACCTTTTGGGGAAATTTGTGACCACCAAGATCCACCAGCTAGAATTGAACTGGCTGAGACTGCTGATCGTCAGAGTGCGTGATATATATTCTATTTCCTGTTCTTTAAATTCTTAGTGTTGAGAAATTTTGTGGCAGTTATGGAGGTTGGCGTGGGGGACTGTCTCTAGAGACAAAACATGATAGAGATATGTTCTTGAGTCCCAAAGTGGGAGAAATGAAAGATTTTTGAGTGTCTGTGCTCACTAGTGAAAATAGTCTTTAAGTCAGCCCAGAGGTAGGCCTCAGGTTGAATTTCCTCTGAGCTGCCTTTCTTCTGGCTTCCTTGGAAAACTGAACCAGATGAGCAGATGAATCAGACTCCATAATGGGAGAAAGCTGGGAAACAGGGAAGATTGTGTATTGGGGGTATCTAGATGACCTAGACCACTAATCCCTCCCAAACTACTTTGTATTTAGTCATTTTTTATTTATGTTGTACATGCTTTGTATGTACTCTTTTTTTTTTACACATTAGAATGTAAGCTCTTTGCAAGTAGAGATTTTCTTTCTTTGTACGTATTTTTTCCGATGTCTGGCATAGCACCTGGAGCATAACAGGCAGTCAATAAACATGTGCTGTTGTTGTTCAGACGTGTCAGTCCTACCCAACTCTTTGTAACCTCATTGGGAGCTTTCTTATCAAAGATGCTGGAGTGTTTTGCCATTACCTTCTCCAGCTCATTTTATAGGTAAGGAAACTGAGGCAAAGAGGAGCTAAGTGACTTACCCCAGGGTCATATAGCTAGTAAGTATCTGAGGCTGGACTTGAAGTCAGGTCTTCTTGATTGTAGAGTAGATGGAAAAGAGGGGATGATAATGACAGATTAGATCATAAAATGAAATAAACTTTTGGGGACTAAAACTAAAAATTAGGGTGTTTACTGCTTTCATATGCATTGAGATTGAGGAAAATTCATTCACTTACTCAGTATCTATTTTTAAATTTATTTTTACCCCGCAAAACTGGGACAATTTACTTTTTGTCCTGTGCAGTTTTAATTTATGATTTCTTAAAATATAGCTCTGAAAAAACAGGCTTTAAAAGCCTGTTGTGCTTCAAATGGAGCTACTTGACTACCTTTTAAACCCAAATTACTCTGGCTCTCATTGAATGCACAGTAATAATCCCCAGTCCGAGCCTCTTTGGCTCATTGTTTGGGTTTTGATGGCTTAAAATGAGTGTAAATGGGAGAGCTTTTGGAATTCTGATCTGTCTGATCAGCCACAGTCTGACACATTGAAATTTGACTGCAGTGTGGTGATGTCATTTTGGTCCTCTTGGAGAAGGAAAGACAACAACCAATCATAAATAGTAATTGTTTTCTGATCCAGTCAGAAACTCTGAGGGTCTTCCCCTCCCAGATCGATATTTTTGTAATGGTAAATTAAACCACCTTTTATCTTAATTCTAATCCAGCCCTTAGTCACGGAATGGGTGTTGCCTTGGACAAAATGATGTCAGGGAAAAGACCTTAAAATTTAAAAAGCCAAGGTCATCCACTGCATCCTGGGCCATTGCCAGTTGTCTCGACTTTTAGGGCTCACAACTTTGCCTTATTTAAATCTAATTCACATTCAAGTCAAGACATCACCCTTGTGATATCATTGGTCCTCTTCAAGAACAAAGGACAAACAAGAAGTGTTCATTAAGAAAATAGGAAGCAGGAATAATAAAATTCTTCATGTCAAATTTCCGCCATTGGTGCTTCTGGATTTCACAGGGGCTGATGTTGACTAACGAGAATTCTAAGCCCCTGGACACGTACGACAATATTTATTCTGACGTTTGATCTTGCAGTCACACTGGGCTATTTGGTTGACTGAATTTCTCAATGTCTGGATGGTCTTTTGCTGAAAGTATTTATATTGCAGATGGCTGTTGCAATGATTCAGTCTCAAGACAAGTAGTCTTGGGTCTTTTTTGTACCTGGAGGCTCATTAATGTGGAGGTATGAGGGCTCCTTCAAGTGATTACTAGCTTCAACATTTCTACTTAAGAATTTTTATAATTAGCTCCAAGGGCCTCATTGCATGGATTTCTAATGCAAAGACAAGTGCATGCTTATTTTGACAAGTAAACACAGGAAATTTTCTTTCTATCCAGACTCTCAGGGTCCCAGAATCAAAGATGAAAATGTTTATTTTTCATAGAATGAGAAACATGCTATTAATTATCTCCTTTATGTAAAACATACTTGACCGAGTGCCTACTTTTGAGGCACACTGCTATATAGAAGATACAATAATGGAAAAAAGAGGCATTGTCTGTCCTCCCTGTCTAGCAGACATGACCTCAAGAGTGACAGAAGCTTATGTCTTGTGATTGCTAAAAGGAATACTGGGTTCTATTGTGAAAGTGTATCAGGAGACAAATAGTTGGCAGGGGTTAGGCATGTGGAACAAGTGGGCATTGACTTTGGAGTCAGAGGGCATCAGCCAATGGTGAATGTTTAACAACCACCTATCCAAGAAAAAAATTAGCATAACACTTTTTTTCCAAAATTTTTTAAAAGACAATCAACAAAACAATTAATTGGGGCACTGTCTATAGTTTTTGCCAATTTCTGAGATGTAAATGAATATTCACACTGAAAATTTTAAGTCAGGTCATTAAAAGAACTAGCCCTATCTCACACTAACTCCAGCCGTACCCACTATTCCTGTGCCATCTTGGGCATATCACCGCATATCTTTGGACCTCAGTTTCCTAATCTCTAAAATAAAGGGCAGATGACTTCCAAGAGATCCCTTCTAGCTCTAACACCGTATGAATTGTGGAATTCCATTTTTAATGTAATTACAAGCCCAGGCTGTCAGTGTTGTTTATCAGTAGAATCCCTAGGGAAAGCATCCTTTCTTAAGGCTCTCTTACATGAAATGGGTCTAGGTAAAGAATTCCCGGGCTGTTCTGTGATGTGAAGGGGAACTCAGGAGTGGGTCAGAATAACAGGACTCAGTCTTATTCTAGGCATGTTTGAGAGAACCCATTGGGTTTTCTCCACCTCTTAGCAGAAGCTATGAAATGGATTTATTTCCCCATTTATTTTGTTTCTACTAGAGGAGCATTCATTTCATCTCAGGTGATTAGGGAAACTTAGAATGGAAGCCATTTGGAATTGATATTGTTCCAGTGTCTTGATTTTGGAACATTTGAGATACTTTAAGTTACTGATCATCTTGTAATTCCTTTTGGGAAGAGAGAGTGTGAGGTAACCTGCTGGTGTCCCTCCCAGGCATGCCCAAGATCAACTCTCATTTGATTTAAATGAAAGAACCCCATCTGGGAGCTTCTATTATAATGAGAGTCGGAGATTTGTCTACTTTTATTTGCTGAAAATCCAAGGAAAGTTCTTAGATTACATTTTTATCAAACCCTTCAACAAGGCAGGGTGATATGTCACCAAGATGAATCCTTGTGACTGGAAAGGAGAAAGAGCAGGGTAAGAAGAAGGCTTAAGAAGTGATCTCGGTAGTATTTCCCATTAGTACAGTGTGTTTCTAATTTCCTGAGGTATCATCGTGAAATTCCATATGATCTCAAAGTAAGTTTTATCACCAGGAGATAAAGAATATATACACGTGTGCTTTATATGTTTGATTGTTCAGTCATAGATAACCAGCCAGTGGTTTGCCATTTCCTTCTCCAGCTCATTTTACAGATAAAGAACTGAGGCAAACAGGGCTAAGTGACTTGCCCAGGGTCACACAACTAGTAAGTGTATGAGGCCAGATTTGAACTCATGAAGATGAATCTTCCACATTCCAAGTCCAGTGCTCATCTACCACCACTCTGCTGCCCCTGCTTTTTATGTACATGTATGTGTACATGCATGTATATATACATACATACACACATGTTTGTGTATATTTTGTGTATATTTGGGAACTGAGCCTGAGAACTTTTAGCATCATTTTACAAAATACATTACAAAAATTACAAATGACAAAATCAACAAGTTACAAAAATTTTTTTACAAAATCAAAGAATGTCTTAGGGAACTTGTTTTTCAAGGAGACTGGGAAAAGATACCCCCCATGAAAGAAATAACCCCTGATGTGACAGGATGATATTAGAAAATCCCAGGTGATGCATGATTTTAATAATAATGATTGCATTTATATAATGATGCCTTTGCATATGTTGTTACCTTGTTTGATCCCCACCCACAGCCCCATGAGAAAGGTGCTATTATTATCCTCATTTCACAGATGAAGAAACTGAGGCACCACAAATCAGCTGACTTGCCAGGTTATAGAACTAATAAGTATAAGAGGCAGGATTTGAACTCAGGTCCTCCTGACTTCAGAGTCACTGCACTATGTAGATGCTTAGGACAGCTTTTAGTTTAAGCCTGCTAAAATGTCCCAAAATGCTAAAATCCTGCTATATTTAGTCAGCTGTGTGCATCTCCATGTTAATGCGTTTCTCCATTCCTTTCTTTAAAGTATGCTTTCATAAAAGTGATAGCCAAAAAGCTGTAGAATGAATGATGGGAAACAGAGCAGAGAAAAGGGGAGACCCAAGCTGACATTTTGAGTCTCACCTATGGTAAAGTAAGATTATGACAATTCCCTTGCTGGAGAAGGGCAGCTAGGTGGCGCCATAGTGCACAAAGTGCCAGGTCTGGAGTCTGGAAGACTCATCTTCTTGAGTTCAAATTTGGCCTCAGACACTTACTACTAAGCTGAATGACCCTGGGCAAGTCACTTAACTCTGTTTGCCTCAGTTTCCTCATCTGTAAAATGAGCTGGAGAAGGAAATGGCAAATCACTCCAGGATCTGCCAAGAAAACCCCAAATGGGGTCATGAAGAGTCAGACATGAGTGAAATGACTGAACAACTGTTAGAGAATTAGAAACAAATGGGGAAAAATGTCTTTAAAAGAATTAACTCAAGCGACATAAGCCTGGCTATAATGACAGTCCTCTAGCTGTCATGGAGTCATTTCACTATTGGTCTTTTGGGAGTCTTTCTTTGGGGCTTAGTGGAGATCAAAACTCTTGGTACTTATTTGTTAGCATGTATTTTTTTCCCCAAGGAACTCCTGCAGACACCAGATGGGGAGAAGACGGCATGGATTATTTCCTAATGGTAAGAGTTTTGGCTTCCAACAATCTCAGAGGGGAACCATCCCCTCTCTCCTTTTGGACCATCTCTTCTTGTGTTGCTCATCACCCCGTGCATGTATACTCTGTCCTTCAGAACTAGCTCTTGCTCAGTATGTGGCCTTGGGAAAGCTCAGGCTTAATCTCACTTTCCTAGGTTTGAGTCCTAACTTTCTGCTGTTTGCCAGCCTTTCAGAAAGACCTTTAATCTCTCCATACCTAAGCAACCTTCTTTTGTAAGATGGGAATGATACATACTACTCATACTCCTTGCTCTCAGAAAAGCAAATCTTTTTTTTATCTTTCAGAATTTATTTATGTTTAGTTTTCAACATTCATTTCTACAAGATTTTGAGTTATAAATTTTCTCCCCACTCTCCCCTACCCCCATCCCAAAATGGAAAGCATGCTGATTATTCCTTCCTCCATCTCATATAATACTCTATCCCTCCCCTTCCCCTCTTCCCCCTTACCTTCTTGTAGGGCAAGATGGATTTTTGTACCCCATTGCCTGTATATCTTATTTCCCAGTTGCATGTAACAACAATTTTTTTAACATTTGCTTTTTTAAAATTTTTATTTACTTATTTTTAGTTTTCAACATTCATTTCCACAAGATTTTTAATTACAAATTTTCTCCCCATCTTTCTCCTACCCCCACTCCAAGATGGCAAGCATACTGAATACCCCATCCCCCAATCTGTTCTCTCTTATATCCTCCCCTGTGCCTCCCCCTTACTTTCTTTTAGGGCAAGATGAATTTCTATACTTCAGTGCCTGAATATCTTATTTCCTGGTTGCGTGTAACAATTTTTTAAAAATTTGCTTTTTAAGACTTTGGGTTCCAGATTCTCTCCTTTCTCCCCTCCTCACCCACTCCCACTGAGAAGACAAGCAGTTCAATGTAGGTTGTACATGTGTAGTTATTCAAAACATTTCCATAGTAGTCATATTGTGAAAGACTAACTTTATTTCCCTCCATCCTATCCCCCCCCCCGTTTATTCTCTTTTCTCCTTTGACCCTGTCCCTTTTCAAAATGTTAAAGCAACCTTTTTTAATAAAGAGGGGAAACACTATTATTATAATTTTAATATGTCATTTGCCAAATATGGATGAAATGAGGCAAATGTGAAAAATTACATTAAATATTATAAAAGTATTTATTTACTAGAAATATGTCTTGGCTCTCTAATCCATAAGTGCCTTTCCTGTACTTGCTATATGTCATATTTCCTTTCTATCACTTACATGGTCTCTCCTTTAGCTGCAGATTTGGTCCATTTCCCTCGGAAAGCCTTCTTTAACCAGTCAACACCATTGCTAGTCCCCTGTCCCCCGCACTGGATTTCACCATTGTGGGAACAGGAATACCGGCCCAAAGCTGAGCAGATGTCCTACCTCAAACATGAGGCCAGAACCAGACAACCATTAGCCCATCCCTGCCACAAGACCAAATCTGTCCCTGCTCAATGGTCCAAACAGCCAGGCCTAGCTGCACAGATGCTCTACAAGGATCATAGGGCTGTTCCTTTACCCTTTCTTAATCGCCAGAATGTAACTAAAGCATCCCTACCCTGTAAATACCATACAGCCAACTCAGTCTTGACTATACCTAAGCCTGACTTTAGATCCAGGGCAACTGCTGTATCTCTGACATCTGCCAAACAACACCTCATACCTTCTCTGCTTGATTCCAGACACCAACATGAGGGTCCACTGGACTCCAACCATAGGATGGAGGCTGCTTCAGGTCTTAAACAGTTTCCCAATATTTTTGCTGACTATGACCAGCTACCTGAGGATCTAACTCACCTCAGCCAGCATCCCCCATCTTCAGAATTCTTTTACCATCAGGCTGAGTTTCCATTCATGGGCAACAGGACCATGGCAGGAACTGGAACCAAAGCATTTCCTAAGTACCAAGCCAGGGCCACACACAAACCGGTGAAATCAATTCACTCATTTGAAGCTTTTCCAAGGGCCAAACTCCAAGACAGAGTTCTAACCACCAAGCATCGTCCCATAGGTGTGCCCTCATCATCTTGTCCTGCCCATTCATCAAAGACCATATCATTTAAGGCATCTGACTTGGACCACTGGGTCCATGCCAAAACTTGCAAGGTTTTACAACCTGAGCACAGCCCAAGAGAGACCGTATCACTATTACGATGCATTGACAACCGTTCCAAAGATCCATCTATGCTTTTATCAAATCTGAATGGGAAAACCAGGGCCACAACTGCATGTCCACCCTGCCCACAGCACTGGAATATAGCCACACCTTTGCCCTCATCAGGTCCAAATCATCAGGCCAGTACAACACTTATACCTTCACAAGATTTTAAGCCACTGGAAGCTCCTCCATCATGCCTGGAAGATCCCTGTGCTAAAACCACGTCTTCACCTTTCACTAAGGCTCCACTGGGCTCTGATCACAACACCAAAGACACATCTGGGCTATCCCGACTCTCTGGACACCACACTGCACCAATCATAATTCCAGTCTGTTTAAACCGTTATAATAAGGCATCAAAGGACTCTCATCTTGAGGCCACAACCCTGCTCTTCCCCAGCTACCAGAAGAGCACTTCCTCAGGCTCTGATGCACAAGTCACACATTCACAGCATGTCCCAGGCTTGGATGTCCAGACAACACTATCCTTAGAATGTCACCAGGACACAGCAGTGATAGGAAGTCAGGACCACCAGGTTGAAGTTCTACCAGACAAGAACCCAGAGGCACCAGGTCTTAAGGGTCTGGACCATCTGGCCATAAATCTAGTTGACTTGGACCCTTCGACAATGTCACCACCAAAGCCAGAATATGGGGCCACACTACCACTCAGCTATGAGCTCAAGGCCATAGCTCTCCTTAGAAATGAAAACACAACTGAACCTGCTGCATCAGACCCAAATGATCCACAGACCATACTGCCAACAGACCATGACAACCAAGAACTATCTCAACCTGGCCCAGACTCAGCCCAGATTTTAACTCAACTGAACTCTGACTGCCCTGATGACCACCAGACTGAAAATGTACAAAACTGTCATAAACAAGTCACACCTCAAGATAAATTAGACCAGGAGGTAACAAAACCACCACAACCAGGCCACCAGGCTACAACTCTCACACACCAGGATCAGGAGGATAAACTTTCAATGGTTATAAAACCCAAAGACAAAACAGACCAGGTTCATTGGGGAATAGCTCCATTGGACATAGAACAAAAGGATACAAATCTATCTGTTCCTAACCCCCAGATTACACTTCCACCCAGGCATGACTACAAGGATACAGCTCTATCAGGTCCAGGTGCCCTCGTCTGTGCAATAATGCCACCAGAAATAAACCACCAGGGGTCAGCTTCCACAGCCCAGGCAGAATGGAAAATATCTCCACTGAGCATGATACACCCCAAGAACCTGATGCTTCCTGGTCCTGAACACCAGACAACACCTCCAGCCAGTCTTAATCCAAGGGTCATAATGCCATACAGCCTTGACCACAGAGCAGAGGATACCCCATATGCCAATGCCCAGGGCATACTTGAACCTGAACAAGATGTGTTCATATTTCAAGATGAACAAGAGCATAAAGTATTGCCCCCCAAAATAAGCCATCAGGTCATGACCATTGAAGACTTACCACACAAAGCAGTGACTCTACCAGGCTTAGATTTCCAGGACTTAGCTCTACGTGAGCCAGAAGACCAAACCCCAATGCCACCATGCATTGACCAACAGACTGAGGATGCACTGGACAGCAATACTCAGGTCTCACTTCAGGCAGAACGTGATCATCAGCGAGCAATGCCACTTGGAACAGATAATAGAGTCACAACTACCAATGTCTGGGATCATGAAGCAACACCCACACTGGGCCTAGACCTAATGGCCACAGCTCTACCTAACCCTGACCACAGGACCACACATCCATTCAGTGCAGACTTCTGGGTCACTCCTCCACTGACAAATGACCACCAAGAAGACTTGGTTTCAGAAGCCAATGATGAGTTCTCAGAGGTTCGACTGGAACGAGGTCCACAGGGAGCAATACCACCAAAAGACACAACTCTCCCAAGCCGGGATCAGGAGGCAGAATCTTCACTAAGCATAGGACTTCATGAAGTAACTCTGTCCGGTCTCAGTTCTCAGAATGAACTGCAGTTTATCTCTGATCATCAATCAGAGACTGTCCCAGACCCCAGTAGCCAAGTTGCAACTCCATTAGCCCTACACCACTCAGCAAAAATGTTAGTGAGTCCAGGGCAGGTCACACTTTCATCTAGTCTCAAACCCCCATTTGTTGTTCTATCCAGTCTCGAAAACCAGACCGAGGCTACATCATATGTCCCAAACCGCAAAGGCACAACTCCATGTCTAGATGAGGAGGAAAGAACTCTATCAAGCCCAATATACAGGGCCCAAACCCCATCAGGTCCTAAACAGCCAACTGAGGCTCCAATAGCTTGTGACCACCATGCTGAGGCTGAACTGAGCTCTGAGCACCCAGAGGAGGTTCAACCTGGTCCTCAACACTGGCCCTTTTCCAGGAAAAAAAGACAAACTTTATGGCATTTAAATTACATCAAGCCATACATCATTGAGGGCGGTGAGGTCCCTGAAGAAACTATTGACAACATCATTCATTCCATCCCTCAGAAAGAAATAAAAAATGACATCTGTAGACAGACTATCTTGCAGAAGATGAAGAGGGTGTCCACACCTTATTGTGGTGATGAGGGCATTCCATTGGATTATCCAGTGTGTCTCATTTGTGTCTCCTGGATCCCAAATGGCTGTCCCCATGTTTGGGGGATGAAATATCTTTATGAAGCACAACTGTTGGCCATACCAGTGCCTCTGTCCAATCTGGAGGGGGAGATAAATGTGAAATTTGTCCTCCAAATACACCCCACAAGCAAATATTCCATTTTCTCCCTCCCATACCGTTATTACAATTTGCAGGGACCCTTAGCCAATCCATTGAATTCTCCAGTATCTTCCTGCTCAGACCTGGTGATCCCAGTGTCTGCTAAGGGGAAATGGCTCAGCTTTGTACTTGGCAAGGACTTCCAGCCAAAGGGAAGGACCCTACCTACAAGCCAATGGCCTTGCAAGGGGGAAATAGCCATAAAAAATGAGAGCGACAGAGAGGAAGCAGCATCAAAAGAGCATAGGACATTTCTCAGATCTGTACTAGACATGTTTCAAAAAAAGCAGAGGAGGCATTAAATGACCATATTTTCTCTCAGAAAGGAACTGACTCCCGTGAATATCTTTGAAACTTGTTTCCAATTTTGTGTCTCACTTTTTTATTCTACGTACCTTGATGGGGAGATGACGAAACTCTTCTATTTCTTATTCATTTTAGGCAGGGAGAGCCAGTTAGAGAATTTTATAGAGGAATAAAAAGAGAAAATCTTCATCCTTTTCCCTCCTTCTCATTCTATATTTTAGCTTCCAGGAAATCAAATTTTTCTCTGCATGACTCCCCATAGAGATTAGCCACATTCTCTACCTTTCCCTCAAGCCCTACTTTATATGAATTTAGTGAATAAGTTCTTCTCCCAATGAGGCTTGGTAAAACACACCATATTATCCAGAAACCTCTTTATTCTGACCTACTACTTCACCCAATCTTCACCTCAAATGCAATTGCAATTAAAATTCTATAATTGAATATTTCAGCATTTCAAATTCCATGATTTTATTAGAACTCTGTTCAAACCTGAGGAAAAGATAGATGGACATCTTCACCTTTTACTAAGGCCAACACCATCCTACCCTCTTGATGATGAGCTCAGGGTTTCACTAATGGTGTGAGGTAATTCATTGCCAGGACCTAAAGGGAGGTTTAATGACAAAAAAAATTAGATGAACTTGCCAGTGTTGAAAGCAATCAACATTTATTTGGAATGTTTTGGATCGCAAGAGTAGGCTATGTGGCTTAACTGGAGATAACCAAGACTGGAAGCATGGAATGAAGAGACCAGAGATAGCAAGGGAAAGGGACTAGGGCAGCATCATTCTCCATTCCCATCCTAGAGGAACAGAAGACACCAATGAAATGGGACATGGAAGAACAGGGAAAGGGTACCTTTAGGGGTGTTACCAAAGACTCATACTGGATGGTCTGCAGGCCATGGCGTAACTGAGAAGGAGTCCACAATGGGCCTATGATAGGCCACCCTTTGGACTCAGTACATCACCACACCAGTTCCATGGATTGGTCCCTTACAAGTGTCTAGCCTGACAGATTCTGCAAAAGGTGGGAGTCATCTGGAATGCTCTCCTTTCCCCACTCTGCCTCTCAGAATCCCTAACTCCCTTCAAAATTCAGTTTAAATGCCAAACTCTACTTGAGACTTTTCTGGACACCCTTTCCTACCTTCTACTCTCTCTTACCCCAAAACAATAATTTTCTATTTCTCATTTTCTTTTTTTTAACTTTTATGCATACAATATGTTACTCCAGTGGACAGTTATCTGCTTGAGGGAGGTACCATTTAATTTCTGTGCCTAGCATAGTATCTGATAAATAGTGTACAGGAATACCTCAGGGATATTGTGAATTTGGTTCCAGAGAATCAAAATAAAACGAATTATCACAGTAAAGTAAGTCACATGAATTTTTTGGTTTCCCAATGAATACAAAAATTATCTTTACACTATACTGTAGCCTAAGCATACAATAGCATTCTGTCTAAAGAAAAAACCTATGTATGTGCCTTAATTAAAAATACTTGCTTTAAAAAATGTTAACCATCATCTGAGTTGTAATCTTTTTGCCCAACATGAGCCTTGAAGTTGATGGCTGCTCAATGATCAGGGTGATGGTTGTTGAAGGCTGGGGGGGGGCTGTGGCAGTTTCTTAAAATGAGACAACAAGGAAGTTTGCCACGTTGATTGAATCTTCCTTTCACTTGTTAAAATAACCCCCCCACCCCACCCCATGAACTACTGAAACAGAAGAAATCCCAGGTCCAAAAGGAGAGCCTGGAAGGAACCAGGACCTGACCACAGTTTACAAAGATTATGACTGAATTTATTGCCTGAGAAGAACTGGAACAATGTTCTCCTCTGTTCAGAGGGGAATGAGAAAGACTGGGGTGATTTATACATATTTGAGGTACTTTGTGTTTTTTGAGGTATCTATGGCTAAATCAGGGTTAAAGGAGAAACACAATAACTTGGGAAGTTGCGGGGGGTCTAGGGAGAGGATATCTGTAAATACAATAAATCAGAGCAGGAGGATTGCTGTTCTTCAGTTAAGTCAGAAAGCAAGATGTCTGCTTTCCTTTCTGAGTTGATCAAGACTGGTTTCATCAGCTGAAGGCATTTCCAAGCTCAGCTGAAGTTTACTTCACAAAGGATCCCTGGTATGTCAAGCAGCCCTCACCTGACCAGCTTACCAAGGAATCGAAAGCACACCCCATCAAGGCCTCAGCTGACCAGGCCGCCAAGGCCTTGGCTGACAAGGCCTCCGCTGACAAGGCCGCCAAGGCCTCAGGCAGCTCACTCTCTGATCAGTCCCTTACGTCCACCTCTGTCTCACTTTCACTGTATACTCCAGACTCCACCAGTCACTCAATGGAAGCTTCACCCTACACATCCACCAAGGTCTTGCCCAAACACTCCAAGAAATCTGTATTCTACCTCTTTACCAAAGCTTCCTCCAAACACCGTGAGAAATCCTCATTCTGTCCAACTACCAAGGCCTCACCTGACCAGCTTAGCAAGGACTCAAAGGCACACCCCATCAAGGCTTCACCTGACCTGCTTACCAAGGACTCAAAGGCACAGGGAATCAAGGCCTCAGCTGACAAGTCCGCCAAAGCCTTGGCTGACAAGACTGCCAAGGCCTTGGCTGAGAAGGCTGCCAAGGCCTCAGGCAGCTCACTCTCTGATCAGCCCCTTACATCCACTGCTATATCACTTTCATTGCACACTCCAGACTCTACCAGTTACGCAACAGAAGCTTCACCCTACCCATCCACCAAGGCCTTGCCGAAACACTCCAAGAAATCTGTATTCTACCTTTTTACCAAAGCCTTCTCCAAATGCTCTGAGAAATCCTCATTCCATCCAACTACCAAGGCCTCACCTGACCAGCTTATCAAGGACACACAGGCACACCACATCAAAGCCTCAGCTGACAAGGCTGCCAAGGCCGCGGCTGACAAGGGCTCCAAGGCCTCGGATGACAAGTCCATCAAGGCCTCAGATGACCAGCTTACCAAGGACTCAAAGGCACACCCCATCAAGGCCTCAGCTCACAAGGCTGCCAAGGCCTCGGCTCACAAGGCCTCCAAGGCCTCGGTTCACAAGGCCGCCAAGGCCTTGGCTGAGAAGGCCACCAAGTTCTCGACTCACAAAGCCGACAAAGGCCTTGGCTGACAAGCTCGTCAAGGCCGCGGCTGACCAGCTTGCCAAGGATTCAAAGGCACAGCTCATCAATGCTTCACCTGACCAGCTTACCAAGGACTCAAAGGCATACCCCATCAAGGCTTCACTTGACCCCCTTACCAAGGACTCGAAAGCACACCCCATTAAGGCCCAGTCAGTCCAATGTGCCAGAGGAGACTCTTTCCTCCCTGTATTGGGCAGCTCTCTACCCACAGGCTCTAGGACTCACCCAACATTGTGGGATCAGATTCCCGTCTCCAAGTAAGAAAAATCCAAAGTGACAAGCCTTCTATCCCTTGTTTCCTCAAGGTCCTGAGTATAACCCCTCCCCCATGCCTCCTAGAGATCTAGGCACTCCTTCCCTTCAATCCTCACTTGTTCCTGGGACCAAATTATCTGTCTCCAAATTTTTATCTCCCCTAGAGAACAGGGTATCCTTGTTCCTAATCCCATCCTCTCTAAGGACTCAACGATCTAACTCCAGTGCTCATCTTTCTCTCAATCCTTCCAATCTACCCTAGGTCACACCCAGGAGCCATGTCCTCTGTCAAAGACTCTATGGCAGGATCCTGAGTTAAGGTAATGAGTGTCATGATCATGGACCCAGTAGGCCAAGTTTCTATCCCCTTTAGCCTCTCAGGCTCAGAGGCCAGGCTTTAATCCCATTTACTACCTCCTGCACCCAGGCCCACAGATTAGTCCTCCTGAAGGCCCTAGGCCACCAGATCCCTTCTCTCTCACCCTCCTCTCCATGTAGGTTCCTTGGGATTGGGGAGATGCTTCTTCTCCCCCTCCCCCATTGGAAGAAAAGACCCAAAGATGCTCTTGACCTGCAATGTACTTGCAACTGATAAGGGGCTTATGGCCCCCAGACTGACTTATTAAAAATCTATAAGTGAGAGAAAATTGAATAGCCATGTCTGTCTCTGTCTCCCCCAACTCCTACCCAAGTATGTGTGTGTGTCTGTGTGTCTGTCTGTGCGTGTGAAAAGCTACATTTCCCCAAGACACCAGAGGTGTTTTGTGTAGGTGGCCCTGGGCCAAATGGAACAGCAGTAAGAATTGTGAGAAATGGTTAATTCTCTCTTGTATTAATCACTGATCATTCAATCTAAACCAACGTTTCCCCTCTTTTCTACTTCCGCATTCAGAAACCAACCAGTGTAGGAAATCTTAGGCAGGGATTTACCCAGGCCAAGATCTAAGACGGTAAAAGAAATTCTAAGTTTAGGCTCACAGGTACATTCCTGTTCATTGTTTATTTGGGTCTGGAAAATGTGGATCCTCCCTTTTGTCAGACAAACGATATGGAAAGAGATAAGTCTCTTTGACCAAGATTTGGGTGACGCAAGACCATCGTTATAA
>CM053582.1:221962323-221987607 GCA_028627135.1 Pseudochirops cupreus
TTCAAATATCCAAGGGTCCTCAGGGTCACGTAGCCACTTTAACAAAGGGCCTAGGGGCAGGGAAGATCTTCAGATTCCCATAACAATAGATAAGCAAGCTGAGGCCACCAGGCTAAATGACTTCCTCGAAGTCACACAGGCAGTGTCAGCAGTAAGATTTCAACTTAGGTACTTTGATTCCAAAGACAGCACTTTCCCTGCTATATCACATTGGAAAAAAAAAAACCTTTGGAATCATGGTGCAAAGCAGGAGGAAGCAGGGAAGGGGGTCTGGGCGTAGGGCAAAGAACACAGGACAAGAAGTCCTACCTTTATCTATTTAATTTTGTACCAATAGCCAAGTCATTTAACCTCTTCATGTCTTGGCTTCCTCATCTATGAAATGGGAATAGTAATTATTTTGCATATATTTTTCGTATAAATGTACAGCATAAATATATGTACATGTGTTACCTATGCCAAGAGAATATAAACTTCTTGAAGACAGGGATGTGTAGGATGAAGTGGGGTCTCTCTCATTTGCTAAAAATATATAAAACCTTAGGCCTTGGTACCATAAGGAATCAAATAAGGAAAGTAAATAAATGAGAGAACTGGCTCCAAGCTGTGATTAGTGAAACTTGCTGTCTGAGGTAAAAGGCATTTAGGATCATGACTAAATTTTGTTTGGAGTTTAAATTTGGGTATAGCTGTCTGCATAAATCCATACCTGCATCAAATGCCACAAGGTTAAATATTTGTGGAAGTCTACATCTGGTAAAGGCTGAAGGGGCAATCTTAATGTGGTCTAGGATAGGACCTCTTCTGGCTGTGTACCTATGAAATTCCTTTGATAAGGAATGTTTGCCCACCTGTTCCTGAGTCTAGCTGTGAGGTGGCATCCATACTGCATGGATATCTGTGACTTTATCTGAATTTAAACAGAGCCAAGGATGTTTATTCTGTCATATTTGGAATGTCATATGTCCCTGTTTATCTCTTCTACAGCAAGTTTCAATGATCGAAGCAAATAGTCAGTAAGAGGTATGAGCTATCTTGTTTGTGGTTAATGAATGTAAAGGAAAGCTGAATCAACTGAATGAAGGGTTTGAGAGATTTTGGAGGGTAAATAATGGTTTGTTTGAGGGATTTGGAAAGACAGATAAGAGAGTTTGGAGGCAAATGAGGATTTATCTAAGTCCCCCCTGTCTCTAGGTAGTTGACATTAGTTTTAAAAGGGTTTAAGTATGTTGAGAGTGTGTAAGGAAGTATTTTTAGAAAGCAGAAAGATTTGTAACTTGATTCCAAAATTTTGAGGAAAGCAACAGGATTAGATTAATTCTTCTAGAGAACTATATAGGTATAAGATTGGTTTTTGAAGATTTCTTTATCATGAAAACTCAAAACTTGAGCATGTCTGGTAATATGTTAAAACAATTTTAAGATCAAAAGTTTGGATTTTTGAAGCAATGTTTATGAAACTTTATTGTAATATAAGCCTAGCCTTGCATGGCTAGAAAACTGAACTACTTCTATGAACCTTTGGTATTCTGTTACTGTTAGAAAAGATGTTTGTAAGCTCTTATGTGACAATTTCTGAAGATTTACAAAGTTTTCAATTGAGTATTGCGAAATTGATGTAATAAGTTGTGTAAGCAGAACAGTTCTTGCTGTTCCAATATGAATTTGTAGTTATTCCATGAACTGAGCAGAGGTTGGTATCTGTGGCTGAGTGTGTATGTGAAAGATTCGATTTCTGAAGTATCTGTTTCTTCTAAAGTGAATATAATTAGAGGATAGATAAGCTTTGTAGAACAAGGATATGTGTCTGCTATTCAGTTGTGAGTTTTAAGTCAGAAACCTCTTTTGTTTAAGGTTTACAGTTATGTTAGTGAATAATATCTTATGAGGTATCTAGTATATGTAACAGATAGAAATGTAAATTAGTCTGAGTAATGGATTATACTAGCCCATGCTCACTCTACTTTTGGTCATTTTTCTCCTACTTGCTTTTGGCTCTTGTTTGTTTAATCTTTCTGCTAGATTTGTGTCTTCTAGGCTGAGTGCATTCCATGATGGCTCAGGGTGAGCCACTGCCTGAAGTGCCACCCAACACACCCTTGGATCTGGCATCTGCCAAGCCCTGGACATCGGCCGCAGCAACTCCCCCCCCCCACCTCCCCTTGACTGATTTGAAATAGGGAGAGTTCTACATCCAGTCTCAGCATGAAGCAGCCTGAGAAGCTGAGACCTTCATCCCTGGTCCCCAAAAGAATTTGTGTCTTATCTGTTAAGGGCAGGTGCTGAGGGGCCTTCATAATATTTTGGGGGTGACTTTGTAAAATCTCACTTGTTTTTGGGTGCCTATGTATGTAATATCAGTTTGTCAGCCTGGGCAAATAAGTTGTAAAAGCTATATTTCTCCCCAGCCTAAAAGTATTTTCCCTGAAAACATTGACTCTATGGTTAATCCTTTTAAAAGCATTCATTAGTTAGAGAAATGTTTATTTTCTTTGTTTTAGTGGCCAGCCTTGAAATATCAGTAATATAACTCCTCAAAAATAGAAGATTCATTAGTTTGTGAGGTTTAGCTATTAACCTCTTTGCTTTGTGTAAGACTCATCCTGAAACCCCTCCCAAACTCTACCCCCACTCACCTGGCTAGCATAAATTAGTCCTTCTGCCCTGGTCTGACGGCCCTCCAACCACGGACATTTTCAGGGGTTGTACTGCCTGCTTCTTGTGAGATTCTAATAAAGAAACCTTTACCTATTTTCACCTTGAGATATCTCTAAGTTATTGTTTTAGGGATCTCTGAATCCCACACAGGGATTATTTTATTTGTTGTCTTTGAAGCACAGAGGAGGCACAAACCCCTAGATCTTTGCTAGAGAAGAAAAACGTGTACCAAAAAGTAACCCAGAACTATCCCTTCACTGATACTGTGTGAATCATATGGTCTGTATAAGCCTAATGACCTGGAAAAGTTGTAAGGAAGGTGGGCTCCCTAGGGACTCTGAGCCACACAGTCTATATCCCCTTCTAGACAGAAAAAAAACTTCATAGGTCCCCCTGAAAAAGGAAAGATACTTTTCCTGATAGCTGTGGGATCATAGATTTAGGGCTGAAAGAAACCTTAGAGGCCATAGAATACAACCCCTTTATTGTACAGATGAAGAAACTGAGTCAGCTCTAGAGAGGTTGTAACCTAACCAGTCACATGGTTGGCAAATGTCTTAGGTGGGATTTGAACTCGGAAATTCCTGACTTCAAGGCCAGCATTCTGTCCCCTAAACCACCTAGCTATGCAATATAATCAAATTCTGTTCTTTGGTCAAGTTAAATAAAAGTTATCATATATTTAATGTCTTGTTAGGAAGGTCCCTTTAGGGATAGCAAAACCAGCAAGAAACTAATCTCTCTAGAATTTTCCCTAGGGCACAAGCTAAAGAGATTGTATGTAAGACATCCTCCAAAATTGTATCTATGTCTTCATGTGAGAACTGGGGAATACCCTGACACCACGATTACATTAATATCAGTCTTTCCTACCTTGTAGAATAGTTGTAAAGGTCTGTAAGCACAAGCAAGGTGGGATTTTTGTAGTTTTCTTTTTGGAGTTCAGTTTCCCCAGGTTCAGGCTAAATTGTAAACATCTGAAGGATTAATCTCCTTTGAACCCTGATAATTCACAGCTGTGCTGAGTCAAATAGGTTTCATGCCTTCTGACTCTGATCCAATCAGGGATTGTTTTATATTCTGGGAGATTGGCATTTTGCTTTGGGGATACACTCATAAGAAGGATATTTTGATTTCCTGGTTGAGACTCTGAGTAGCCTTATGTTCAAAGCCCCTCTCCCCCACCTCCAACTACTCAGATGTTATCTGTGCTCCCTTGATTCAGAGAGGTACGTAAAATGTATAGCAATATTGCTTTACTCAGACAGCTGGAGGCCTGTCTGTTGGTCTTTGTGCTAATTTCTCTACTTGTATTTTCTTCAAGTTCAGGGTGCTGACCTTTTCCCTGAACTAGTGAATATGATTAAAGTAGGATTATTAAACCCTTTTGAGCAGTCTTTCCTTTAAAAGCAGATCAAATAACCTGTGCTGGTAGCCCACCCTGTGTGCTAGGGTGCTTGATGTTACAAGGTCACATGAGATAATATATTATGTAACTTGAAAAATTAAAGATAATGTGAAAACATGTAATATTATTATTACTTCTTTTATCAAGGTGGAGGTGGAAGCATGAAAGAGGGAATAGAGAGCTGACCTCAGAAGATCTGGGTTCAAGTCCTGCCTACAACGCATACTATGTGACTTGAAGCAAGTTATCCAGCCTCATTGTGCCCTAAGGAACTCTCTAAGATCATATGTTGCCAATACAGATGCTGATCTGTGCTAATAGAGAAAAGTTCCTAATGGAGAATTCTATTTACCAATGAAATCACAGGTCTGGTCTCCAACAAGAACAAACCCTGAGATGATATACTCAGAAAACTAGTTCATCCTAGGTAATGATGGCATGGACATTCTGTCTTTCTCCTTTATACTATATGACAAATAGACCTTATGGGCTCTTGTTGTACCCAGATGGTACCCAAAGTGTGTGGTAGTATCTTGGAAGTCTGTTGCTTTCTGTTCTAGGTGGAGCCAGTCTTATTCATCACCAGCTGACCTAGAGTTTCTATCCAGAATAATAATGCAAGGACATCAAAGCCAGGATGGGTTTTATGACATGACTACATATTTGGGCTTATTTTTCTCCAGGGGAGTACCAGCCCCTATCCTGGTCTGGTTGTGACCCAAATATCCTCTGCCCTAGGAAAACTCCAAGGGGAGTTCCAGGTCAGCTGCAGAGTATGACAGAGAGAGAAAGAGAGAGAGAATAAAAATAAAAATACATTCTCAGAAAGAGCTAAAGTCCAAGGTCCTTGAATTTTCTCCCTCTTTTTTTTTTTGGAGGGTGAAAGGCAGGGCAATTGGGGTTAAGTGACTTGCCCAAGGTCACACGGCTGGTAAGTGTGTCAAGTGTCTGAAGTCATATTAGAACTCAGGTCCTCCTGACTCCAGGGCCAGTGCCCTATTCACTGCGCCACCTAGCTGCCCCACTGGATTTTCTCTTGAAAGCAGCTTAAACAAAGCTCTTAATTTTCCTGCAACATTTTCTATTCAGTCATTTCAGTTGTGTCTGACTCTTTGTGACCATGTTTGGGGTTTTCTTGGTAAAGATACTGGTATGTTTTGCCATTTCCTTCTCCAGCTCATTTTACAGATGAAGAAACTGAGACAAACAGGCTTAAGTTACTTGCTCCGGGTCACACAGCTATTAAGTGTCTGAGGCCAGATTTGAACTTGATGGGTCTTTCCAAGTCTAGGCCCAATGCTCTATCTACTGCACCACCTAGCTGCCCCTCTTGCAACATGAAATTTAGAAATTCTAGACCCATCCCTTAGCAAGTCTTACAAGAATGAGGTCTGAGATCTTTGTTCTGTGGGGAGAAATCTCAATAGCTTCGTACTTAATGTGTCCAGTTAGTCAGTCAATCAATAAGCATTTAAGAATAGGAATCTTTACCTGCCTCAAAAGTGCAAGTTCTAGGAAAGGACCTAAAAAGATTCTTCCTAGTGGATATTCTATAATTCTAGAAAGAAGTCCTCAAAAATTTATGGAATCATAGCCTTTAGAGCTAGAGGGAGACTTAAAAACCATCCAGTCCCATCTCTCAAAGTTACAGGTGTACTTTGTTTAACTTTGTCACTTCTAGCATTAAGCACAGTGCTCTGGATACAGCAGGCCTTTAATAAATAGTGTGGAATTGTTGGTCTTCCCTAATCTTTGTCTATGTAAGATATCTTAGAAGCATATGATCATTGGTTTAGAGCTGGAAGGGACTTTGGAGGCCATCTAGACCAGCCCCATCATTATCCAGATGAGAAAAATCAGCACATGAAGTTGTGACTTGATGACACTCAGAATCATACAAATGACAAAGTTGTGCTCAGGTCCCCTGACCCCAAATCTATTGTTCTTTCCTCCTGGGTTGCCCTATTCATTCATTTTAGAAAACAGAGCAAAACCATCAGCCAACAAAATTTCAAAACCACTAAATGAAACTCTAAAGATGCAGTAGCTTCTTGGTAGTGGGCGGGAGAAGGTAGAAATTATGTTCCCAAGCTATGGAACAAGCCCAGGTCAGGTTCTGCTTAGTGAATTAGAAAGGAAAAGAAAATTGCTATGAATTTGGGGAAGAATGAGACCATTTTGTTGACCATCATTGCAAACAGAAACTCCCATTGAAGACTAAGAAAAGGCACTTACCTGGAGGCTATAGGCAGCTAGATGGCACAGTGGAAAGAGCTCATCTCCCTGGCTTCAGACACATTAGCTGTGTGACCCTGGGCAAGTCAGCTAACTCTGTTTGCCTCAGCTGTCCCTTGTGAAACATCAGCTGGAGAAAGAAAGGGCAAGCCACTCTCATATCTTTGCCAAGGAAAACCCAAATGGGGTCACAAAGACTTGGACAAGACTGAAGAATGACTGAATGAGGTTAGTCTGCAGCCACTCCTAAGGTACCATGGGACAGGGCATCCCCTTGCTGTGTATATCTTGTACATGGCTTCTTACAGACTGTCTCCCTGCATGGGAATGTGAGCCCCTTTAAGGCAGAGACTGATTTTTTCCTTTCTTTGTATCCCAACGATTAACACAGTGTTTCACATAAAGTAATGCCTTAACAAGTCTGTTGTTGGACTGACCTCCACATCCCTGACTCTTCTTTGTGCCTGCAACTCTCTTCTTCCTGGGACTGCACATAATGCTAAACTGTAAAACAAGGCAGTGTCATCCTCCTGAGGCTACAGGTAGACAGCTGAATTGAATTGCCATAAACCACAGCTTTCCTGTTGCCAGGCACTCTTTCTCCTTACCATCACTTCCATTTACTTTTTCAAAAAGCATTGCCCAAATTATCTTTAAGTCCTGACTAGTGGTTGCTAGTAAATGAGCTGGCACAGGACACAGACCCAGGGAAATCAGTTTATTCACTCAAGAGTGTGAAGTCCAACATGTGTATCTGATAATTCAGCAGATGACATGCACATGTGTAGATGTGAATGCATATGTTATATATATATATATGTATATATATATATATACACATATATATACATATGCATACAGACACATATCTAGAGAAAGAATGAGAGAGAGAGAGGAGACAGAGATACACAGAAAGACAGAGAGAGAACAACGGAGAAGATTGCTTCTGGTCAGAGAAGGTACAACACTTAATGCTGGAAAAATAATAACAGCTAATGACAGTAGCTAACGTCTATATACGACTTACTATGTGCCAGACACTGTGCTAAGTGTGTTCCAAATATCATCTCATTTGATCCTTACAACAACCCTGGGTGGTAAGTGCTGTTATTATTCCCATTTTTCAGATGTGGAAACTGAGGCAAATAGATGTGACTTGTCCAGGATCACACAGCTAGTAAGTATCTGAGGCCAGATTTGAACTCAGGGAAAAAGAGGGTGTTTAATACTTGCTTGGAAAGAAAAAAAAAACACGTCCTTATTAGCACAGTCATTTATATTAGCCCCAAAAATATAGTACCTTTTTTAAAATCAGTCACTCAGTCAATAAGCATTTGTTAAATATTGACTACATGTTTTAGCAGATAGGTAAAGAAAAAGGAATAACTTCCTTGAACTATTGGAAGTCCTCTTGAGTCTCCTTTTGTACAGAGATGAGAAGGAATGGAGATACAGTTTTGAAGGTGACATTTTGCTGTCCCTGCAGTGTTGTACCCAAACCCAAATCTCAGGTCACTACACACCACCTGATTTGTAGTCCACCATTAAGCCCCTTTTTGTCATTGTTTAAAAACTGCTTAAGGCATGTCTGGGCATATTGTTCAAGGCATAGTTCCCTGACCCCTCCTTTCCTAATCAGCATTTTATATATTCTCCTTGAATTATTATACTGTATAAGGTTCATTATGGTGCAAGGATCTTATCTAGGGACCACCCTGTCCTGTCCCACTGACCAAGCAGGGCCCCCACCCTCTTTGCTCAGAACATGACCCTAGCCTGTTCTGGGGAATTCCAGTCCCCTTTACCCCATGACCCTCCACCCTGCTTGGGAAAGTGCTAACTACAGCCCTCCATCCTGTTCTAGGAGGGACCCCCATGTCACAGGAAGGTTGCACCCTTGTACCCTTGCGCCATATTCCCAAATTAGCCCTGAGCTATAGATCTAACCAGTGGCTGTTCTTTGCTTCTGTACGTCATGGCTTCTGCTAGCTCCCTTCCCTGATTGTGGTTTTTGTGGTTTTAGCCTTTATAATCAAGTCTGTACCCCCAAAAGATTACTATCCAATTTGAGTTTACCTCTGGGTAGTCGTGTGCTTAATCAATAAATCCACACCTAAATTTATCTTGAACCCAGGTCTTAGCTTGCTCTTATTCTCTGCACAACAGCAGTAGGTGCTGAGACATCACAGAGCAAAAATGACAAATACAGAACAAAATGGAATTAATTATGGCAACTCTTTACAGATCACTTCTAGCTCTTAAAAATCATTCCTCTTTCAACAACAATAAACAAACCCAAAATCAACACCTCCCCCCGCCTCTAGAGTTCTATGAAAATCCTGCTATCAGACATTTTAACACACAGTTATTCTGAACACATAGTAAGGTTTCCCTGGGTAGAATGGGCAGATGAGAACATTAGGCTTGGATGACTGTGGAAGAGAGGCTAACGACTTCGTGCAACTCTGCCTCACTTAAATCCAACTGCACAAATCAAGACATAGCTCCATGATGTCATTGGTCTTCTTAGAAAATGAAGGATGAGCAACAACAGATGTTTGTGCACCGTCTGTTTCAAATGCTTTCTTTCTCCCTGGGCAGAAGCTCTGTCTTTGCTGGTGAGAAGAGGTGGAGAATTCAGAGGAGGTTGGGTGCTCCTGGAATAGGTAAGTTTTTCACTTGCTTCATAACATGTCCTCATTGTATAAGCTGACCTCTTCTTTAGCAACTTTAAGTGCAAACTTCAAGGCAGCCAGTGTAATGGGAAACGCTTTATTTGTACAACCTAGCCCCCACGCCTTGAGGGGCTTTGCTAGGGCCTGCCCAGATCTCCTAAGATGGGGGCACTCTTGGTCCCCTACCAAATGGCTGGGTTATGTAGCCTCCTTTGATTGGCTGCATAGCCAGAAAGGTTGTGTTTTTAAACTGGTGAGATTGAGACAAGCCAACCCTCTTTCCACCACTGACTCAGACTCTTTCCTTCAAGTTCCTTCCTACTTTGTCTAAAGGATGAAGATCCCAGTTTACCCACAGTGCCATCCCAGTACCATGTGCTGAGCCAGTGAGAAGGGAAGGACTTTGATCCCCTGCTTTTCTTCTTTTACCCCACTTACAGAAATGGGCCTGGGGGAGAGCTGGCTGTTTGTCGCCATTTCACATGCTGGTGGTCATCCCCACCTGACTCAGGAGTTTGAGTCGTAGTGACAATGGAGCCAGGATTACAGGCAGGATGATGCAGCCAACCTGGCAGGGAAGCCCAGAGAAGCCTGTGACCCTCACACAAGGAAGGTTTGGAACTTGGAACTGGGTTGTTCTTGTTTATACTTCACTCTTGAAGAGGACCATGACTGGGATTGTGAGTTCTAAAGGAGCTGCACTTAACTATGAACCTAATCTGTTCCTTCACAGAGATGGAGTTGGTCTCAAGGAGGTTTGGGGGAAGGGAGAGGAATTATGCTTCCCACAGGTTAGCAGGGAAATTTGTGTGTTTGTGGTTATATCTCTGAGGGAATGTTTCCTTATAAAAGTGAATCTGACTGTTAGAGGTAAAATGAAACTTTCAGCTGCCCCTGTAGTAGATGCTGAGACATCACAAAGCAAAAATGACAAATACAGAACAAAATGGAATTTCGACTCCCCCTATACTTGGGGACATCACCATTGATTGGGACTGGAGCCATTTGCTAGTCATTCCCCCCTCGATCCCCCTAAAGGGTATCAGAGAGCACTGGGGTTAGGGTAAAATGTAATTCATAATACATAATACTAATATATATAATTTATATATAAAATGTAATTATTATATATAATAACATATAATATATTACATATTATAATATATAATGTATAATAATATACAATATATCATATGTTATATGCTATATATTGTACATAATAATGTACACTGTATAATATAGAATATAATAATAAAATAATATACATAATAATAAATAATAATATAATGTAATCTGACCTTCAGGAAGTGGGGGCCAAGGTAACCAGTGTTACATTTGAATTCAGAAGATCTAGGTTGCCTGAGACAACAGAAATACAGTAAAGAAAAACAAATATTGCAGCCAGTAACATTGACAAAAAGAACAACAGGGAGACTATTAAGAGATTTCTTTCTAAAAGTACACAAGAAAAGCAGAGTGTAAGAGGAAGTCAAATAGAAGAAGAAATGGTGGAAAAACAGGTCTGAAACATGATAGAGTAAAGCTCACAACACCTGGCCTACAGGTCTATCAGTGCTTGCATGTGGAGCAGTGGAATTAATTACAGAATGTGATGTTATATTAAAGGAAAGAAAGAAGATACCAAGCTGATATGAGCCCCTCTTTCTTTGGCATCTCAGTTTTCTCTTGGAGGACATGCCACCCTACAATTGGCATAATTAGGGCAGAACAGATTCTATGCCCTTACAGTGGTGGCAGAGCCAGGCTTCAAAGCTCAGGTTCTCTGCTTCCTAAGAAAGGGTGCTTCCCATCATGCCATGCTCTCCTTTAACAGAGATTTAGAGGTGGAAGTGACTTCAGAGGCTAGCTAATACAACCCCTTCATTTTGTTTTTTAAATTTTATTTGACCTTTTTCCCATTAACAAGTGTTTATTTTCTCTCCCTCCCACCTTCCCCCTCTCCCCCACGCAGTTGAGCAAAAAGTGAAAATAAAAAATTGACTCTTCACCACAAATTTGTGAACTCAAAACAAATTCCCACATTGACCATGTCCAAAAATGCAAGTCTCTCTGTAAAGAGATCATCTGGAATCCTGATTGGTCATTGCACTGATCAGAGTTTTTAAGTCTTTCAAGGCTGCTTTTCTTTATAATATTGTTCTTATTGCATAAACTGCCCTCCTGGTTCTGCTCACTTCATTCTGCATCAGATCATATGGATCTTCCTAGTTTTCTCTGAAACCGTCCATTTCATTATTTTTTATGATACAATAATATTTCATTATATTTGCATACCAGAATTTGTTTATGGTATAAATGGATACCCCTTAGTTTCTGGTTTTTTGCTACTACAGAAAGACCTATTATTAATATTTTTATACATATCCAAACCTTTCATTTTGCAGATGAGGAAATGAAAGCCTTAAATGATTTACTGAAGGTCCTGTATAGGTAGTAATGGCACAGTTGAGATTCAAATCCAGATCCTCAAATTCAAAATCTCTCATTCTTTCCACCCAGAAGGAACAGGCTTTCATGGTATTTGTACATAGTTGGACCACTGTAAATACCTGCTGCTTTGCTTTTTTTTTTCTCTTTCCTCACCTGGCTCCCAAGGAATCGGCATTCCTTTCCATTGTTCCCACCCAAGTCTGTTATGATAGGCACTATGCTAAAGCCCACACCTTACTGAAAGTGGGCTGACTGAGGGTGAGTGTGGAGTGAGAAGAGGAGTGGGGCAGGGTGGGGATGAAAATGTTTGGAATGTGTTTTAGACAACAAGGAAGGACAAACGCTGACAAATGGCTGAGTCTGACTTGCTCAAAGGGGAGGGAGGCTGCTAAGAAGCTATTATAGAATTAGGAGCATCCTGGTTAGATTAATACTATAACGTCTCCTAGCTGTCAGCCCAAGAACCTACAAAGAATTGAGACTCCCCTTTTCCTTTGTTTCTTCTCACCCCAATTCCATTAATCCACATTCCTTCCTTCTGCTCCCTCTTAAGCCTATTCTCCGGGGCTGTGATAGACCTTAAGCCTTCCAGAAAATGGACTTATTGGTGTCTACCTAAACATGTGTGTCCATGTGTGCAAAGTGGCGAGGGGGGGAGCGGGAAAGGGGGGAAGAGGGTTGAGTAACTATTGAGCAACAAGGAAGGACAAACATAATTAGGTCACTAATTCTGCTAACAGGTTCTGTCTCTCTGTGACAGGGCCAGGAGAGAAGCTAAGAAGCCATCTCAGACCCCAAGGGATCATTCAGTGATAAACACCTTACCACCCCCTTGCTGCAAAACCCAGAATCAACAAAGAAATGCGACTCACCTTCCCTGCCTTATTATCCTTGGGGGTACTAGGTGAGTGACCAGTAACTAGATGCTAATTTAGAGAAGGAATGCCAGCAATGTGGAGGGGGTTAGGGAGAGGCAGTGGGGAGGAGATCGTTCTGTAGTAACTGATCTCTTTTAAGCAGCAGACAGATGAGGTGTCCCAGGAGTGCCCAGGAATACTCAAATGTAGCAGCAGCCCTCATGACATAGTAGAGCTGCCTGGGATCTAGAGCCCATTGTGGACAGGGGGAGCTTTCCCAGTCTCTGGGAAGCCTCCAATGCTGACAGTCACCATTGTTTCTATGTTTCCCTCCTTCCTCCATTTACTGCTTGCTTCCTTTCCACAAAAGGGACTCTAATCAGGGAAGAAAAAGGAGTCACATTTAGTGACCTGGTCGCCCAACAGGCCAGATTCCTCTTACAGAATCTTTACAGATTGGCCAGAGCTATAAAGATTCTGCCTTGCCTGCCCTGACGGTACTTCTCCTTAGTGGAGCCTGGTTCCTGCTGAGGTCAGATGGACTGTTTGCCTCCCTCTCATCTCCTGAAGCATCCTACTCACATCAGGGAGCTCCAGTTGGCTGCTTCTGGGTCAGAGGAATAAGCAACTAAGCTTTTTTCCCCTTTGACTTCTCTGGTCAGTTTTAAATGTCTCCAACTAGAATACATGGTCAAGGGACTGTGGTTGTTATACATAAGGAAGGTAGTAAAAAGTTAAAAGTTTAAATTCTATTCCCCAGTTCTTAAGCTCCTCCTCCCTCCCTTCATGCGGAGTGCGAGGCCAAGAGGGCAAGTTCCACTTGGAAACCTACCTTTTTGCCCCAAAAGATAAGGCTGAACATGATGTTCTTTAATTTAGGATCAGGAGAAGAATTTTATTTAAAGGGGCCCATTGCAAAGTTTGCATTTTTAAAGTAAAATTTGTTCATTAAAAAAAAGTTTAGTTAAGTTTTAGTTACTTTATATTGTTTGAGAAGCATAATGATGGCCTTTATTATTCTGCTGGCTCTGGAGTCAGGGCCTGGAATCATACTGGGACTGACACTTAGTGACCTAAGACTAAGCAAATCATTTAACATGCTTGGACCTCATTCTTAAAACGAGAGGCTTGGGCTTTGAAGGGTATGCAAACTATTGCCCAAGGACCAAATCTGGCCTGCTGCTTGCCTTCTTTTGTACAACCTGGAAGTTAAGAATTTTTAAATTTTATTTTACTTTCAATCCAGGGGACAAAATAAGCGTTTCCATAACACATTACAATTAAAAAAAAAGATGCTTGCAAAATGAATTTGCAATTTGAAATTGCAAATCTACCATGCACAATTTGCTATTCGCTCCAAATATACAACAAAATTATCATGTAAATTTCTTTTTTTTCTTCCCTCCCCACACCCCATCCCCGCCCTAGAGAGGTTACCATTAGACACAAATACATATATGCATGTATATATTATGTAAATTATTTTATATATACTTCTATTTAGCATTTCTTTCTCTGGTTGCAGATAGCATCTTTCTTCATGTCTTTTGTAGTTAGTTTGGGTTATAATAGTCAAAATGATTTAATTGCTCAAAGTCATTCTTAAAATAATATTGCTGTTTCTGTACACAATGTTTTCTTTGTTCTGCTCACTTCACTCTTCATCATTTCCAGCAAGTCTTTCCAAGCCTTTCTAAGATCATTGAACTCATCATTTCTTATAGCACAGTAACATTCCGTCACCATCATACTCCACAACTTATTCAGCAATTCCTCGGATTGATGACTGAAATTTCCAGTTCTTTGCCCCTACAAAGAAAGCTGCTATAAACATCCCTTTCACATTCAAAGTTGTAATCACTGTTTGTGAATATCCTTCCATCTTATTTTTACTCACTATTTTCTTTTTTGATTTATTTTGGTTTTTACATTTTAAAATATTTATTTAAGTATTTTGCCAGTCTTCTGACCCCTCAACAAGACAGTTTCTGGGGTTCTTTTCAGCTCTACTTTCCTTGAGGGAAACAGGTATTCTCTCTAATTTAGTCTAGCAACTTATTTGGGATAGTTAAGTGTCAAATATGCATGACAGTTCCATTCATCCTCTTGAGTAACTTTGTAATAAACACCTAATAGAATTTAAAATGGAATTCGCTTTTGGAGGTTTTTTGGGGGGGCAGAGGGACAGGGAGCAAAATGAGGAGGCAAAGGAACCTTCAGCATTTTCCCGATACAAACTTCTTCTGAAGCCACCAGAAAGCATATTGGAAGGTGACTGGATTTAAAACATTTTTTCCTATAATTATGGATAGCTTTGATTATTTTGTTGGAAAACTGCCTGTTTTTGACTACTTGTCAATTGAGGAATGGCTCTTATTTTTATAAATTTGACTGATTCCTCTACATGTATGGGACAAGGATTTTAACAAAGAAATTTTCTGTAAATTTTTTTTTCACAATTATGATTATTGTGTGTTTCCCTCCATCTTGTTCCTTCCCTCATTTATCTTTTTCTTTCCCTCTTTTCTCCCTGTCCATCCTCAAGAGTGTTTTATTACTGTCTTTTACCTACCCCAATCCACCTTCCCTTCTACCACCATCACCCCTCCTCTTATCCCCTTCCTTCCTACTTTCCAGGAATTTGAAGGCAGCAGACCTCTATTTGGTGCAAATGAGACAGTGGTCTCTGACTTAAATGGGCAGTGAGGGAAGACGAGCTCCTGATCAACTTTGTTCTATTTTTGTGGGAGGGTGAAGGATTGAGAGGGTTGGGAGAAGGGAGGAAGAGATCAAATAAACAGAAATACAGAGATTGAAGTTTCTTAGGAAGATGTAGAGTGATATACACCTTGGATTATGGGCTATATTGGACTATTTGCCAGAGGCACAAATAACAAGGGATGCGTGGTGCTTTGCCCCAAGATCTAACATAGAGAGGCATGCTTCCTTCTTGGCTGGAGGGTGGCACTTCCTCTCCACAGTTACAACTGTCCCCACACTTTGCCTTACTGGCACTTCTGTACAGCACAGTGACATGTTATCCCTAAGATCCTGTCACCAAGTTGCTCCTCTTCCAGATCTACCTTTCCCTTCTCCTTTGAAACCCCACAGAATCAAGGACCAGACCATTCCCATCTCTGAAAACAGACTGTGCCTGTGACTGGGCTATCTTTTGAATTACCACCATTTTAACCCCCTCCCCTAGGCTCATTTACAACTCTTGTTGCTCCTCACTCCCATAAAAATGCCTAGCTACATCTCAGTTAGTCCCTATACCTCAAGCATGAAATACTTTCCTGTGGCTCTCTATTGATACTTTTGCTTCTGTCCATCAACCCTGTAAAACTACTTTTAAAAATTCTGCCCCATAAAGTCCAGCTCAAATGCCACTTCATCGCTGATTCCCAAGTCAGAAGTGATCACTCTGTCCTCTCTCTGACTTTCTATACACCTATACCCTACTTGTAGGGAAGAGATCCTTTTTTTTTTTTTTTGCCTCATGTCATAGGCCAGTCGGTGAAACAACGAGCATTTTTTTATTATTTATTTTTTAAATTTATTTTTTATTTCCAGTTCTAAATTTTCTTTCTTCTACCCCCTTCCTCACCCAGTTAGATGGAAAGAAATAAAATACCCTCACATGAAGTCACACAAAATATACTTCCATACTGGCCATGTTCCCCTCAAAAAGCAAGAAAAATATGCAACAGAAAAAAATACTCCTTTAAGTCCACCAGTTCCAATGGATATTTTACACCACAAGTCCTTAGGAATTGTGGTGGATTGTTGGATTGATCAGTTACTAAGTCTTTTGCAATTAATTATCTTTACAATTACTATCACCATATGCATTGTTCACCTGGACCTCCGTTTGCTCCTTTCACTTTGTATCAGTTCATATAAATCATCCCAGATTTTTCTGAAACCATCTCTTCCATCATTTTTTACAGCACAATAGTATTCCATCATATTTGCATACTATAACTTTCAAAAAGCATGTATTAAGTATTTACTATGTACTTAAGCACTAGCACTGTGTTAATTATTATGGATACAAAGAAAGGCAAGTTAAAAAAAAACAGTCCCTGCCCTCAAGGAGTTTACATTCTTGGGGGAAAGATAATATATAAATCTCTAGGTATAGACATGTGCAGAGCATATGAGGGTAATCTAAAAGGGAAAGGCATTAGCAACAAGGTGGGTGGGTGGAGAGACGCTAAGAGAAGGGCCAGGAAAGGTAATCTTATATTAGAAAAGAAGTGGAATTTTGGGAAAAAATAAATTGACAATGACAGGCTAGGATCCTCCCTTCCTTAAAGTCTTCCTTCGATGTTTCCTTTCCATGGAGGTAATCGTTCATTTTCAAATCCTTTTTCAGTAGAGAGAGCAAACCCTAGTAGATCTTCCTTGGTTATCTCCAATTTATCCTGAATATATCCTGTTTGCATTTAGTTTTTTGCATTAGACTCCCCCATTAGACGGGTGCCCTCTCTGAGGGCAGGGACTGTCTTTTGCCTTTCTTAACACAATGCCTGACAAATTGGTGATTAATGAATGTTTATTGGCTGACTGATTGATTGACTTAGGGACTATCAAACTTGAAAGTTTTTAAAATAGGAGCCTAGAGTGATTATTGTCTCTGGACCACCTGATCAACAGACTTTAGAGCCATAAGGGACCTTAGAGATTATCTAATGTAAATTTCTGGATTTTATAGAAGGGAAAAATGAAGCTACTTGACTTACCCAAGACTACACAGGTACTAAATGCAAGATTCAAATCCAGGTTCCAAATTCAGTTCTCTCTTTAGCACACCACTTTACCTCTCAATCTAGTTTAATTCAGAGAGACATCACCAGGTGAAGGCAAGAAGTGAGTAGAACTAGGAGAACAACACACCCAATGACTACAATCATGAAAATAATAACAAGACTTAAAAGAACTTAACTCTGATAAGCTATGATGAATAATCTTGGTTCTAGGAAAACAGACAATGAAATAGACTTCTTTCAGTAGAGGTGAGAGACTATCAATGTGGAAGACAGTAAATATTATCAGAAGTAGTTATTGTGTGAGCTGACTTTACTTAAGTGTTTCTCTTAATTACAAGGAAATTTTCAGTGGGAAAGTGAATTTAACTTGGGTTAACAGACTATTTCTAGGGTTAAGGAGTGAGAAGTTGTAGTGACAGTTAAAAAGGACTTTAGTTGTAAACTTTCTCACAGCTGATCAGATAATTATATCTTTGTTTTATTGTTTGTTGCCTTGAATTATAAGTAGATAGAAAGACAGATAGATTGATAAGGTAGCATAGTGTCGTATTGTATGGATTAAGGTAAGACATGGCATGGTTTGGTATGGTATGATATGGTATGGCATAGAATATGCCACAGAGTAGAGCCAAAACATGGATATATGTTTTTCATGACTTCATGTGAATAATGGGTATCATATTGCTTGCCTTCTTAATGGACAGTGAGAGTAGAAGGCTAGAGGGAGGGAAAAGAGAGAATTTTGGAATTCAAAATTTTAAAATGAATGTAAAAAAGAAAAAAAATAAATGTAATTGAAAAAGAAAATAGAAAGACAAAAAATGAAGCTATTTGGATTTTTTTAAGAAAAAGAGTATAGCCAATTATTTGTTTTAGGCCTATATGAGATTAAGGAGTTTTATCTATGTAGAGAAATGAACAAATGCTTATGGGGAAAACAGATCTTACTAATGCAGTTTGAAGGGGTTCAGGGATCCCTCAAGGATGAAAGTACAGGAAAAGGTCATCTGGAAGGAATTCACAGATTCAAACATTCGCAAAGATGTATTGTACCACTAATATGACAGGCAGAGCTCCTTAGGGAACTTGCAACCTAAAAGGAATGATGCTAAAGTTCATATAGGAAAAGTAGTGAGTTATGTGGCAAGTATGCTAATTAGGTGATAACATACTACATTGGTCACAGGTGTCATTCACTACTTGGAAACCTGGGGGAAGGGGCCCTAAGGATTGGTTTTTTTGGTCTGTTATGTCTGTAGCAAGATCACTTTAAGAGTCAATATCTATAACTTGACCTCTGGATTGTATACGATAACTGTGGGAATCAGTACTTGATAATTCTCCTGGTACAAGATAGTCCTGTTTTTACAAGGGCAATTCTATGTAAGTCAGCTTATTCTTGTAATAGGTAAAAGATAGCCCACTCATGAGGCATAATTCCTTGGGCTTGGGGGAAACTGTTAGGGATAGTGTTCTGAGGTTGGGGATTAATGTGATCTTGGAAGTGAGGTGCAAGCACAAGTACCCAAGCACCCCATCATCATCAGTTTCTAAAATAAACAATATTTAATAAATAAACCATCTAGGTACTGGAGATGATTACAAGGGAGAGATGTTGCAATTTCAGTAATTAATGTGGAAATATCAGAACATCCTCCTTGATTTCTATAGCATCAGATAGGAGAATGAGTAAGGAAAATTAGGTAGTGACAAGTTGAGAAAGAGGAAATCACCCCGCCTAGAATACACTTCCCTAAAATTTGTATCAGTTACCACTGATTGTCGAAGATAAAGATATAATTTTAATCCATAGATAAATTAAGGACTTTGTTATGCTTTCTCTAGTAAAATGTAAGGTTTGCTAAAAACCAAACAACACAAAAAGCAAACTAATGGAGAACAAACTAATATGGGAAAAGTTGTTTTCTTTTATTCTCCTTGGCTTCCCCACCCCCAAGAGAAATATTAATGGTTAAAAAAGACAGAGTGCGTAGCAGTGCAATGGAGAAGGGGAAATATCAGGAGAATAAAAATAAAAAATATTTGGATAATCAAAAACTTATGGTAAAACAAACTCTCCTTTAAGAGAGTAGAACTCTTCTTCTTCCAGGGCAAAACAGGAGCACAGCTGCCTATCTTATATGTGATTATGGAGCATCAAAACGGAAAGTGCCCTGCTGTGCTCCTAAAAATGGCTGCAACAGGAGAGGAGATGCTTCCTGCTAAGAGCTCTGACTTGCCTTGTTTCTGTTGCCAGCAAACACCTCTCCTCCTCTGGCTTCTTTCCACTAGGGCTGTGCCTAGCTACTACGGAGCAACAAGTGAGATGGTGTGTCCAATCAAAAAATGAGCTGGAGAAATGTAATAAGCTGAAAGAGGTCTTAGCGGGTACCAAGAGTTTGACCTGTGTAAAGAAAATTTCCCATAAGGACTGTTTCAGGGCTATCTGGGTAAGTATCTTTTTTTTTTTTTTGCTTTTTTTTTTCTTTTGGAGGAGGGAAGGTAGGGCAATTGGGATTAAGTGACTTGCTCAAGGTTACACAGCTAGTAAGTGTTAAGTGTCTGAGGTCGGATTTGAACTCAGGTCCTCCTGCCTCCAGGGCTGGTGCTCTAGGCACTGTGCCACCTAGCCGCCCCTGGGTAAGTATCTTGAGGAAAGGAGGAGGGTGTCTTCTTCCACTCCCCTCCTCTATTTCAATACACTGCCATCTCCCTAGCTGGCTCATCTAGGCAGTGAGGTGGTGTGCTGGACAGAGTGCTGAGTTTAGTCAGGAAGACCTGAGTTCAGTCTTAACTTCAGATACTTAGTAGATGCTTGATCTCACACAGATCATTTACTATCCCTCAACCTCAATGTCCGCATATCTAAAATGAGAGGATTTAACATCCCCGAAGGTCTCATTCAGCTCTAAATCTATTATCCTACAATCTTTAGAATTTTCTTGGTACTCAATAATTCTATGAAATTATGCTCCTCACAGGGAATCTAGATGATACATTGAGAAAATTCAATTCTGAGACAGAAAATAAAAATTTTATAATAGAGAAAAATGAAAAAGGATTTAAAAATACAGAAATAATCAATGCAAAGGCAGCTATGGTATTTTTAAATGCTAATGAGCATAGCATTTCCTCTGCTGCCTTATTGTGGTACAGAGACCCCATTAAGGCTCTGAGAATGGAGGGCAAACTTTGGTAGGGAATGCCAAAGCTGAAAAGCCTTTGAATGTGAATATAGTGATTGCAATAGAGAAATTTAAACAATTTCTGATGAAAGGACCAGAAAAACTTCAAAATACAAACATAGGTGTCTAGAGAAACCTAGAAAAGTAAGTTTGTTTGAATGATTGAATGGAGCTATGTGATGATGTTGTACTGATGGTTTTTTTTTTTAGACTTTATAATTTTTTTTTCAGTGAACAAAATCATTTTTTCTCTCTCTAACCTTTCTTCCCCCACTAAAAGAAAAAGAAAACCCTTTTAACAAACATGAATAGCCAAGCAAAATAAATTCCTGCATGGGATGCAAAGGGGCAGTTAGGTGGCTCAGTGGATAGAATGCCAGACCTGGAGTCAGGAAGACTTTCTTGAGTTCAGGTCTGGCTGCAGACACATACTTGCTAGGTGACCCTGGGCAAGTCACTTAATGTTGTCTGCCTCAGTTCCTCATCTGTAAAATGAGCAGGAAAAGGAAATGGCAAGTCACTCTATGTACTGATGGTTTTAATGGGGGTAAAAGAAGCCCTTCAGAGGCTTCAGAACCTTAATGTCTTCCAAGAGAACTATGGGAGTTCAATAAGAAAAACAGGACTTTACTGGTTCTGTTCTGAGGTCGTAAGGGAAAAAAGAGGAGGGAGGGTGAAAGGAGGATTACACTAGTGTAGAAAGGAGGAAGAATGGGATGGAACATGCTATTCTCATGATGGGGGTACATGAGAAAAAGACTATAGAAAGGGTGGGGAAGTTGACATCACATGAAGCTCACTTATTTTAAATGGGTAAAGGAGAGTTGAACACACATTTTGGTGTAGAAATACATGAAATTCAACAGGAAAATAGGTGGGGATAGGGTGAAAAAAAAGGTTAAGAGGAAGGATAATACTGGGGAGTGAATGAATAGTCACTAGCAAAGCAAACTTCTTGATCCCAAAAGGGAGATTAGAGGGGAAGAAAATTGCCTATTAGATGATTGGGAAGTGAACAAATTATCATATATGAATATAAAGAAAAACTGTTTTGCTATAAGAAATGGCAAAAGAGAGGCTCTCAGAGAGTCTTAGGTCATATGAACAAGAACAGCAACAATGTAAAAAACCCAACAACAGCTTAGCAAGATTTGAGAATTCTAATCAATGAAATGGCCAACCACATCTCCAAAGGACTTAGGATTGGGCACATTACCTCTCGATAGGCACAAGATACAGAGGCAAACATTTAAGGGCACAACAACTGTGTGGATTTGTTTTACTTAACTATGTTTATTTGTTGTAAGGGTTCTGTTGTTTCGTTTTTTCTCACTTGGTTTTTAATTCAGGGGTAGGGATTGAGGTAAAGATAGACTAGCAATAGTGAGGATAAAAAGAGATGTCATTGTAACATTTTAAAAACGCACAGTACAGACAAAAGCAGGAGAGTTTTGAAAGTAAAGTGTACACCTCCACACAACTGCCAAAATGATAGAGTGTAACTCTGTTACTCCCCTGTTCAATAAACTTCTGTGGGTTGCTATCACTTCTAGGATCAAATATTTGGTTTGGCATTTAAAGCCTTCACAACCTGACCTCAAGCTACCTTTCTAGTTTTATTATACACCACTCCCCTTCACTCCCTCTACAATCCAGCCAAATCAGTCTTCTTGTATTGCTCAATATTCCAGCCCCTGACTCTGTGTCATTGTACAGTCTGTCTCCAGTGCCGGCAATGTACTCCTTCATTATCTCCATTGCTTAGAATCCCTAGTTTTCTTCAAAGCTTAATTCTAATGTCACTTCTAATAGGATGACCTTTCTTGAAACGTCCAGTTGCTAGTACCTCCCCTTCCCCCCCCCCCCACAAAACCTACCTCTTATTTTCTCTATACTTATATATGGTTCCTAGGTAGTGAAGCAGGTAAGCCTTCTGGACCTGGAGTCAAGAAGACCTGAGTTCAAATGTAGCCTCAGGCACTTCATAATTGTGTGACTCTGGGCAAGTTACTTAACCTCTGTTTCCTTTGTTTCATCTGTCCTCCTATGGGATGAGTTGTTGTGATGATAAAATGAGATAATATTTACAAAGCCCTTTGCAAATTTTAAAGCACTATATAAATCATAGGTAGTAGTAGTAATAGGAGGAGGAGGAGATGTTTCTCTCAACAGAATGTAAGCTCCACAGGGAATATTATATTTTTGTCTTTACACCCACAACATCTAGTATAGTGCCTAGCACATAAGCACATAATAAGTGCTAAGTGACTGATTTTTAAGGCCTATATTGACTAGAAGTAGAGATCATAAGGAAGGACCTTGCTGCTTAGAATAGAAAGGATGGAGATATTGGATGAAGAGAGAAGTGGCTGGTCTATTCAACTGTTCCCTGGCTTACTTCAAGATCTAGCTCAGCCCTGGAGTCTTGAGAATCTGAATTCAAATGCTGTGTGACCCAGGGCAAGTCAAAAATGCCTCAAAAATGAAAAAAAAAATCCAGTCATATTTTTCTTCCTGGAGGAGACTTTTCTCAGATGCTCCCTGCCCTCAGCTACTAGTGCCTTCCCCTTTAAGATTACCCTCCATCTACTCTGTATAAATCTTGTATATACCTACTTATTTACATGTTGTCTCCACTATTAAATTATGAGCTCCTTGAGGGCAGGGAACATGTTGTTTTTTTTTTTTGCCTTTCTTTGTATCTTTAGCCCTTAAAACATTGTCTGAAACATAGTTAAGAGCTTAATAAGTCTTCTTGGTTGACTGTTAAAAAGGAAGGAAGGAAGGAAGGAAGGAAGGAAGGAAGGAAGGAAAGAAGGAAGGATACAATTTGTTATAGATAGCTTGGTAGAGGTGGCTAGGTGGTGCAGTGAATAAAGCACTGGCCCTGGAATCAGGAGGACCTGAGTTTAAATCTGGCCTCAGACACACTTACTAGCCGTGTGACCTTGGGCAAATCACTTAACCCCAATTGCCCTGCCTTCCCCCCTCCAAAAAGCAATATAGATAGATAGATAGATAGATAGATAGATACATTAGTAGATAGCTTTTTAAAAGCAAGTAAAATTAGAGACAAAATTATAATGATTAAGCTTATCCTCAAAGAAAAAATATGAGAAGGCTTCTTACTTTGCAAAGGTGAAAGACTATGGATATAAAAGAGTTTCTTTAGATTTTTATCAATAAATAATTTAAAATTTTTTTTATGTTATTGACTGGTTTTGCAAAAGTGTCTTCCCCCCTGTTTTATTTGTCATAAGAAATGTCTTTCTGGGAAAGGGAGAGCATATATAGCAGGAATTATAACAGATATATAAACAGAAACTATTAATAAAAATTATTTTAAAAATTTAAAAATGCTGTTATAAATGTTTGAATATAGAGGACATTTTGCTGTGTCTTTGACATCTTTGGGAGTATATGCCTAGTAGGGGTCAAAGGGAATATATAGTTTAGTGACATTTGGGGGCATAAATCCAAATTGTGTATGGAATTGTTGGACCAAATTATATCTCTACCACATTAACGTCCCTGTATTCCCTGAAGTTTCTCCAACATTTATTAATTTTGTCTTTTATCATCTTGACCACTTTAATGGCTATGAAATAAAACTTCACAGTTGTTGATAACTTGTATTTCCTCTTTGGAAAACTGCTTCCTTTGACCACTTATATATTGCGGAATGGCTCTCGTTCTTATATTTTTTTTTTATTATTGCAGTTATTGAGTATATTTTTAATGGTTCTACTTAATTCATCGTTCACTGGTTCAGAAAAGTCTTCCTAAACTTCTCTGTAAATTTTACATACATTTCTTTTTTTTTAATTTGATTTGTTTATTTACTTTTAGTTTACAAGATTCAGTTCCATAATCTCTTGAGTTTCAAATTGTTCTTATACATTTATCTCAATTTCCTATACATCTTGGATCTCAGACCTTTATCAGACATGTTTGTTGCAAAGCTTTTATCCCACAATTAATTTTCCTCTAATTCTAAATGCATTGATTTTGCTCTTGCAAATACTTTTCAATTTTACGTAATTGAAATAGTTCATTTTCTCTTTTTTGATCACCTTTATCCCATGGTTAATAAAGAATCTTTTCCTAGCTTTTTGTTCCCCTCTAATTATTTGTAAATGGTTTATTTTTTATATTTATGTCTCATAACCATTTTAAATTTATTGTGGTATATGTTATAGGATGTTAATCTAAGACTAATTTCTGCCAAGTTCTTTTCCAGTTTTTCTAAGAATTTTGTTGAGTAGGGGGTTCTTACTCTAATAGTTGGTGATGAGCTTTTACATGAAATTATAGCAAAGAATGTCTTTATTCTAGTGAAAGGTATTTCCCATGGCTAAGGTCTATGAGACACCGGAACATGTTACTAAGTTACTAAGGAATATTAAAGAAAATTAATGAAAGAGAACCATCTACCGTGTTTATGTGCTTTGTGTTCAAAGACAGAGCCATGGACTGGATGATCCCATGAAGATTCCTCTAGTCCTGATTTTCTATCAAATACAAACCTTCCAACTCTTCTTTTTTCCAGATGTAAAGGACTTCATTGTTTTGTTTTGCTTTGGCTCATGTCTTGCAGAATAATGAAGCTGATGCCATTTGTGTTGATGGTGGCTTAGTCTATGAAGCGGCTATGGATCCCTTTGATCTGAAGCCTATCATAGTTGAAGACTATGGCTCTGAAGAAGGTGGGTTCTTCCTAATGTGAATCTATTGACTTATATGCCAGGAGATCTCATAGGTCTTTGAGTGTTTATAGAACAAATCTTGGTTGTTCAGAAATTGAAGTTGGCTTTTAGTACCAGGAGAGATCTTTTAGGAAGTAAAGGAATGGGGTTTCTGCCAAAAACTCCTCCTCAACTGCTGGAAATGTCCTGGGTGACAGAGGCCCTGATGCAACCCACATACCTCACTCACCTATATTTCTACTTCTTCGTTCCTCTTAGAGACACACTTTTGGTGATGAGGAATCCAGACAAATGATAGAAATGTGAAACACACACACACGCACACACACACACACAC
>CM053582.1:221988107-222055063 GCA_028627135.1 Pseudochirops cupreus
ACAATGACTAAATATCATTAATCACAAATACAGTCATTAGAAAGCCACACAAACCCTCCACCCCTCAGTGTCCAGAAAACCTCAATTTCATCCAAGGGGAAGCCTTTACTTCATCTTGACTCGGGGTAGTCTCTCTGATTCCCTGGATTCCCCTCCATGGTCCCAGCTCCCTCCTGAATCCACTAAACAGTCACCTGGATTCAGAAGCAGACAGCTCCCAACTCCTTGTCCAGTCTTCCAAGCAGTTCTTGTTATACACTGAAGTTCACAGGGTCCAGCGCATCTCAGACCCTTCACCATTTCTCTTGCCTGGAACTCAAGGATCAGCCAGGCCACAAACAAAGTCTTTTCCTGGTCATGTTTCTTCAGTTCTCCAGCCCTTCAGATTGCCCTAGAACCCAGAAAGAATATCAGCCTTCCAGGCAGCCTTCCAGGCAAGCCCTCTCAGCCTTCCAGGTGGCCTTCACCAGATTCTGGTCTCAGGAAACTCTATCTCAGTTTTCAGTCAGCTTCCATATGCTGGGAGAGAAACCCTCCCTCCCTCTCTCTCTTTCTCTCTCTCTCTCTCTCACATACATACATACACACACACACACACACACACACACACACACACACACACACACACACACACACACACCTCAGCCAATCCCCTTCTTCCACATCAACAGGGGAGTTCATGCCTTCTCAACAGTGGGACAGAGTTTGCACCTTCCACACTTAGCCCCAAGGTACTAAGTGCTAAGTATCTGCTAAACTGATTACTGTTACAGGGATATCCTTCAGGGGGAACAATAAAAAATATTCCAGTCAAAAAAACTTCCTGAAATAGACTTTAGATATTATGCAACTGCCATGTATGGGGCTTCATAACTCTTTCATTTACTTAAGCGGAACTTTTGAAAGAATATCTTGCATTCCCAAATTCAGCAAGCATGTATTAAATACCCACTAAGTTCAGAGCATTGTGGTGGGTGCTGGGGAAACAGAGGTAACAGCCCTTACATTCTGCTGTTGGGGAAAGGTGGGGAAGAGGGAGAGGAGAGTGAATAACATGTACATAGATAAGTAAATAATATCTGCAAAGTTAATATAAAGTAATTTCATAGAATCATACATTCAGCGTTGGAAGATATCTTAAAGGTGATCTAATCTAACCCTCTTATTTTATAGAGAGAATAAGTGGCAAGGGGATTAGACAATGTCATGTGTATGAGGTGACGCATGAGCTGAGTCCTGAAGGGAGCTAGAAATTCCAAGGGGCAGTTGTGAGGGAGGGTGGCATTCCATGTGTGTGGAAAATGTATGAAGGCAAGAGGTGGAATGTCACTTATGGAGAATAAAATGTGGGGCAGTTTGGCTGAAACATAAAGGCTATGGGGGGAAGTGCTTAAGAACGAGCGTTTTTGTAGCATTTACTACAAAATGCTTTACAAAGATTATCTCATTTGAGCCTCATAATTGCCCTGGGTATGGTTACCTCCCGATATCTAATACAAGGGAAAGAGCTCCCATGTGTAAAGTACGCATGTGAGACCAAAGGCGACTCCCCACATAGGTGGTATGGTGCTATTATCATCCCTGTGCCACCCCATTTTATAGATGAGAAAACCGAGACCGATAGAGTTTAGGGGATTTGTCCAGGGTCACACAGGTAGTAAGGGTCTAAGGCTGGATTTGAATTCATCTCCCTGATTCCAGGTATGAGTACCACTGTGCCACCTCCCTGCTTCTGTCTTGTGAAATCAGTCTGAAAATGTAATCTGGAGCCTGATTGTATAGGTCCTTTTTAATGAGAATTAAGAACTCATTTCTCAAAATTTTGTCATGAAAGTCAAGGGAGTTTTCTCGTTGTTCCTTTCCTTATCAGGTAAAAGTGAAAAATCTGAGACCCCCCCTGATATCTTCCTATAAAGGATAGAGACTATTGCTCTAGAAATCTTCCCTAATCCTCTACCTCTTACAGAACGGCAAATTTACTCGTTTGCTTTGGCTGTTGTGAAGAAAGGAACTGATTTCCAACTCAGAGATCTCAGAGGCAAGAAGTCCTGCCACACTGGCCTGGGCATGTCAGCTGGGTGGGTCATCCCCATTGGGAAACTTGTGCAACTTGGCGTGTTGGACTGGAATAATATCAATGATCCTATTGAGAAAGGTAAGCTGGCAAGTGGACTGAAAGCACTAAATTCAGTGAGTGGCTTCTGGTGGCCTGAAACTATGTTTAAAAATTGATGGTTTGTGACTAACATGCATCTTAGTTATAGAACTAATGTCACATGGTTTGTCATAACATGACATAATAATAGACATAATACGACATAGCATTGCATGACTGCACATGGATAACTATATCACATTGCTTGCCTTCTCAATGAAGGAGGAGGGAGGAAGGGACAGCATTTAGAACTCAAAATTTTAAAAAATGAATGTTACAAATTGTTTTTACATGTAACTGGGGAAAAAATCAAACATTAAATAAATATATTTTAAGATGATGTTTTACAAAGCCAACAATTTTTACTTGCCTTTGTGTGTGAGCTTTGGACACACAGTAAGTAATGTCTGAACTTAGATGTTCAAGAAAATGATTAGACCAGAGACTCTGAACCTTTTTTGTGTCCTGAACCCTTTGGCAATCTGGTCAAACCTATGGACCCTTCCTAGGAGACTACTCTTAAATACATAAAATAAAATATGAATGATTACAAATGAAAACTAATTAAATTGAGAAGCAGTGATCAAAATATTTTTAAAACAAGTCTCAAGAACCCTTGAATTCTAGACAGATGAGAATAAGCAACAGACACAACACATTTGGCCACTTGAGAGGTAACCACCAAAGCTTTTGGTGCATAAAAGTTCTATCTTGTAAAAGATACATCTTCTAAAGCTTTGTATTTTTATTCACATTCTTATTTCATACCTGAAGCTTAATTTCCTTCATGCTTACCTGCATTTTGTTACTCACATTGCATACATAGGTGTATACACATGGAGATTTATTCACAGCAGACACATAGAAACACATACACACATAATACACCACATACGTACACACATTCACACATACAAATACACACTACACTCATACCACATACATATACTTGCACATCACATATGGATACACACATGCACATGTATACTCACACCACACATATATACTCTCACCATACATGTATATACATGCACAAACACCTTCTACATATACCTGAACAAACTATCATCATCACATGCACACATAAACACAACGAAAGGACACATGCATGCATACATGTACTCACATCACACACATACATATATACACATATACTCAGGGAAAGGACACATACACACATATACTCACATCACTCACATCACACACACACACACACACACACACACACACACACACTCACATCACAGATGCCCAGTCATCCCATGCACATACAATCCTCAGCTGTTCCATGACTTGTCCTTTCCTCTGTGCAGCGGTAGCTGAGTTCTTCTCTGCCAGCTGTGTGCCCTGTGCTTTTTGGACGAATTCTCAGCTGTGTCACCTGTGCACGGGAGTGGGGCCTGACAAGTGCGCCTGCTCAGACAGAGAACCTTACTTTGGTAGCTCAGGAGCTCTCAAGTGAGTGAGACCCTCCACTTAATTGAAATTCAGATATTATCTGAGCTGCAAACATTTTCTGTCTCCTATAAATTTATTCTGGTTCCCTTAAAAACCTTATCTTAGCTTCACTCATCCTCTCTGTATCTTCCCCATCGTACCTGAGTAGGAAAACACAAAGTTGTCTGTGCTTCCTTTCCTTTCTTTTCTTTTTTTAAAAGCTTTTATTGATATTTTATGTTTCTGAAATCATCATGGCTACCCCAAGAACCCCTCCCATAGAACCATCCCATATGATAAATAGTATTTTTTGAGAGGAAAAAAATCAGCACAACTGCTTGGTACATTGAAAAAGTCCCAAAGTATACACAATGTGTAACACGTATGCACCCCTCACCTCCACCAAGGGGGTAGGTCAAGGGTGTCTTCCCATCTCCATTCATGTCTTGTTGATCTTTATAATTTTGTTACATTGGCTTTTGACTTCCAGTTGCTTCATCGTTCTTTCCATTTATACTATTGCTGTCACTGTGTGTAGTGTTTTCTTGACTCTGCTAACTTCTCTCTGTATCAGCTTATGTAAATCATTTCCAAGATTCCCTGTGTCTACCACAGACATCATTTCTTTCAGCTCAGTAAAATCCTACTACACTCATGTACTTCTATGTGTTTAGCCATTCCCCAATTGATGGCTACTTTCCTTTTTTCTTTCCACAGCACTTAGGTCAAGAATTCATATTCCATGAGCTGAAAGAAGTTTCAGTGTCATTTCACCTACCCCCTCTATTTTTGAAGTGGGAAAACAGGCTCAGGGAAATTTAGTGATTTGCTTTAGGTAACAGGAATTTAGTTTCTCTACCTTCGTTAGGGTATGCTCTTTCTATTTCTCCTCAGTCTCACCTCACAGATGAATTGGGAAAAAAAAAGGTTCTGGAATAGAAAATGGGCTATAGTATCTGAGCATCTCTGCCTGAGGATATCCCTAGGATACTAGAAAAGGGCTCCCCACCTAGAAAAAGAGTCCCCTGATGGAGGTTTCACTCACACTAAGCCTAGACTCAAGAAGACCTAAGTTTAAACCCAGCCTCAGATACTTACTAGCCAAGTGACCTTGGGAGAGTCACCTAACCTGTTTGCCTCAGTTTCCTCAACTGTAAAATGAGGATCATAATAGCACCTACCTTCCAAGGTTGTCGTGAGGATCAAATGAGATCATATTTGCAAAGCACTTAATGTAGTGCCTGGCACATAGTAGGCACTTAATAAATGGGCTTTCCTTTGCCTTCCCTTCATGTTAAGATTCTTAAATATTCCTTTTTTTTCTAGATTTTTTTTTTGTCTTGTCTTTTCAGTAATCAGTGGAGAAAGGAGCATACAGACTTCATGCTTTGACCTTTGTTAGGTACTATAGGAATACTGAAGAACTAAAAAGCATAGTTTCTGTATTGAAATAGTTCATAGTCCAGGAGCAAAGGCAAGAGTAACACCCAAGAAAAAAATAGTCAACTATACAATGAAGTCTAATGATAGCCAGCATTTCTATAGCACTTGGGATTGATTCTCTGCTCCCTGTGCTAATTTTGGCCTGATGCTTAACACTATCCGTACACGGGACCATCAGTTACAGCAAATGGAGAAGTCTTGGATGTTGTGGATAAGTTTACTTACCTTGGCAGTATGCTTTCCAGGGATGTACACATTGATAATGAGGTTGACATACGCATTTCCAGAGCTAACTTGGTGTTTGGGAGGCTCCAAAGGAAAGCATGGGAGAGAAGAGATGTTAGACTGACTATCAAACTGAAGGTCTACAGAGCCATTGTGCTGATCTCATTTTTGTGTGCCTGTGAATCCTGGACAGTATTACGGTGCCATGCCAGGAAATTGAATCGCTTCACTGGAATTGTTTTAGGAAGATTCACCTAGCAGAATAGGGTACTGACTACTGAGGTCCTTTCTCAAGCTAAACTGCCAAGCATTCAAACTCTGTTTCTGAGAGCACAACTCTGATGGGCTGGCCATACTGTCCAAATGCCAAATGATGCTTGCCCCAAAGACTATTTTATAGAGAACTCACTCAAAGAAGGCACTCACTGGGAGGTCAGAAGAAGTGATACAAGGGCACAGTCAAGTTCTCTCTGAAGAACTTTGAAATCAATTGTGTGACATGGGAGACACTGGCACAGGACCACCCAACATGGTGCACCCACGTCAAAGAAGGTGCTGGACTCTATCAGCAAAGCAGAATTGCAGTAGCTCAGATGGAATGGGATGTGCACGTTTAGAGACATGTCCACCCCAAATGTTCATATGGACTATTTGTTCCCCAAATGTGGCAGAGCCTTCTGAGTTCATATTAGTCTGATCAGCCAGTTGGACACTGTACCTTGACTGTAACATAGTGATATCTTTTCAGTCTTCTTTAAGAACAAAGGACAACAACCAACCAACAGTTTACGGAGGGGTTTTACATATGTTATCTCATTTAATACTCACAAATCTAGGAAGCAAGTGCTATTATTTTACAGATGAGGAAACTGATGATGAAAGAAGTTATGTGACTTGCCCAGGGTCACACAGCTAAGTGTCCCTAGAGGGATTCAAACTCAGAACTTCCTGATTTCAAGTCCAAATTTATCCATGGGACCACCTTGCTGCCATATGACCAAGTATTATTACATATTATTAAGTTCTGATTTGTGTGGTATAGTTTCTTGATGTAGTGGCAAGACTTCAGAATTTAGAATCAGGAGACCTGGGTTTGACTCCCAGCTCTGCCACTACTACCTGTGTGGCCTGGGGAAAGTCACTTTACTCTTCAGGGACTCAGTTTCCAAATGAGAAGGGTAGAATTAGATGTACTCTGAGGTTCCTACCAAATCAGAAAATCCATGACTGACCACTTCAGGAAGTCAGATGCATTAGCAATGGCTGGACTCTAACCATTCTTATGTTTCCCCTTTTCTTAGGTGCCTAAAGGATGGTGTTGGAGATGTGAGTTTTATGGAGCATACAACTCTTTTAGGTAACTACCAGAGTCTAGAAATCCATCTCACCTCTGGGCCCAGTCTTGAATATTGCTCAACTTCAATCTTGCTCACTCTGTTTCCTAAGCTTCTGCTCTTCCCTATATCCCTCCTGGGAAGAGCAAAGAAAAACATCCTTCATGATGATCTTATTTTTGGCCTAGACTTCCTCCTCTGAAAGTTATACTCAGATTCATAGCATTTCTTAGGGTTGCATTCAAACATAGGCCATGAGCTCCCATCCAATTTTTTCTCCTACCAGACCATACCCAGGGATGCATTAACTGAAAGCAAAGGCATTTAATGAAACAGAATATCAATACTGAGAACGTAGAGGGGCGGCTAGGTGGAGCAGTGAATAGAGCACCAGCCCTGGAGTCAGGAGGACCTGAGTTCAAATCCAACCTCAGACACAAACACTTACTAGCTATGTGACGCTGGGCAAGTCATTTAACCCCAATTGCTCAGCCTTCCCCCCTCCAAAAAGCAAAAAAAAAAAATATAGAAAAATTCCCTCCTCTGCCCACAAAGGGTACACCTTCCCACAGATTCCCATGCCACTAGTGGGAGAGGAAATGCACATAGACAGCAAGGATCATATCCCCATTGGAACAAGTCAAAAAGCCAAGTCAACAAATATGTAAGCACGTACTATGTGCCAGACACATTGAGAATATAAATACGAGCAGAAAGAAAGACAGTCCCTGCCCTCAAGGAGCTTGCATTCTAGTGGGGGAACATAATACATGAAAAGAAACTGAAAAAGTCGGGGGTGGTAGGAAAACATGCATGACATGTGCCAGATACAGGAGTATGGTAGAGAAAGTTCAGAGGAATGAAAATGTGGTTGGCCTGGGTATCCTTTTTAGAATGAAGGTTCCAGGAGGAACCAGTCAATCAGAGGGAGAAGCCACAGGGGAGACAGATACTTCCAATATGAGAAATAGTCCAAGGGTAGCATGAGTTTCCAAGAGTAGGAGGTTTCTGTGCCATGGTAGAGAATACCTTTCTGCCCACAGAGCTGCTGACTGATACTTACCCTAAGAGGTGATGCTAACTCAGCTCTTCTGCTGGATGGTTTTCTCCTTGGTTTTACCAATAATAAAACCAATTATTGGTTTTACCAATAATTTCTCTACTGAGCTGCTACTGTCCTCTACTGGATTGGTTTTTTTTAACTGAATTGTAATTATTTTTAATAGCTTTGCCTCTGTTGAATTTGGTCTGACAAGCTCTGGTCAGACCCAGCCTCCCAGGAGGAGATTGCAAGGCATTAAATTAGAGAAAACTGAAGGATGGATGGCAGAGGGGATAGCTTTTCCCTTGGACCTGTGCTCATTTGCTTTTGTTTTGTTCCTGATTCTTTCAGAGACACTCTCAACTACGACTGAAAGGGATGAATTTGAGCTACTCTGTGAGGATAATACCAGGAGACCAATGGATGAATATAGGAAATGTTACCTAGGCAAGGTCCCTGCTAATGCTGTTGTGACCCAAAGAGTGAATAGCAAGGAAGATCTGATCTGGAGTCTTCTTTCTGAGGCACAGGTATAGACCATCTTCTCTTCGTACTTAGTTTTCCTTATCTAGACTCCCAAGGATTTTTCCCTCTCTACCTGTATGCCCCTCTTTAGGCAGCTAGCCGGCACAGTGGATAGACCAGTGGCTCTGGGGGACAGGAAGACCTGAGTTCAAATGCAGCTTCAACCACTTCCCAGTTGTGTGAAATGGACAGGTCGCTTAGCCTCTGTCTGCCTCAGATTCTTTAACTGTAAAATGGGGATAAATAATTAATTATTATATTAATATATTATTAAAAATAATAAATTAATAATAACCTACTCCCCAGTTGTGAGGATCAAATGAAATAATACTTGTGAAGCACTTAGTGTGGTGCCTGGTACACAATAGGTGCTTAATCAATGCTTCCCCCCTTCCTTAAATACTTTTTGATTCTAGAAGATACTTCTCCCTATGCCAACCTCCCGACAACAATAACACACACACACACACACACACAATATATATATATATATATATATATATATATATATATATATATATATGTAACTGTGTAATATTCATACATCATCTCCATATAACACTTTACAGTTTCTGAGACTTTTTTGGGTACACTACCTTCCATTGCCATTAAGGCACTATGCTGTATTGGAAAATTAACTGGACTGGAAGTCTGAAGACTTGGGTTCAAATTCTGGTCTTGCTTCTGACGACCTTGGACAATTCTCTGCAACTTTGCAGACTTTGGAAGTAATACCAGAACATATAAAATGGTTCAGTTTCTTGTAGCCTTGAAGTTCTCTGTAAATATTAAGTCATTCTTATCCTTTGGTTTTCACAACAGTGCTGTGAGATTGGCAGGGTTGCTATTACAGTTAACAGATGAGAAAACCAAGGTCTAGAGGTAGGAAACAGAACTTGAACTAGAAGTCAAGTCTTCAGATTTTGTCAGCAAACATTTATTAAGCCCCTAATGTTTGCAATATATATTGCTAGGGACTGGACAAAGGGATAAAAAGGAAATAGCTCCTGCCTTCAAGGAGTTTATATTTGGTAAAGGCAAAACAGTTGTATGGAGTGTCTTTATCTGAATCAGTATAACTCAAACCAACGTGATTGGAGGTCTGAGTGTCATTGACCATGTTAGAAACAGATCAATAACCTGTGAATTAGTAGGCAAGGCCAGCATGGGTGTGTGTGTTTGTATGTGTATGTATGAAAAGAGACGAATCAAAATATATTTTTAAAAAGCCAAGAAATGCACTCTTACTTCAAATACCATATATCATAGCTGTCCAAACTTCATTCTGTACTATGTATCCATGGAAAAACCTGTTCATTATGGAGACTGTATATCTCAATAACTCATCAGCTTCCCTTTCAGTATCAGATGGCATATAAGATGTTTCAAAAGAACCAAAGTTTGATCAATTCAATGATTCCCTCAAAAAGTGATGCTCTATGCACCATACATTGGTAGTATGTACTGTACAGACCTAAAGTCCATGAAGGCCATCTCCTGCAATGCTGATTCATTGATCAAAATTTCATGAGCCAGATGCTAAGCTATGCCATGGAGCAGTGGTTTATAAACATTTTGGGACCACTTTATATTCTTAAAAATTATGGAGGACTCCATCCCTAAAGATATGTTTTCATGGGTTATATTTATCAATATTTACTGTATTAGAAATTAAAACTGATCAATTGTTAAAATATTTGTTTATTAATTCATTCAAAAATGACAAGCCATTATATATTAACATAAATAACATTTTAAAGAAAATACATTTTCCAAAACAAACAAAAAACATTAGTGAGAAGAGTAGCATTGTCTTACAAATATCTTTAATGTCTGGCTTAATAGAAGACAGTTGGATTCTCATAGCTGCTCTGGATTCAATCTGTTGTGACACATTGTTTTGGTTGAAATGAAGCATATAAAGAAAATCCAGACTCACACAGATATGTAGTTGGGAAAGGGAAGAATATTTATTAGGCAAAAAAATCTTAGTATTATTCTGAAAGTAGTTTTGACCTCACAGATTCCCTGAAAGGGTCTTGGCAACTGAGAAATGGAAAGTCCTTCTACAGAGAAATCCATCAGAATCTCTATCCACAGTCACAACTATATTTCTCTCTATGGACCAATTTTATTCAAAGATTCCTTTCCCCTTTTGGCCTTTTCCCTTTTGCCCCAAGCATTCTCCTCTTGAATCTCATGTTCTTGTCCTTTTAAACATGGAGTTATGCCCTCCCTGGTCATCTGCTTTCACTCATGGTTCTCTTTTCCCTTGAATAGAAAAGGTTTGGCAAGGGCAAATCAAAGACATTTCAGCTCTTTGGTTCCCATCATGGAAAAGATCTGATGTTTAAAGACTCAACCAAGAGGTTTCTGAGGCTCCCTCCAAGGATGGATCATGAGCAATACTTGGGCTATGAGAACATGAAGGCTGTGAGAACTCTGACAATGTGTAAGCAATGACTCTAGGCCATGCCAGAGGGGGCTGGGCAGTCTGATGGGAGCAGTCCCTAATAACATTAGTTTTGCTGCAGGAATTAAGAGACATCTTAGTATTTTGGGGAGTATCGTACTTTGTGTCCCAAAACATTTCCCTAAAATTAATAAATGAGTGAATGAATAGGCAGATAAATAAGTAGATAGATAGATAGATAGATAGACAGATAGATAGATAGATAAACTCTGGCAAATTAACAACCAGGGGAACTAAAATCCAGAGATTTTAATGACCTCTTTCCCACAGGTTTTCACAGACTCCTGACTCACAGTTTTTTGATCTATTGTCAAACAACTCCAATTACTCCCTTACCATAATTCTCTTTTTACTTGAGTCTGGTGAACCACTAGACACACTTGGCTTGTTGTGTTGTGGGCTTCTCTGGCACTCTGGTGAAATCTAGAGACCCCTCCTCAAAATGCTTTAAAACAAAAAGTCATAATTGGAGGAAATGTTAAATTTTGGTGAGAGGTTAGTGAAAATAAGAATATTTTTCTTTTTCCAATAGAAATCTCCAGACCTCCTGCAATCTATCCACAGACCCCAGATTAAGAAGCTCTGTATTAGACTGTTCAGTACCAATGTAGGCACACATGTCTACAACCCTGTGCTGTGCCTCTGTGCTGCCTACAACCCAGTGTCCATTGACAAAGTACAGAGAAAGTTTTCAGAACATCCCTTCCAATTTCTTGCTGTGAAATTTCCTCCCTTAACATAAAAGACCAGAAAATCTCTCCTGCTTTGCCAGTTCCAACCTGTCACCATGGAGGAAATACAACATCCTAGAATATCAGAGCCAGAAGGAAAATGACAATCATCCGATCTTCCCCATTCATTTCCTAGATAGGGAAATTGAAAGCTCAGTGCGGGGGAACTGACTTGCCCCAAATTGCACATCAGTGTTAGGTCAGTTAATTTACTTTGGAAGTATCTGGAAAGTTGCTTGTCAACTAAGATAAACCATCCTACTAGAGGAGAGAGCACCAGGTTAGGAGTTTGAGTTTGAATCTTGGCTCTGTTCTTTCCTACGTGAACTTGGACAAATCATTCAATTCAGTTTCTTCATCTGCAAGATGATGAGATTGGACTATATTATTTCTAAATTACTGATCTTACACTTTACTCCCCAGCACAGACTCTTCAATCTAGTGACATTGGTCTCCTGACTGTTGCTTGAACAAGACTCTCCATCTCTCTCCTCTGGGCATTCTCTCTGACTGTCCCCCAGGCTTGGCATGCTCTCCCTCCTCATCTCTGCCTCCTGGCTTCCCTGGTTTCCTTTTAAGTTCCAGCTAAAAGCTTACCTTCTGTAAGAAATCCTACCCAATTCTCCTTAATTCTAGTACCTTCTCTCTGTTGATTATCTCAAGTTTTCCTGTCCATAGCTTGTTTGTACCTAGTTGTTTGCAAATTGTGTTGCCCATTAGACTGTGAACTCCTTGAGAGCAGACTCTCTTTTTCCTTTCTTTGGATATTTAGCACTGAGCACATAGTAGGTACTTGTTGACTGACTGAACTTCCAACTCTAGATCTTGTGATTTGCTAACATTTTTGTTTGTCTTTCTCCTTCAATAGCTGTTCTACTTCTTGCTGAGTCTTGCTGAATAGGAAAGGAATCCATTTCTGGGAACTTTTTTAGATCTCCTTTCTAGACAATCACAAGGAGTTATTTGTTAATAGCTTTGGATTTTGTGGATCTGCCTTGTCAACGTGAATCAGGATATTAGGATCAGCGTTGTGAGTTGTGTTTGAATGCTGACACCATCTTCAATTAACATTGGTGATGTATTCATAATGAAAATCTGGGCTGTATGATCCACATAGTAAAATTCATTAGTTAGAAAGATAGTAAAATTAGGTATAAATCCAGCAGTTCATTAACTTAGATCTGGAAAGGACTTCAGAAGTTATCTCATGAAACCTCCCATTTTACAGATGAAGAAACTGATGTCTAGGCAGTTTGGGTGATTTGCCCAAGGTCCTACATATATTAAGTAATAGAATTGATATTTGAACCCAGGTCATAGGACAATAGATTCAGAACTGGGAAAGATCTTACATGTTATCTGTGTCAACCCCTTCATTTTACAGATGAGGAGAGAGAGACAGACAGACAGAGACAGAGAGAGATACAACCCTTTTGTTTTCTAGATGTGGACAAGGAGATCCATAGAGTCTTTCCACGAGGGTGCCTTTTTACTCTCTGTCCCCCATGCCTAGAAAGTTCTGTCATCTAATCTCTGCTTCTTCATTTCCCTGGCTTCCTTCAAGAGTTAACTCATATGTCACATTCTGCAAGGAGACCTTTTCTGATCTCCCCAGCTGCTTCCCTTCCCCTCTCAGATTACCATCCACCTACACAAAAGTGTCCTGGGGCCAGTTTAAACCAGCTCACAAGAGTTGATTGTTAAATTTGCAATGTGAGCATTTACACATCAAAAATCCGCAAACCAGATCTTGATTCATTGTGTTGTTGATTGTCTAGACTTAAGAAAGGGATAGAGAAAATGTTGGTAGTAAAATGACAAAATATTGACAATGTATATTAAACTTGTTGTAGACTTAATACTTTTTTTGAGACCTATTTGTTAAACATTTACCAGCACACTCCTTTCTGTATATATCTTGTATGAACCTAGTTATTTACATGTTGTCTTCTCCATTAAAATTGAATTCCTTGAGGGTTGGAACTATATTTTCCCTTTTTTTGTATTCCCAATGGTTAGCACAGTGTCTGGCACATAATAGGTATAAAAGAAATGTGTTAACTGACAAATGGGAACAAGTGGAAGGAAATTAGTTCTGGATGTAAAGTGCTCAGGAAGTCTCACTGTTAAAGGAAATGAAACAGCTGCTATTACTGGATAGCAACCTCTGTTTAAAGCTGGCAAGTCTCAAAATAAGTATTAGTACAGCCCCTCCTCTTTTTACTGCCTTAAGGAATAAATAGAAAAGCAAACTCTGACCTCTTTTTCTTCGTTCTGTTCTAGCTAAGACTTCTCCCTTGATCTCCAACCAAGTGAGGTGGTGCACAGTGAGCAAAGATGAAGAATCCAAGTGCTTTGAGTGGAGTATGGTCAGTGGTTTAGCCATTAAGTGTGTTGTGGCAGAAACCACAGAAGAGTGCATTGACAAAATTATGGTACAGAGCCTCCATATTGATGTTGCATATCCATTCTTGGGTTCTTGAGGACAGAGAACTTAGATCTGAATCCTAGTTCTCCTACTTACTTGGCAAGATGGTACAGGGGAGGGAGTGCTGTATTTGGAGTCAGAAGACCTGGCTTAGAATCCTAACTCTGCCTCTTACCACCTGTGTGGACTCCAACAAGTCACTTAATGATTCTGGACCTCAGTTTTCTCATCTATAAACTAAAGGGGTTAAACCTGATGACCTTTAAGCTCTAACTCTATGGTTACATGATCCTAAGTTGGAATTAGTTGAATATGTAGCTCCATACTTCCCTATCACTCTGGACCCCTCTACAGGTATCTTGTGAGTCTGTCCTCTCCAAAACCAAATGGTCCCAAACACCTACCACTATGTTTACTTTTACCAGTCACCATACTACTTAGACGCAATGTAACAGCAATAACAGTATTGTTCCCATAAACTTTAGCTCACTTTCTCACAAATTGAAACACACTCATTGTGAAGAGTGGAATGTGTTGTAAACGTATGTATATATATATATATATATATATATATATATATATATATATAAAGACAAGGTTTACTAAAACGCTGATAGAGGGTGGGTGTGCTTCTAAAAATCTATAATATTGGCCAGACTCTTAACAAATCTAAGTACCTTAAAGGAGACAAGATGGACCTTATACACAGAAAGACTTTGGGAGGGATCTAGGAGTGGCCAAGTAGTCTGGGAGGTATATATACATACATATATATATATATATATATATATATATATATATATATATATATATATATATTTATGTATATATATGTATATGACAGTGGTCATTATTATTATTATTTTTTCTACATCTCTATTCCATGTAGCTGATCCTCTGAATAGTGTCTGGCAGAAAACCTAGTCTTGGGCCTTCATTTGCCAGGATAGTCACCTTGTCTACAATGAGGCTGTCCCAATGGAGGACTGCAAGGAAGATGGGACAGCAAACAGTCCAGTTGCTTTGCTAATGATCAAATGATGTAATATCTGTAGTGCTTTGCACAGTGCCTAGCACGTGGTATGTTCTTAATAAATGCTTATTCCATCCATTCATCCCTCTAATTTTGCTCTGCCATTGTAGAAAGGAGAAACTGATGCCATGAGCTTGGATGGAGGATTTATCTACACTGCTGGCAAATGTGGTCTGGAGGTTGTCCTGGCAGAGAATTATAGTAAGTTGATTGAGACCTTCCCTTAGTAATTGACTCTATCTGGTTCATAGAAAAGTGATTATTTCAACACATAGATTTTACTGGCTGTTTAAACAGGTTGGACATGCATGGATGGCAGGCATAACAGAATGGTCAATAATCATGAGAAGCTTAAGTAATTTTAAGTTCAGAGATCATCAAAACATCTTAGTTTAGTCATTTATTTTAAATTTCTCTCATCATATTGAAGAGGGTGAGAGGGAGATGGATTTCTAGGAAATCCTTTGAGGGTTCTTTTAGTCTGAAAGAATTACCAGGTACAAGCTATCTTGGCAGGTTTGTAAAAGTTTATTATGCTTTTCAGTGGGCAGGGGGGTGTCAGAGAAAGCCTGCAACCTGCAGGAATTAGGGATACTGATTATATAGTAATAAAACCATAAATCTGATGTCAACTATGCTAACTAGGTGTGCAAAGGAGGGATTTGGGAGAAGTTAAGGAGTGATCAGTGCCTAAAGGGACATGCACTTTTTATATCAACTGCGCAGATGTATTGCCCATAATTCACTGGGAGAAAGCCTGAGCGGGGGCTACCAGGAGGTGTGGTTTTTGCCTTAAAACGTCACAAAGTCAGCCAGAGGTCAATTTTGAATGAGAGGTACCCAGTCTATTAGCCATCAAAGTCCTTTTTGACAAGATGGATGTTGGGAAGCTGGGCTAATTGGGGATTCAGTATGTGTCTGATTTTGAGGAGTTATTTTACTGATGATGCATTGAAAGATTCATAGTTTGCAGCTGGACACTAGAACAAAGGAGGTATACATTTCTCTAACTAAGGATTTGTTTATGAGAATGCTCTTGAAGGATTCATAGGTATGGTTTGTTATTATACCAAGAAAGGATAATTATAGTTGGCAGAGTTAACAGTTTCAGGGAAAACACTTTTAGGCTGGGGTCAGGGAAGAGGCAGAGTTAATGCCTTTATAGCTGGGGGAAAGTGTGACTTTTACAACTTAATGGCACAGGCTGATGTTACAGACACAGGTAACTGAACACAAATGAGATTTGATAATGTTACAAAGGCACCCCAGCACCCCATCAATACCAAGGAGGAAGTTTCAGCTCTTCTCTCTGCCCCTGCCTATTCTCCAGGGGAAGGAGGGTCTAATAAGCAATAGAATGGCCACAAGGAAGAAAACAGGTAGAAAAAAGTAAAACAAAAAAGCCTGGGTTATCCACAAGCTGCATGATCAGATAATAACTAAATGAGCATTGACCAAATTCAATCAGATTCTTTATAAAATACACTTTATACTAAAATGTGGAAAACCAAAGGATTATGACGTCAAAGTTATTATTAAGGATGACTGATACTCAACTTAGTAAATGCTAATGAAGGAGGATCTCTCTTTTATCCTTGTACTTTCAGAGACTAAGGATCATGGTCGAGGGCCTCTTTGCTCCACTAAACCAGTTGAAGGTATGTCGATATTGGTAACACAGACAGTGGAAGTGTTGAAGTTTAGGGGTGTGACCCCAAATAGTGACATGTGGGTCCTGCCTCGAATGAATTCTACACAAGCCTTCTTTCAGTCAAAGACAAGGTTTACTAAAACGCTGATAGAGGGTGGGTGTGCTTCTAAAAATCTATAATATTGGCCAGACTCTTAACAAATCTAAGTACCTTAAAGGAGACAAGATGGACCTTATACACAGAAAGACTGTGGGAGGGATCTAGGAGTGGCCAAGTAGTCTGGGAGGTAACAGAGAAGGTCCAGGAATGCCAGGGACCTGGATGACTTGGACAAGGGAGAATGAGGTCTAGACAGGATCAAGGGTGGGAAGTAGTGGAGGGCTGGGTGGTTGGGAGGGTGCTATCTGGAAGCAACAGACAATGAAGGACTGGGCTAGGTTAGGGGTAACATGGAATTGGGAGATTGAGTTTAGACTACAATTGAAAGGCCCATTGACTAGGATAGGTTGATGCCTCAGGCGAACACTAGAGACTTGACCAAGTGGGAAAATTCAAGGAGAGCTCAGCAGAAAGTTCAAGGTGAGGTTTCCAGGACCTTTGAACAAATGGGACCCAAATTATTTTGGTGTAAGGGGCAAAGTTTTGGGCTAGAAAGAAATGTCTAATCCTTGAGGGGAAAAAAAAAAGCTGTAAAGAAACTCAATTTGATGAATCTGTAGAAAGCCAAGTTCAGTTATGAAAATGTGCAAGGGTTACTGGGTAATTGCTTCTGTGGCTGTCAGTTTCTGGATATGGCATAGCACCAGGTAAGGGACTATGAATTATTAGCCTAGGTGAAACTCAAGAACACATGAATAGTCTTTTAGTAACTGAATCTTGATCATGACAAAACCAACCAGCCCGGATGGAATGGCAATATCCAGCTCTAAAGACTTATGAATTATTCTGAGTGTAGTGGAAAGGGAAGAATGTAGAATGCAAGCTTCTTGTGGACAGGAGCCATTTTCATTTTAGTTTGTAGATCCCCTTTCCTAGTATAGTGACCCAAGAGTCTACTAGCACATTTGTTGTGCTAGTCATGTTTGACTCTTTGTGACCCCTTGTATGGGGGGTTTTCTTGACAGAGATACTGGAGCAGTTTGCTATTCCTTCTCCAGCTCATTTTACAGATGAAGAAACGAAAGCCAGTAGGGTTAAGTGACTTGCCCAGGGTCACACAGCTAGTAAATATCTAAGGCCAGATCTGAACTCAGGAAGATAAATCTTCTTGACTCCAGTCCTGACACTCTATCCACTGTGCCACCTTGCCAGCCTACTAGCACATAGTAGGTGCTTGCATGATGAAGAAGCAGCATGGTGTGGTTAATAGACAGATAGTTTCAGAGTCAGGACAACTGGGTACAAGTTCAGTGTCCAAAACATAGGAATGTCTCAATGTCTAGGAAACTCTGAATCTCTAAGTCACAGAAATGCTACTGTACATCTCTATTGATGAGGGAGTTTCCTCAGTGAAAAGTTCCCTACAAAAATGGCATCACAGGTCAGAACTGAAAATAACTAAACAAATGACTGTTGAATGGAATATGTATTGAAGGAAAAGATACAAGTTTCCCTATGCTTATACTATATGCTAATAATTACAAAATCTGACAGATGATGTAATATTCCACAGCTTAAAAGCCCTTTCACATTCAGCCATCAGGTTTTGGTTTTTTTTAACGTCTCTGAAATACCCAACACTATTCCTTGGAGGGAGGATCCTGAGGGAAGAAGCACCTCATGCCATTCATTTATTAGGGCATTAAATATGTAAGGGATCTTCAAGAATCCCAGAATTTCAGTTAGAAGGGTCCTTGCACTTCATCTACTCAATACCCCTTTCCTCAATAGGAATCACTTCTAAATCTAGTGTCATTTCACAGATAAGGACATAGAGGCACAAAAAGGCCACATGCTTTTCTTGCGGTCATACAGTGAATTAGTGGTAGAATCAGAATGATTCCTAGATCTCCTAGTGATCTATGTCATACTAGTTCCATCAATGATCAACAGATCAGTTTTTAAAGTATTTTTTAAGCATCTATTGTATTCCAGCTCTTAGGGTTACAAAGACAAAAATGAAACTGTCTTTGCCCTCAAGGGGCTTATATTCTACTGAGGGAGAAAGAAATGTACATAAATGAGTGTATTAAAAATATATGGATGTGATCAGTGTCTTCACTGATAAAGTCAGTGTCCACCCTGACATGAGGAAACTCCCCCTACCAATTTAAGCTGGAACCTTCTATGAAACTTAATGTCTTAATTACAGAACTGCCTAGGCAGTGCTGAAGCGGTTGCAAGTGGAAAGTTTAAGCAGCACTGGCTTAGAATACTGAGAAGTTATATATTTGCCCACAGTCATCTAGTTAGTATGTGTCAAAGGCAGCATTTGAACCCAGGTCTTCCTGGTTCCTCAGTCAGCTGCTTCTAATAGAAAATATATATGAAAATAAATGCAAAATAATTTGAGAGAAGGTACTGTCAGATGGAGGCATCAGTAAAGGCCTCATTTAGAAGGCTATGCTTGAACTGAGCTTTGAAGGAAACTAGGGACTCTAAGAAACAAATATGAAGAGGGAGAGCATTCCAGGCACAGGCATAAACAGGAAGAAAAACAAAAGTAAGAAGGCCACTTTGGCTGGATTGCATAGTGTATAAAGGGCAATATTGTATCACAAAGCTAGCAGGGTAGCTTGGAATCAAGTTGTGAAGGGCCTCAAATTCAAAACAGTTAATTAACATTTATTAAGCACTTACTAGAGGAGGCTAGGTAGTGCAGTGGATAGAGTGCAGAACTTAGAGTCAGGAAGACCTGAGTTCAAATGTGATCTGAGACACTTATCAGCTATGTGACCCTGAGCAAGTCACTTCATCTCTGCTTGCTTCAGTTTCATCACTTGTAAAACAAGAATAATGTTAGCACTTACTTTATAAGATTGTTATGAGGATCAAATGAGATAATAATTGTAAGGCACTTGACCCAGTGCCTGGTCCATAGTAGGTGCTATATAAATGTAATGCTATACTAATAAATGACCTTAATATTAAAGACCATATTATTTTTAAAAATTAGAAAAGCAGATCATATGCCTCTCACAGCTATTGGTAGGTACTCTTAACTAAATGAAAGATACAGCGATTACAAGACTTGAAACTAAAAAGAAAACACAGAAAGCACCTACTATGTGCCAAGCAGTTAATTAAGCACTGTGCATACAAAGAAAGGAAAAATATAATTGCTGCTCTCAAGGAGTTCATAGTCCAAGTTGGGGATGGGAGTGGGGGGAGACAACAAGCAAAAACATATGAATAAAGAAGCTATTTAAAGGATAAATTGAAATAATCAACGGGGAAAGGCACTAGAATTAAGGGGGAATCATGAAAGGCATCCTGGGGAAGGCAGGATTTTAGCTGGGATTTGAAGGAAGCCACGGTAGAGAGAAGGCAGAGATGAGAGGGGAGAACATTCTAGGTGTAGTGGACAGTCAATGAAAATGACCAGAGTCAGGAGATGGAGTATCTTGTTTGGGGCTGGAGTAACCACATCTCAGGGTATGCTGGGGGAGGCATGTAAGCTGTAAGAAGACTAGACAGGAGTGGGTGGGGGCTAGGTTATGAAGGGCTTTAAACACCAAGTAGAAGGTTTTTGTATTTGACCTTAAAAATAACGATGATGTATTGAGTAAGGGGATAACACGGTCAGAGCAGTTTGTGTTTAACTTCAGAGGAGTCACGGAAGTGGATGTGAGAAGACTTACGCTTTAGGAAAATGACTTTGGTAACTGTATGGAAAAGGGATTGGGGCAGCAAGGTGGCACAGCGGATAGAGCAATTGGCCCTGGAGTCAGAAGGATCCCAGTTCAAATCTGGCCTCAGATACTTACTAGCTGTGTGAACCTGGACAAGTCACTTAACCCTGTTTGCTTCCAAAAAAAAAAAAAAGGATCAAAAAAGGAGAGAGATTGAATGGGAGACTATTAGGATATTCCAGGCAAGAAAGAGATAAATAGTACTAGAACATTAGATCTGGAAGAGATGTTTGAGATCATCAAGCTCAGTTTCTTCATTTTAGCAATTCTATAGCAACTCTAAATAGTTTCAAAACTGAACACTGTCAGGTGATTTAGTGATACATATGCCCATAGTGAGTGCCATCTATTGCTGGAGTAAGTCTATATACATCATGGAGCTCAGCTGTAGCTCAGTAAAAGTTCTGTTCGCAAAGGTCTAGAGCAGGAGAAACCTATGAATACCTTAAGTATGTAGCAACTTAAGAAAAATAGATGATAACTTTTGTTCCATGTGTTTAAAAAAATGAAGGCCAAAAAATAAGATTTTGAAAGCCTAAATTGAGCGGCATTATAATGTAGGGCAGGAAAGCCTGCCTAAAAAACAATCTGTTGATTATCTGAGCAAAAATCACCTACAACTTACTCAACAAGTAGCCATTCATTTCTAGTTGTAATTCCATGGAGGTAGAACCTACTACCTCTCAGAGCAGCCCATTCCATCTATATATACTTCTAACTATAGGGAAGCATTCCATTCCCTTAGACTGAACTTAAGAACTGTGTGACCTTGGGCTGATCAATTGAACTCTATGATTCTCAGTTTCTTCTTCTGAAAAAGACTGAGACTATAAAGGGAGGGAAGAAATGTGGGAGTTGGGGGAGACCTTCTTATGTACCCCTGCAGGGTGAAGAGAGGACTTGGGTGAGCAGAAACCAACTGCACCCGATGAAATGCCTAAATCAAGGATTCCTCCTGCCCCTGCAGTAATGTTTGCTTTTCTATGTATCTTGCAAGGTTATTATTCTGTGGCAGTTGTCAGGAAATCAGATGCTGCACTCAAGTGGGGTTCTCTGCAAGGCAAAAAATCCCGTCACACAGCAGTTAACAGAATGGCTGGTTGGAACATTCCTATGGGCCTGATACACAATCAAACCAATTCCTGTGAATTTGGTAAGAAAGTTGTCTGAGAGAAATAAGAACAGGGCCTTCCAGGGGTCAGAATAGGAATAGGGTAGAGTATGCAAACCTCAGTAAAATCACATTGCTCCCACCCACACAAAACATTTTTATACAGGTGAAATCAGGTTGAAATAGGCACAAAGAGCCTCCCTCTGAAAGGGAAAATAAATCACCAAAGAACCTGGGTGATAGGGAGAGTTTGTAAGCTGTCTTTCTATATATAGGAGACTCAAATCTTTGGGCATTTTTTAAAAAAATCATCAGCTGATAGTTATTTTCCTTTCCCTGAATTGGACACTTAATTGCCCATAGACTTTGTGAAGGTTCTTTATAAACCTCAAATTTATTTTAGATTCTGATATTGTGACCACATGCTCCTACTTAATTTAAGCAATTGTGCATATTAAAACAGAAGTTTGTGACATTGTGGGAGGAGTAGGGCATGATCAAGGAAGTTCCAGATTAATTTGATGAGTTCTCCACTTAACAGGATGAGATTGACCTTTGGGAACAGCAAAGAGGCATCCTCTCATGGAGCATAGGTGTGCTCACTGGTACTTTGAGGAGAGGTTGCAGGTGACGCAAGATGATTAGTTGACTAGGAGTAGATTTCCCTTTTGAGGAGAGAAACATCCCCACCTTTTTTCCTTTTCTTTATTTTAATTTTTTTTCTTTTCCCCCCTCTTTTCTCAACTGTTTTTGAAGCTGGGACGGGCCTTAGCAATCACAAGGCAGGGCTGAGCTTTAGGAACTATACTGTGTCTCTTTCTTCCCTAACACACTGCATCCCTCTAATCTAGAGGTTCTTAACCTTTTTTTTCCTGTCATACAATCCTTTGTCAGTTTGGTGAAGCCTATAGAGGGGAGCTTTATTGAATAACTTTTTCATACATCAAATAAAAACATATATGATTACAAAGGAAACCAAAGTTTAGTGAAAATAAATTCCCATCCAAATTCACAGACCCCCCAAGAGAGCCATGGACTCCAGGTTAAGACCCCCTGATCTAGAGGGTCCAATCTTGAAATTTTGGGAACCCTTAAATTTGGGAAGTCTTGAAATTGAGTTTACCTAGGAAACATATCCCAAAGTTGATGCTATGCAAGTAATCTCTTTTCTCTGACTAGAAAATTAGAATCCAGGATAATGCTGTGTGGGTCATTTAATCTCAGAGGAAGATACAAGCAGGGGTAAGGGTGAGGGTGGGAAAAACTGAGGGAAGATCTCCTGCAGAAATGATTTGAACTGAAGTTTGAAGAAAGGTATGAAAGTTAGGAGTTAGAGAGAGGAAGGAGGGCATTCTGGGTATGAGGGATAGCAAGTCCAAAGGCAGAGTCTGGAGATGGATTCTTCAAATTGTCATTAAGTGCTTGGGAGCCTTGGAGTAAAGAAACTTCACATAAAGAGTCTCTCACTCCCAGAATGCAGGTCTGCTTTGCTCCTTATTGGTCAGTAATCAGACAGACAGACACACACACACACACACACACATGCACGCATGCACGCACATGCATGCACGCATGCACACACACACATACACAGAGAGAGAGAGAGAGACAGAGACAGAGACAGAGACAGAGACAGAGACAGAGAGACAGAGAGAATAAGTTGGTCCTTAGTGTCTTATAGATCAGGACAAAGGACAGCTCCTTAAAACCCCTGTCCATTCCTGAGTCTTGGTCAAACTGTCATCTAGAGATGCTGTGTAATCTCTGTTACGCATCAGTGGGCAAGCTTACACTCCATGGGCAGGAGTTGCTCATGCCTTTTAGAGGCAACTCAGTTGCCTCTAAACTAAGGCTCATATTCTGTAATCTAACCAGGTTGATTTGGGGTAAAGTGATCAAGGAATGTTCTGATCACTCCCTTCATGCTTGTAAAGGGCAAAACTTCTATATTGATTTTGGTAGAACAATTGTCTTTACTCTGTGCAGATAAATACTTCAGTGAATCCTGTGCTCCTGGTGCTCATGTTAATTCTAGCCTCTGTGCCTTATGTGTTGGCAATCCAGAGACAGGGGATTTGAACAAGTGTGCTCCCAACAGCAAAGAGAAATATTATGGCTACACAGGGGCTTTCAGGTAAGTATGAGAGAGAAAATCAGTGTTCAGATAAAGAGTTATTTATTTTCCTTCCCTGAAGGCAGTTCATTTTACTAGGTCAGTAGACAGACAGCTATATCTTCCTCCTAAGAAATGAGTGATAAAGAGTTGTCTGAAGAAAAGCAATGGGTTTCCTCTATTCTACATGATCTAAACTCAGCAGGATGGAATACTACTGGTTCCTAGCCCTCTGCTTAAACCCTAGTACTGTGATTTCATTAGAATAGAGAACTCCTAGGTGAGGAGACTCTGCCAATGCAAGTCAACACATTCTAGTGTTAAAGAATTTTCTAGAGAAGAGGCATCAAACTTGCAGCATATAACTATGTGCAGCTGGAACCAGATTTAGATGTAATTGGGAAATGTTTAATAAAATAAATTAAAAACAATAAAACAGATAATGTCAACTTGTGGTTTTTAAAGTCAATATGTAGCCTACAAGGATCTTTTTCCACCTGAAGTTGAAACCATTGATCTAGAGCACTGAAAATTCAAGTGATTTTTCCCAAGGTTACACTGCCAGTATGAGGCAGGGATCTTCTTGTAGTTGAGACCAACTCCTTATCCACTATGCTACACTGCCTCTGCTAAATCAAATCCTATTCACATCACCACCACCACCAGTTTCTATCCCTTATATTCTTGGCACATTTCCAATAATTATGTCATTTTTCTTGCTGTTTTTCCAACTTCAGGAAGTCTACACCACAATGTGAGGAATCAGTACCAACCTCTTAACCTGCTATATCCCTCTGAAGGCAGATATAGCTTTGAAAAGAGACTTTTATCTTCCTTCCAAAAGGTAGGGGACTTTTTTTTTAATTGTAGGATCACAGATTTAAAGCTAGAAGGGAAATTAGAAGGCATGCAATTCAACTCTTTCATTTTACAGATGAGGAAACTGAGGTTAAGAAAGGGTAAATGACTTGCCAAGGGTCACACAATTAGCTATCAAGTATTTGAAGTGAAATTTGAATGATGTCTTCCTAATTCCAAGTGCAGGGCTCTATTGACTATGGCTTACTGCCTACCAGTTGAAGCCCACTAACCCACAAGAAAAATCCATTGAAGCTCACATATAAGTAATAAGCAAACACATTCAGTGTTGTTTTTAAGAGAGAAATACTAAATATCCTAGCCATCACCTTTAAAATTAAGAATAGAAAACATTCACAAAAATGGTGTGCCTTTATTGTAATTAGTAGAATAAATAATTAAAATAACTTCAGTTCAATATGATGGTCCGTTAGGAAATAGGGATGAGAGGAGAGATGGGAACAGTAAAATTCATGGAGAGACAGACAGAGATATTGAGACAAAGAAAACATAGTACAGAGAAAACAAGAGGAAAAACAAAAATTAATCACTCAGATATAGTCACACACAAACAAACAGTATTTCATGGAATAACATTCCATTTTTGGCTTTTAGAAAACAGTTCCAAAGAACTGGAAGCTATCAAAACAGAACCAACACTAAAACTATAAAGAATTTTATTTTATTTTATTTTATTTTATTTTATTTTATTTGACTAACCAGAAGCTCTCACTCTTTTGGGGTCATGTTTTCAAGTTCTGGCTACCACACTGTATATGTGTGAAGATGTCATCAAATAAATATTTCAAATGGACAGAATGGCAGAAAACAGCTCCTAATATAATCTGCATTTGTCAGAAGAAAAAGATTAAAACTATGTCTCAGTATCATTTTTAAGGGGACCAAGAATGTAATAATAAAGGAAGGAATGATGTCATTTCATCCCTCATAGAACTATTATTCAGGAACAGGAATCCTGATGGAAATCTCTAAGAATTGTTATCTATTTTTCTTTGAAACTCTATCACATTATATAAACCAACCAGACAATATGCCGTTAGCCTTCCAGTTAACATTAGTGATATTAACAAATGTAAACAGAATTTGAGAGGAAGAGAGAGGCTAGACTACATTTGGGAAATTTTGCAGCATTTTTGATAACCCCAGCCTCTTACTGCCCCCCTCAAAAAAAACCTTCTTCTTGAAACAAAATCCCACATTTTTATGGTATTAGAGATCTCCTGGGCATGCTCTGTGACTATGAGTCATGGAATTCTATCATGTCTGTGGAATCAAAATTGTAGATCACTCAAAGGACAATGGAGAAAAAAACAAAATAAGCTAGAGCATATTATGAATGATGAATGGCATACAAGAAGAGGCATAAAAGATATCATCTAGGAGACATATGGATGGGAAAGGAGGTGGACCAATCAAACACAAGAGTGAAGGATAATGGATTGATTACTTGACGATGTTGGTTCTCTATGTAATGTTAATAAATCAATAGGAAGGTCCTCAGACCAGAGTCCTGGGTGAAGAATTTATAGAAGGACCATGGACAAATGTAGCATCGGATAAAAAAGCTTATGCTTAAGTTGCTCTTTGCAGTGCTGGAGGGAGCATTCATAGTGAATGCAATCATGCATACACTGAACTATTGAAGTGTGTCATTGGTAATACATTTTCAATATTTTTTAAATATTTCAATATAAAAACCAAATATAAGCTCCATTTTATTTAAGTAAAAGTTTCTGACAAGGCAAAAAAGTTAGAAATATTTTCTTAACCCAAAAAAACTTAATGGAAACTTCCTTTTTTAATCTTTATTTTTGGTGACAGTCATGGATTGTAAGTTATTATTGCTGGGAAGATGGAAAACATTGCATATGTAAAATGGTTCCCTTAAATGAAAGGTATATGACCCTAAAATGAAATGCCTTCAAGGGAAGATTCTCTCTCTCTCTCTTTTATCTGAGCCTCTCCTCTCCTCTGTCTCCTCTCTTCCCCTCACTTCCTTTCACCTCCGTTCCCTTTCCTCCCCTCTCCTCTCTTCTCTTCTTTTTCTCTAGGTGTCTGGCTGAGAATAAAGGAGATATTGCCTTTGTGAAACACAGCACTGTCCTGGAGAATACAGATGGTATGCCATTGACTATGCTTTTATCTGTATTTGTTTTATCTCTTTTTAGTATTGATTTATATTTATAAATATTTATCTATACTTATATTATAATAATAATCACATTATCCAGGGTATACTCACCTCTGTGGAAGTCAATTAAGTATATGAGGAAGTTTCATGAGCTCTACATCTCTATGGTTCCAGGCACCAACATTTTCCCCTGAAAAACATTTATTAAATACCTACTGTATACAGAGCACTTTCCTAGGTGCTAAGGATTACAATATGATGTAATGAAAAGGAGACTGGAGACAGAGGATTTGGGTTAGAATCCTGGCTCTGCTCCTTCCTTATACATTTATCCTCTATACTTATATGACTGAATAAATGACTTCATTTCTCATTTGTAAAATTAATGCATTGGACTATATCATCTTTAAGACTTTTAAAGATGAAAGTTTTTTTAATATGATTCTATGACATATGAAATTTGGATAAGAAATCATCCCTACTCTCGTGGAGCTTGTACTCCAGAAGGGTGTTAAGACATATATGAGCCAGGCATGGTAGTGCGCATCTGGGAGTTACTAGGGAGTTTAAAATGGTGGCTATCTTGAGCTTGAGAGTTCTTAACTGAAGTAGGTTATGTAGACTGGGTGTTGCCACCAGGTTTGACAATCATATGGTAAACCCCTGGCAGTGGGAGCCACAATGTTGTCTGAGAAAGGGCAAACTAGCTCAAGTAGGAAACAGAGTAGGCCAAACATCTGTGCTAATTAGAAGTGCGATCGGGCCCATGAGTAGCCCATAACGTACAGCCTGGGAAAAATAAGATGTCATCTTAAAGACAGCAGACAGACAGATGGATAGATGGATGGATGGATGGATGGATGGATGGATGGATGGATGGGTGGGTGGGAATAAACACTTATTAAGTGCCTCCTATGTGCCAGACACTTAGATAAGCACCTTAAAATATTTCACTTAATCCTCACAACCCTGGGAGGTAAGTTCTATTATTCCCCATTTTACAGATGAGGAAACTTACACAGGAAGAGGTTAAGTAACTTGCCCAGGGTTACATAGCTAGTAAATATATGAGGCCAGATTTGAACTCAGGTCTTCCTGTCTCCAAACTCAGGATTTTATTCACTATGCCACTTAGTAGTTTCTAGATATATACATGCAAATGATTGTGAAAGTGAGAATTAACACAATCATTAGCATCACTGCTCTATCCATTCACTTACATAAAATAATATGGTAATAGAGGTAGAGTTTAAATAGACCTTCCAGGGCATTGATTTTGGACTCTTCATTTTATTTATTTATTTATTTGCTTTTTGGAGGGAGGGGAGGCAGGGCAATTGGGGTTAAGTGACTTGCCCAAGGTCACACAGCTAATTTTGTGTTAAGTGTCTGAGGCCAAATTTGAACTCGGGTCCTCCTGACTCCAGGGCCAAAGCTCTATTCACTGAGCCACCTAGCTGCCCCAATGGCCTCTTCATTTTAACAAAAAGGAAATTGAGGCCCAGAAAGATTAAGTGACTTGCCTAGAATCCCATAGCTAGTAGGTTTCTAAGGCAGGATTTGAATTCAGGTCTTCAGGACTCCAAGTCCAACACTCAATCCACCATGCCATCTTGCCTCTCAAACACAGAATCTCAGCATTGGAAGGGACTAAAAGATCATCCAATATAATCCATATCTGAACAAGCATCCTTGATACAACATTCAATTATCAGCCAGCATCTACTGGCAGACCTCTAGCAATGAAGAATTCTCCATCTTTTGAGGCAGTTCTTTCTAGTCTTCTAATTATTAGGAAACTCTTTCCAATATAAAGCCTAAATTGACTGCCCTACAATTTCTACCCATTGTTTCTAGTGCTGCCCTCTGGGGTCAAGCAAAACAATTCTACAGAATTCCTCTTCCACATGAGGTCCCTGAAAGGACTTGAAGAAAACCTGATGGTCCCACCAAGTTCTCTCTTCTTCTACAGAACAGTATAGCTTTACTTCCTTCTTTACATGGCCCAGTGAGTCCATTGCCTACAGACACAATTCAAACCATGTCTAATGTCCCCTTACTCCTGAAGGTACCAGGAATGTCTGCAGTTAAGCCAGGCCATATATACATCCTAACTCAGAAGAGCAGAGGAGTTTCAGGTGGGAACAATTATATGGGAGTGGTTAGGGGTGGGAGAGGAAAAAAGGGGAACAGTTGTAGCATATTAGAAGAAAGAGGAAAGAAATGTGTGAACAATAGGGGGGACAGACAACAGCAGCAATTCTGTTCATAGTTTCCAATGATCTAGATAAGCTGTAAGTTACTGAGAAGCTACCTTACCCATGAAGAACTGCGCTGAGACCATGAACCTCACATAGGGGTTGGAGGAGGAGGGGGATGGATGACTTAGTGGTGGTGAACTGTCTAATGAGAGGGTCGGAGCAGATCACTTCTGAGGTTATTTCCTTCTAGCTCTCAGTCTATGCCTTGTGACCTACACATGGCACAAATATACAGATTCTATGACCCAGCAGGTCCTAGGCATGGACCTAGGCATGGGTACTGCTTATCCCTTGTGCCATCCCTATAGTATTCCCGCTAGATGGAGAAAGAAAAGAGATTTTTGCTAATCATGAATGCCATTCTCCCTACAGGCCGGAACCAAGAGAGCTGGGCCCGAAACTTAGAGAGTGAGGCCTTTGAACTATTGTGCTTAGATGGCAAACGGAGGCCTGTGACAGAGGCTAAAGACTGCCACCTGGCTACGGCCCCAAATCATGCTGTGGTCTCACGGCCAGATAAGGCAGCATCTGTTCGCCATGTGCTGCTGAACCAACAGGTGTGTGGAACTTGGGGCATCAGTAATGATAATAATACTCTTTATATAGTACTTTGGAGTTTGCAGAAGACTTTACAAATATTACCTCATGTTATTCTTAAAGCAATTCTGGAAGGCAGGTGCTGTTATTGTTCCTGTTTATTTCCATTTTATTTTATTTATCAATGACATAATTTTTATTAATTATTTTATTTATTCCCATTTTACAGAAGAGGAAATGAGTCAGAGATTCATGTGACTTGCCCAAGGTCATATTGTTAGGTTAGATATGAACTCAGGTCTTTCCAACTCCAAGTTCACTTGTCTATCCACTATCCACTATAACATAGCTCCCTATATAACTAGCTTCCTTCAGGTTGATTCCTACAGTACATATTTAACAAGACTGGAAAGATTGGAGTTAGGTTATGATGGACTTTAAATGTGGAACAGTTTGTATTTGATCCTAGAGGTAGTAGGGTGTTTAATGCTATTTAATGAGTGGGAGGGTGACATGGTCATACTTGAAAGCCACATGAACAGGATAGTATGATTACTATTTCAGAATGTGAGATCATGGAGCAGGTACAATGATGATGGGGCCTGGATATGGCCATCCCTGTGAGTGAATATTGGAGGCCAAGGGAAGGTGGATTATGACCTGGAAGGCTTGGGTATTCAAGGAGGCATAAACTCCAGTACCGAAGTTGCTTTGCATGAATACAGGGCCTGGGGCAGGGAGGAAGACTGTGTATTAGGTTCTGAATCCCTTGAGAAAGGAGAAAGACCGTGACCCAGGGGACTAGCAAATGAAAACAAGGATCTAGACAGGATGATAGAGATGACTGGATCCAACCTTAAAGAAAGAAGTGTTGCTGAATGAGAGGGAATGATGGTAGCAAAGAAAAGGTAGAAAGGCAGCCATAATGAGCAAGGAGTGGGTCGCTTCTTTTGGCCCAGTTAAGAGAGTGGTATAGCATGAGAAGAAGCAACTGGCTCAGGAGAGGGAAACTAAAGGTGATGTGTCATCGGGGAAAAGTCAGGCTGCTATGAGTGGAAGAGCTCTAGTGTGAAGGAGGGTTTATTAGTGATCAAGCAGGGTTCCAAAGGAGACAATGATAGGAAAGGAAATATAAGGACTGGGGAGAAATAGGGCTAAGCTGGATGAGAATACTGGGAGATTAGGAAAATGAAGAAAAGGAAAGGATTTTCCCTTTGCAAAGGATGAATAAATAATAGAGAAAAAAGCTAAAAGTCATACTAATCAGGAAAATAACGTGACCATTAGTCCCAGGAAGAACATCTTTATTAAGTCTCAGCTGGGTTCTGTGCTACTTCACTTGGTAATCTCTTCTACTTCCATGGATTTAATTACCATCTTTATGCAGATAATTCCTGGTTCTCTTACTTATCTGGCTACTCTTAGTCTCCTTTGCTACATCTTCATGCAGATGATTCCCTCTAACCACCGGTGTCCCTCATTGCTCTGTCCTGGGTCCCCTTCTCTTCTCTCTCTCTCTCTCTATTCCTTCGTTTGGTAGTCTCATCGGCTCCCATGGATTAATTACCAACTTTATGCTGAAGATTCTAGAATCTCTTTCCTACCCCAGTCTCTCTGCTTACCTCCAATCTCATGTCTCCAACCACTTTTCAAACATCTCCAACTGAATGTCCAGTAGACATCTTAAATTCATGTCCAAAACAGAACTCATTATCTTTCCTCCTAAATTCTCCACCTCCTACCTTCCTTCTTGCTATAAAGGGTCCCAATCCCTCAGGCTTACAACCTACATGTCACCCCAGACTCCTCACTATCTCTCATGCCCCACTTCCAAGCTGTTGACAAGGCCTGTCAATTTTGCCTTAGCACCATCTCTTGAGTATGCCCCCTTGTCTCCTCTGACCCTGCCCCCCCCAGAGCAGGCCCTCAAAACCTCACACCTAGACTACCACAACAGCCTGCTGGTAAGTCTGCCTGCCTCAAGTCTCTCCCCACTCAAATCCATCCTCTATTCAGCCTTTAAAATGATTTTCCTAAAATAAGGTTTGATCAGATCATCCCTCCCGCCCCACTCAACAATTTCTAGCGGCTACTGACCTCAGGAGCAAGTAAAAAAAATGTTCTTTTTGGCATTCAAAGTCCTTCAAAGCCTGGCCACTTCCTACCTTCCTAGTGTTCTTATAGCTTAATCTCTGACAGGTTCTCTCTGATCCAGTAGCACTGGCTTCCTGTCTCTTGTCTCTGGGCATTTCCTCGGGCTATTCCCCGTCCCTGACCCCCTTGACTTCTTTTAATTCCCAACTAAAATCCCACCATCCACAGGAAGCCTTCCCTAACTCTTCTTAATCTGAACACTTTGTCTCTTTGAATTATCTCCTATTTATCCTGTTTGTAGCTTGATTTGTAGACATTTGTTTGCATGTTGATTCTCCCGTTGTACCGTACTGCCTCGTGGGGGCCTTCTCCCGTCATCCCGATCTACACCTCACCACTGGACCCAGACGGCTATAGAGGAGAAAATGAGGATGATTACTCTGCACAGTCCTCCCTCACTTAAATCCAATTCATTTGCAAGTCATAACATCAACTTCCTGACGTCATGGTCCTCTTCCAGAACGAAGGACAAACAACAACAAGCGTTCTGACTGGAGAGCAGAGGGGCACTGAATCTCTATCACTTTGCTTGAGCTAGTTGCAAGACGCTGAAAAATTAACTCATGGGCTTCCTCTAAACTTTAGGTCCTTCCCCAATAGAAATGAGGGCAATGGAACTATCTTCTTGGTAGAGGATGTGATAAGTTTGGTTATCCTTTCTTATCTGCCTTTTAATCAGATAGTTAATTAGGCAGACAACATTTTTCTAGCACGGAAAAGCTATAACCCCGGCACTCAGAGATCTTTCATTCTTCAAATAACTACTACTACTACTACTACTACTACTGCTGCTGTTGCTGCTGCTATAAAGAAGAATCTGTGAGAAATGATTGTTTCTCTTATATTAATAATCAATTATTGGATTAGGGCTAAGGTTTTTCCCTTTTCTACTTCCTCATTCAGAAATCAGTGCCTTGGTAGGTTGTTCAATCAGCATCTGAAGGACAAAGCTGATAATGAGATTGGATTAACTTTTTCCTCAATCTAGTGCAAACTCCAGAAGCCAATGTGTTCTACTCAGGTGTGGGGGGGTGGAGACCCTTTGTTTAGATTACCTGAGGCTTGAGTGGTCTGGGTAGAGATAAGTAAGAGCAACATAGTCAAAGGTCTCCTAGGTCCTCATTATTATATCCTCTTATTATAATATTTATTATTCTCATTAATTGTTAACCAATCAGAGTTGATTGCCACCTGTTAGAAAACCCACTCTTCTAAGGATATATAAATATCAAGGAGCTGCCATAATCTGTTTCACAAAAGACACCAAAGAAAGCCAAATGACCAATCTTTTTATTAATTATTTGCTAGCTATAATTAATAAAATGATTAATTACCAAGAAATCATATTTCTCAAACTTTTTATACAAATCCAAGGATGGCTTTTATACTTCAGAGTATTAAATCAGTCAATCTGCCTATTAATCAATCAATTACTCAGCAAGTTTTTATTAAATACTTACTGCAAAGTACTATGCTAGCCACTGAGGATACAAATATGAAAAATTAAACAATTCTTGACCTCAAAGAGCTTACATTTTAGTGGGGGGGAGTATATATAAAAATATATAAAGCACAACTATAGAGTTAATAAATATAAATATGTACAAAGTCATTAAAAACAGAGTAGTTTGGATGTGCACACACCAGCTATTGAGGGTTAGGAAAGAAAGGTTTCTTGCAAAAGAAAGTACTAAGTTACATTTTAAAATAGAAGAGGGATTCTATGAGGCAGAAGACAGGTGCAACAGTTTATGCGAGATGCTTTGAGGATCATTCTAAAAAGCCTCTCTGCACTAAATAAATCTTCCCCATGAGGATGCCTTAATCATGTTCTACCATTCAGGCCCTTTGGAAGAAAGTAGTTTGTTTCTAGGATGACACTGTTAAATTGCCTGTATGTGGGGTAACAATGTTACAGGTGGATTGACTGCCAGAGAAAGAAGAAAGATACAGGACAGGCAAATTCTGATGGAGAGATGTTGTTACTAAAATTAGAAAAATTTAAGGCAGGCAGGTCTGAGTAGGTAAAGAGTTATATAGGGAATACCTATAAGTAAGAGACATTGCATGAGAGCCCAGCATCCCTAGGAGTGGTGAAGGGAGCGCTGAAACTGGCCAGGTAGGAGTAAAGAGGAAAAAAAGGCTATGATGAGGTAAAGAAAGGGACCAAAGATAAACTTCAGTGACTTGGAAGGTTCCCCCAAGGCTAAGCCCATGAGTGCTCACCCATATGTCTGCCCATTTGATACAGGACCTCTTTGGGACCAATGGGACAGAATGGCAGATGTTCCAAATGTTTCAATCCAGAAACAAAGACCTCCTGTTTACAGACAACACTGAATGCTTGTCAGACATTCAAGACAAAAAAACCTATGAAAAATATTTGGGACCAGAGCATATCAAGGTCATTGAGTCTCTGAGAAAATGCTCAGATGCTTCAGGTAAGTAGAATGAAACCTCAAGGTAGAAACTGGGAGTGTACAAATGGATCCTGAAATAGCACAGATGTCATTAAGCAAAATAAATGTGTTTTGTGGATTTACTTTGAGCCCACCAGTGGATAGGTGTGGTGGAGACAAACAGGTGGAAATTTACATAAATACCCACTTGGGGAATAGCTGATAATGACAAAGATTGCCTGGTCCTCTTCATGTCTTCTGCTTATTCTTCAGTTTGCTACTGACCCCTTGCTCCTCAGTCCATCCCAGGGTTGTCCTTTAGTTAGATACTGGCAGAACTGCTATAGAGGAAGAGGAGGATAGGAGAGAGAAGTCAGTTGTAACTCCCCCACTCTAAGGATGGGTCTCTTTTATTCATTCCCCACTCTTGTGGCAAATTCCTATATCCACATCACTGGCCTTGTTGGCAGCTCATTCCCACATTTATTTCCTCATACCCCAATGCAGAGAATTCCTCCTGTTCCCAAGACCCCCAAACTTCCAGCTCCTATGAGAAAATGAGAGAAATACTAAAATACAGAATTCAGAGTTTTTCCTCTGGAATGTAAAAATCTTATTTTAGAACATTTTTACTTCTGTAGGATTCTTTCCTTGATAAAGAAGTAGAAAAAGAGGGGAGGGATTTAAGTTAGTCTTTTTCTTCACTTTCTGCTCCCTCTATCACTACCACCAAAAGGGGAAAAAATAGCCCTTAGGAAACTTCATAAGGGCTGTGTGTTTATGTGTTATCAGTAGTAAGATAGGCAAAAAGAGAAACCTTGATTCAGAAGCAGCAAATGTTGACAACTGAAAGGAAAGCAGGGAGATCAATTTGGGGGGACCCCAGAGGAAAGGATATATTAGCTTAGAAGTGTTCCCTGTTTTAATTGGGTAGGGGTGGAGTAGGAGGGTACCCTGGGTTTTTTCTTTATAGGAGATAACTTGTGCTGATCACTTACTCCTCGAATACCCCCCCCCCCCACACACACACCCATCTTCTTCCACACATGTTTTGGGCCAAGCCCTCACCAAACTAGAGTCTCTACCCCAAGCTAAAAAAGCCAATACCAGTGACTTGGAGCTAGAAGAATCCTAAGACAACCGACCAGCAAGAAAGGGACAGGGGACAAAGGAGAGCCTCTGATCCCACTGAAGAAGGACAGTATTCTTGATACTCTAAGTTGGAACTCAGATTACAGCTTCTTTTAGAACCACTCTTTCACGGTTCCACAAAATATTACGTACAACAGAAAGATACTTCAGGAGCACTGAAGGTTGTTTAGGCTGGCCTTCAAAGTTATCAGTCATCAGTAAAGTAGGACTTCTTCGAGTAAATTCTAATACTTTCTTTCAGTTGATTAACTCTGATGTACATAATTTATACTGTACATAGGTTATTTATACAAAATTGTTTGCATATTGTCATCCCTATTATGCTTCTCGAGAGCAGGGGCTGTCTTTTGCCTTTCTTTTTATCCCTAGTGCTTAGCACAGTGCCTGGTACACAGAAAGTACTTAATAAATGCTGATTGACTGAGAAAATGCATTCTGCATTCTAAAGAGCTGACTTGTGAACTTTCGGGCACAGCATATTTACAAGCTGAGAACTATCTGTGTAAGACCTGGCTATTGCCTGAAAGAAGTTTGTGGACTAGTAGAGGAGGCCATATACATGAAACAGTTAAGGGGCATAAAAGTACATAGTAAAATGTTAAATTATGTGGTACACAAAATAATGACAAGAAGGGCTTCTATTCTCTGAAGCATCTGTAATCTTATTGACATGAGCATCTCAGCAGTAGTCTAGATTGCAACCCACCATCACCTTGTCTCTGTGGAGACCAAAGGCATCAGGCAGATGGAGATTTACATTGCTCCCTTATATATAAATATCAACACCTTATTGTCTTGCACCACTTTTTTTGTTCAGTCATTTCAGTCTTGTCTGATTCTTCATGGTCCCGTTTGGCGTTTTCTTAACAAAGATACTGGAGTGGTTTGCTATTCCATCTCCAGTTAATTTTACAGAGGCAGAGTTAAGCAACTTGCCCAGGGTCATACAACTAGTAAGTGTTGGAGGCTGAGTTTGAACTTCGGAAGAGGAGTCTTCTTGATTCCACGTCCAGTGCTCTATCCACTTGTAGCCACCTAGATGCCCTTCTTGTACCACTATAACTATAAATCTACAACTTGGAGGGTGCCCACCATGCTGGGGCCGCCTCTGTCTCCTGACATTTTATGAATACCAGTGAAACTGTCTGTGAGTTATCCCTTGTTCTGATTGTATGATGAGCTCATCTCCTTTTCTGGTTATACATTTCTCTGATGACATCTTTATGTTGCTTTATGTGTTCTCTCCCCCATCTGATTATGACTTCCTTGAGAGCAGGAACTGTCTCTATTTTCTATTTCTCCAATGCTTAGTACATTGTAAGTGCTTAATAAAGGCCTTTCTGTTCATTCATTCATTCATTCTCCTGTACAAGTCTTAATTGTTGTATATACATTTATACATAAAATGTAATTTGTTAAAAAAATTTTTTTTAATTTGTTGTAGCCCACTAGTGTCCACCAAGCACCTCTCCATTATTCTTTGAGTGACTCATGACTTTAATTCTTTGGAACTTCAAGGGCATTCAAATAGTTTGATATAAATAATGTTCTGCCCATTTCTGTTCCACAGACTTTCTATCTATCTGCGAGTTCATTAATCCTTAGAAACCTAGAAAATGGGACAATCTTCAAGAAGAGCTTACAACCCAGAAAACCCCACTGCCAATATGATGGAGGCTCTCACTTCGTGTTAACAGATGATCCCAGAGAGGAGTCTGGGATAACTTCATGAACCTTCCTGCTTAACTGCTGTCACTTAAGCAAGAAATAAAGTAGATGAATGTCATTTACTCTGTGTGTGCGTGTGTGTGTGTGTGTGTGTGTGTGTGTGTGTGTCTTCATCTTTCACAGAGATCCTCCATGTCTAAGTTTTAACCCTCATCTAGACCACATTCTTCCATACTGTAATCCCCAAACTGAATTATATATTCCTGCACAGTTGGGCCCTTCCTCAGAATTTTCCAGATTTTGTTCTTTATCATCCCTTACAGTGGAAGCTACAGTGCCCCAATCAAGTCACCCAATGGAAACTTAAATAAGAGGTTCCTGAGAGATGGTGGTCAGAGGTATCAAACTTATAGTACAGGAAAAATGGTCTAGCAACACTCTCAAACGTTGCTGAGACTTGACTAAAACATAATTGGAGAATGTTTAATAAAATAAATAAAAATATAATATGACAGAGGTAATGTGAATTCATAGTTTTCTAAATCCATTTCAATTTAAGTTGGATACCAGTGGTGTGGGTGGACTTTAGTGGTTTGGATTTGGTCCAAACCTCTGACTCTATTAGTACAGGGAACTCCCAATGGGGAAACTTTTTTTTTTTTAACAATTCAGTTTCTTTATCTGTAAAATATTAGTAATATTTATGTCTCTTATTTTTCAGAATGATTCTGAGAGAACTCTTTATGGTAAATCACTATATAAATGTGGCAAATCATTTGAGGCCCTCATTAACAAAAATGTAGGAATGATTAGCATACTAAAATTTGCTTATACATAGGTGTCTAGCACAATTCCTGGCATATGTTACTGCGACATTTAAAAAATTAAAGAGACATAATTTCTGAATAATTTATCATTTTATTAATAATGCTAGCATTTTATTAATAGAAGAGGTCAGTTGCACTTGCCAATACCAAAGACAATCATGGCTTATATGCCCTTGGAAAAGTAGATGTTCTAAGGGGTAGCAATCAGCTCTGATTGGGTAACAATTAATGAGAGAATGAATATTAAAATGAGAAGTGGGCATAGTCTGAAGAGGGGATGAGAGTGACATCATGTCACTCTTGGACAAAGGGACTATCTCTATACTCAGATCACAGCCAGCCTTGGGCAATCTAGCTAAAGGAATTACCTCCACCCAAAATCCCTGGAGTGGGACACAATGGGCAGGAATTCACCTTAGAAAAGATTTCTTATGAGGCTGAGTGGGGCGATTGAGGAGAAAGTTAGTTCAAATGTCAAAGAATGAGCTTTTGAAATGAGGACTTTAGGAAAAGGGAGGAACCCTGGATTTCCCCAAATCATTAGTTATTAGTAGTAATTTCTCTCATAAGACACTTAATAAGTTTTCAATTGATTAATTCCTGAAGTCTTTAATGCACATTTGTTCTCTGAAATAGAGTAAGCCTTCCCTTTTGTAACCTAATTTACACTATTATTTAATTTAGCCAAGGTAAACTGCAGCCCATGTCTCAATTAATATAAATTCAAAGTTTGATTATTGAGACTTTGCTGTATGTGAAAGTTACCATTACTTATTGGGTTTGAGTATGTAAGTGTAGCCTTTGGATAGTCTGGAAATCCTTATCCCAGCCCCACCATTCTCACTGGAATAAGCCAGGGCAGATTAAAACAAAGCTTTTTTTCCAGAACCTACAGAACCTCCCAGAGAGCTAACTATGACTGAGTCCAGCAGCAATCTATGGATAAGAGGGAAGGTAGATTAAGGAAAGCAGTGGTCAGAAGCAAAACAGATTCTTGAGGAGGAGACAAGGTAAAAAAGGAAAAGATAAGTATAAGAGAATGGGATGGAGGAAAATACACAGCAATCATAACTGTGAATGTGAACGCATAAGAAAAAGTCTCAAACTATACTACAAAACTATAACAATTTGGTACTGGATAAGAATGGTTAATCAACTCAACTGATTAGGTGCACTGAATTAGGTGAAGTAGTAACAAAGACACTTAAAGAGGCTGATGTTGGGGAAAACAGTTGAGACCAGTCATAGGAAATCAAGTGATTCTGGAAATGTTTGGGATGAAAAATATCCTTCATCCTTAATTTAGTGAAAAGAAATAAACACAGAGATTTCTTAGGATAAGAACAGAAGTTTATTCTCTTCCCCGGGAGAAGAGGGCAGTCTTCTCCATGACATCATGGAAAAGAGGCAAGTTACAAACAATAGTGCTGGAATTTATAACTTAACTTAGTCAAGACCCCTCCCCGACTGTCTCCTCTCTCATTGGTGGAGAGGCATACTTCACCAAATTCTTCCCCAACTGGGACAGCAAGGAAGAGGGGGGGAGGGTCCCACCAAGGTGGGAAAACAGACAAAGGAAGATAAAAGTGCTTGACAGAAGCAATGGAGAAGGATGAAGGGAAAATTAACCACCCCAAATTGAGAAGTTTTCACTTATCCCATACAGAAGTATGTGAGATGAAAGAGTTCAGAGTCTGAATCTAAGGTCAGAAAAGGTCTTTATTCTTTCTCATGAGAAAGGACTCTGCCCCCGCCGCCCAACATGGCATCTGCAGGGAGAGAGCGAAAGGTAGAAGGCAGCCCATGGTTATATAATCTTCCAATGCAGAAACCCAACTCCCCCAACTGGCCTTCACTCTTATTGGTAGGGGAGCTTTCCCACAACCTAAGCACGGGGATCTCTCTGAGATAAAGGACCCGGAAACATGTGGGTGTCCAAGCAGTCTTAACCTTATTTGGCATATCTTCTGCTGAGTTGGCTCTGGGGGAGGGTCTCCATTGCTCTCAGCCCCAGATTGCTTGAAGGTCAGATGACCTAACCCTAGGCCTAGTGAATACTGAAGCCATTCTAGATTTGATTTTTCAGAATGGGGAAACTTCACTATAAATTATCCCTCACAGAAGGGACACAATTTTTAAGGGATCGATTCTCAGGACATGCCAGAGAAATATGATAAAGTGCACCCAATCCAATTCCATAATTACAGATGAGGAAAATGAAACTCACAGGGTCATAAAAGTGACCCTGGAAGAGGCAGGATTTGAACTAAGGTCTCTTAACTCCAAGCTTGTAGCATTTCCACGGCACATAAAAATGTAGTTGATTTTTTAGGGAAGGGGTTTGTATCCTACTTTGCTGAAGATCTTATTATTGTGTTGTTCTCTTGGCTTTTCTAGGTAAACTATCATATCTTTTCTAAACACCTTAACATCTTTACCAGTGTTTATTCCTTTTATTTTTTTATTTCTTATTGTTAAAGCTAGCATTTATAAAACTATGTTTAATAATCATAGTTGATTTAGTTTGAACTAGACTTATTCCTTTCCCCCTCTCCCCCACCCCAGAGAGTGCTGTACTTGGCCTCCCCTGCCTCCCCTGATCCCTTCCCCTTCCCCCATTCTGCTGTAGCCAGCTGTCTTCTTCCTGTGCTTTTTCATGGAAATAGACTAGTTGGCTGAAGGACCCCCCAAAGTTGCCCTCTGCCCGTGAAAATCAAAATGTGTACTAGCCAATCCCTGCTGTAAACCTCTGATTACGGAATCCCTGACCATTAAGAGTCGGGGGACCCTATATATATCAGTGATCTCCCTTTGGTCAGGCCTGTTTGATTTGGGCAAGGTAAGATGTAGCCCCAAACAGCGTGCTAAATAAAATCCACTTCCAAAATTTGCACTTGGGGTCTCACTTGTTTCTTTAGGCACAGCAAGAGGAGGTAGGATATATGAATAGAGACATTTTTATTCAATGATGAACCCATTAAGTGTAGTCACTAACACCAGAAGAATTCTATTAATACCTGCATTTTATTTTATCCTTATATAGGGTGTCCCAATTCACTGCATCAAGCTGTTGTCCCCAACATCAACCCCTTTAATTGTCTTTATTTTTTTTAAGCTATTAAAGCTTAAAACTGAGACTTTTGGGACAACCTGTATTAGTGCATTCGATGGTGACTAGAGTCTGTTTGTTACAGACTGATACAATCCACCAGTGGCAGTAGCACTGCTATATACTGAACTAGTGAACAGGCAAATAGGGCTGTTGGCATCACGAACTTCTCACCTACTTTTTGTAGATGACACCACCCCTTTTAGGTATGACTTTCTCTTTAGCTACTTAGTCAACTCCTTCCCTTCTGGAGGAATGGATTGCCTTTCAAAAGTAAAGGGATGACAGATTTTTCCCTCAATCCAGCCCAGCCTGTTAGCTAGCCTTAGCTCCTTTGGATTCATTTGCTTAGAGAATCCTGGGTAAATATTTTCTCTCTTTCTTGGAAAGAAAACAAAATAAAACACTGTAAAGAGTAACTTACTGGATTTAAGTCAAAGCCTATTACAGTTTCTTTCAAAGCACAAAGGATTTTAAACAACCATGCTCTTTAGATCACCTTCCTTATTTTTCTCAGTTTGTTCTCAATAACAATAACTTGGTACAACAAAATAGTACCTTAAACGTTTACAAAGAACTTTCTCCACAAAATTACTCCTTCTATAAGGGCTTCCATCTAAACCTGGGACATTTTGCATGCTGTTGGACTTAATGGTGGGAACCACAGCTCCTTCGGAGAGAATGCTGAGACAAATCTATGTACTCTTTTAAGGAGTAAAGGGTGCTGGAAATTCTTGGGAGAGAGAGATACATCCAGTTCTAGAGACTTAAGGCAAGAATACATGAACTGAGCACACTCCAAGGAGTAGAAAGGAAAAAAAAAAACCTTTAGAAGCAGCAGTCACATAAGGAATGCCAGCTCCTTGACATGTCCAGGTTGCCTCTCTAGGGATGTTGGAGAAGAAATTTCCTCTTGCTCGAGATTGGGCCCTCTCTCTTGGTTCAAGCTGTAATATTACCTTGCTCCCAGCAGAATAGGTCACTCAACTCATGTATCTTCCTTATTTTAATCTGTAGAATGCCTCCAATTTCTGTTTGCTATTTACTTGGATAAATTTACAATACTCCATGTGTGAGTTTTTTGAGTTTTTGTATAACCAGCATTTGGAGGGAAAGGGCTAAACTAGTGAGCATAAGAAAAGAGTCGTCCCATTCCTACATCCTAATCTGCTAAAGAGCAACTAGAAAAGTGGTTTTTTCTCTGATCCTACTATACCCTTAGACCAGCAATATAGGGGTACAGATAGGTATAAATCTAACCCACTACCCCTCTAAAAGATAGGTGAGGAAAGAATCTCCCAGTCGTGACCGTTCTCTGTTCTCTTCCAGGCAGAAATCACAATCTCCCTTGGACAGAGGAGGCTCAGAATCCAGAGATACCTACTGATTTCCCCCTCTTCCTGGAAACTCTTCCTGTAACACGTTTTTCCTGGTTCTCCTCCTTTCAAGACCACTCCTTTATAGTTTCCTTTGCTGTCTCTGCAACATTTCAAACTGGATGCCCCATAGACATCTCAAATTCAATATCCTGCAAGTCCACTGCTTTTCCAGCTTTCCCTATTTCTGTCAAAGGCACCACCATTCTTCCGAGGTCACAACTTGGCAACTTTGGTGTTGTGTTTTCTTTCCTTCTCTTTACATATTCAAAAGTTTTGCATTTCTAACTCCACAACACTGAATTCTTATCTCCACCCACCCAGCTCTCACTTTAGTTCAGCCTCTCATCACTAGTGTAGATTATTGCACCTGTCTCCTAATTAGTCTGCCCGCTTTATACCACCCCCACCCCTTCCCTACTCCAGTCGACCCTCCAAGATGCAGTTGACATGATTTTTCTTAAGGATATGACTAACCAGGTCACTTCTCTACTCAATGCACTCCTGCAGGCACTTATTGCCTCTAGGAAAAAATATAAACTCCTATGTTTTAAAGAACAAGCTCAACAGGCCCTACCCAATCTATAGAACTCTACGTTCATTGTTTTACCCCTTTGGACTGTGTGTTCCTCACGCCTAAAATGCAATCCTTCCTCCTCTGCATCATAATTCCTCTCACCTTAGGATGTAGTTCAAGCACCATCTCCTCTGCTAAGTCTTTTCTCACCTCCCCAACTTCTAGTGCCTTCCTTCCCAAACTAGTTGTATTTGCCTATTTCTGTACATTTTCGTATTTATTCAATTTATATTTATGCTGTGTATTTTAGTATGTGCATTTGTTGTCTCCTCATTAGAATACAAGCTCCTTAAGAATAGGTAGCTTCGGTCTTCGCATTTGTACCCCCAGAACTCAGTATAGGCACATAATAGGTATTTATTCAACGTCTTCTTGTCAGTTTCAGGTATTTCCTCTTGCTTTCTATTTAACTATTTGTATACAAGATGTCTCCAAAGTCTCAGTGCTTAAAACTGCACTGAGACTTTGGGGTCAACCTGTATGTTTGCATTTACTCACTTTCTAACGTATGTTTACATATAAATATGAATGCGTATTCAAGTATATATGTATATGTGCAAGTAAGTATATACACAAGTATTTATATATATTTATAGTATATATACTCTGTACAGTTTATACATATTTATGTATAAAAATATATATATACTATACATACATACATATACAAACACACATTTGTGTATGCATATATCTGTGGATAGCTGTAGTAGACTAGACTTTCAGGGGTCCCCTGGCCCCATTAAGGACATACTCCCTTCATCTAGGAGGTCACTAGGCAGATATGCAGGAGGAGTATCATCTTGTTGGATGGATGCTTTCATTGGTCCTGTGAATAACTAAAGAAAATTCAGGGTAGTTAATTAGCAAGTCTCGTTTGTGACTCCGTGTTTGTTTGTGCCTCTGGACATGGTCCTAGGATGAAGTCTTAATGAATAATTAGCCTTGGACTGGGGTAGGGAGTGGTCTATTCCAAAGGAGAGTCTTTGCATACTGGTTACGTAAGAATTTCTGCTATAGGGAATATAAGCCTTATGATTTTCTTGTATCTTTGGGCCTGTGTGAAATGGTTCTGTAATAAACAGACTATCCAACACATCCCCATCTTTCTCTTTTATTCAGCTGGTTGCTGGGCCATACAACTGTGCTGGTCACAGTAGATAGCTAAATAGCACAGTGGATAGAAGGGCTGGGCTTGGAGTACCAGAAGACTCATCTTCCTGAGTTCAAATCCTGCCTCAGATACCTCCCAGCTGTGTGACCCTGGATAAGTCACTTGTTTTCCTCAGTTTCCTTATCTGAATAGGTTGAAGGAAATGGCAAGAAAATCTCAAATGGGATCACCAAAGTGTCAGACATGACTGAAACGACTGAATCACAAAAACTGTGTATGTGTGAGAGTGCGTGTGTGCATGGCGGGGATCATCTCATTCTGGGGGTCTGCCCGTCTTGGTGACAACATCAGCTACCCCATTCTGCTGCTCGGGGCGTGGGGCGCTGATCAGGGCGTGCTTGGAATGAATGAAATTGCTGCTAATGTCCGATGATGGGGAGACCCTGCACCAGCTCCAATCAAGTGGGCAGTGTCAGGATGCAGGACTCGCTTCTGAAGACTCGTGGGATAAGGAACCTCCAGGAGCTCAGGCTCCACCATTCGAGCTCTTCTAAGACGTGCTCGCCCTGCAAGCGCTTGGGACTCTCGCAGAGATTGGCAGAAACCAACGATTATTTCTCCTATAGGCCCCACCTTCCGGCCACGTGCCTGCGGCCCACGTCTATCAAACGCTCGGTCAAATGAGCCCGAGGTGGGCGGGGACAATGCATTTTCGTAGACCTTTAGCTGCGGGTGTCCTTACGCTAAGGGCGCCTGCGCAGTAGGCTTTTCCTGTCCGACATCCCTCCCTGTCCGGAGCCAGCAGCGCCGGAGCCATGGCAGCCGCTGCGGGGTTGTTGGGAATTTGCTCTCGGCGGTTGCTCGGAGCGGCACGGAGGGTGCCGGCCGTCGCTTCTCTGCGCTGGAGCTCCAGCACTACCGGAGCCGTGGTCGCCCCGCCGGCGGTGGAGAGACTGCCCCAGGCACCGGAGGTCGCCTGGCAAGAAGACCCAGACAAAGAAGATACCAACCTTTATGAGAAGGTGAGGGGGCGGGGCTAGGGAGCCGGAAGAGGGTGAGGGGGCGGGACTTACCCTTCCACCTCCCCTCCCCCTAGGCTTTTGCTAGTGGCCGCTGTCTTCACGTCTGTCCAGCCCCCGACGTCCCTCCTCCTCCTCCCTGGGTGCTCATTTCTTCAAATTACAAGGACCAGTCCTATCAATTGATGCAAGAATTTTAAAAACAACTTTTGTCGTTTTATTACCATATGCTATCAAAAATTCTGTGCAAATGTACTTTTTAAATCCATATAATTACAAGCAAATGCAGTTTTGCTTTCAAATAAAAATTTTCTACCTGTCTCAATTTTCTTTGCCCTATGGTTAAAAAAAATGAACAGTGTCAGTTGTCACAGCTTGATCCTTAGAGACACGTATGTGCTGTCTAACTCTCTCTTCCTCCTCCAAACGCAGAACCCAGACTCCCACGGTTTTGATGAAGACCCAGTCATAGACCTCTGGAACTCGAGAGTCGTGTTCTTCTTTGGGATCTCTGTTGCCATTGTCTTGGGCTCTACCTTTGTGGCCTATCTCCCTGACTACAAGTGAGTATAGATTGGTGTGTCTCGTGCTGCTTGGGAAAGGAGGTGGGGGGGAGGGGGAGTCAGCCCTGTTCCAGTCCCTGGCTTCTTCTGCTTGAGTTATGACTTCTGGAGCTCTAGCATGCCCCTGGCTGCCCCTGACATAGTTAAAGAGAAAAAAGCTGATTTGATCTGCATTCTGCCTTTGCAGGCTCCTCTTGGTCCTCACTCTCCCTCTCCTCTCTTTGTCCTCTTCCACAGGATGAAGGAATGGGCCAGGAGGGAGGCAGAGCGACTAGTGACGCTAAGGGAGGCCCAGGGCCTTCCACTTATGACTTCCAACTATTTTGACCCCAGCAAGATTATTTTGCCTGATGATAAGGACTAAAGTAAACCCCAGCTGTGAATAAAGTGACTCTAATTCTCTTGGCACCTCTGTGTGTGTGTGGGGGGGGGTGTGTGTATTGAATGTTGGAAGGGGATGGGAGAACCTCTGTCCCTTTCTCTGCCTTTGTCTCCTAGTTGCTCCACCTCTGTGTTATTTTCCTGTTTTTAGCTCAGAGAAGAACACTATGACTGACCTTGGCAAGTCACTTGGCCCGCTTAATTTTACTTCATTGGGCTCTAAAGTTTCCTCAACTTTAAAATGAGAACTTTGGAATGATAGCCTCTGAAGCTCCAATTCTACAGCTCAGATCCTCAAGTAACATAACCTACTCAAACCCATACAATTAGATAGTGGTACAGTGGGAACTATAACAGATAATCTTAACATCCAATCTTACTTTTTTCCACTATAACAAAAACTGAAATCTTGACCAACTCTTAATAGTCTTCACTTTGCAAATACACATGCCATTTTCCCCAAATCTCACTATCTGCAATAAAATATATCTGCATTTATTTGCTAATGGGTGGTTAGGTGGGGAGGTTTGTGTGAGGGAATTTTATACACCCATTTTGGAGAAAGCAGTATGAGAAAGAGTCCCAGATTTGGAGTCAAGGGCACTGCATTCAGTATTTCCATTTGCTGCCTGTTACCTGTGTGACCTTGAGCAAGTCATTTAACCTTGTAGAGGCCTTTTTTCTCATCTCTAAAATTAAGAGACTGGCTAGATGGCTTCTGAAGTCACTTCTGTTTCTATGATCTAAGGTTTATTTTTTTCATATCTTTGTTTTTTAACTAGACCTGTGATTTCATTGAGCATGTAGGAAGCTCCTGGTGAGGGGCTTCTACTTATATACTCTGGCACCTTCCCTGCAACTTGTTGCCTTAAATTAAATGTTATATTTATTTTAATTATCAGGTATTATTTTTTTTCTCCCATCTTCCCCCCATCCACTGGAAAAGAAAAAAGAAAAACTTGTAACAAATACGTGGTAGTCAAGCAAAATAAATTCCCATGGTGGTCCCATCCCAAAATGTGTCTCTTTCTGCACATTTAGTGGACCTCTGTGGGGAGATGGATAGAACTTGTCACTTCATTGATCAGAGAGGGGCATCTAGAGGTTAAGAGGCTTGCCCAAACCATAGCTAGTTTGTGGCAGAAGTAGGATTTGCCTCCTCAGTGCCAGGGCTGCTTTGCCATCGATCTTCAAGATCCATTCCTTGTCATTTATGATCCTATCATCCTTTCTGGAAGTAACTGCAGCAATGGAGGAATGGAATTCAGAGAGGAAGGACGCACTTGTACTTTCTGATAGCAGCAAGAGATGATGGGGGAATCATAGGAGTTCAGAGAACAACATTCCCCCCATCCTCAAATTGGGTTACAGTGGATACTGTAACAATACAGAGAAAGCTAAATTTATTAAGCTCAGAGATGTAGTCTTCGATGAAATTCCTTGATTCTCAGAGTTGGAAGGGACATCAAAGTTTATCTCAGGAATCCAACTCCTGCAATGTCCTCAACAGGTCATCTTAGATTATAGTGTAAGATGACTTGAGAAGTGTAACAGAAGCCTAGTCAGCAAGTCTTCTATTTGAAGTCTGGCTTAGGGAGTGCTCGTTTTTTGTCAAAAGTCCCAAGTTTGAATAGACATACTGATTGGGGGGCAGGAGGTGGGGGAGACATCAAAGGCATGAAATCTAAGGCAAGGTTGGTATGACTACATTGTTAAGAAAATTAAATTATCTCTGCAAGCAAAGATACTCAAGGGTTATGTTGTCCACAGATAAAGATGGCTAAAAGATGAAATATAGTACATGATCCAGCTAATTGCTACGACAGTATGAGTCATCCAAATAAGAGGCATATAACAATAGTATGAAGGGAATTATGATTTTTGTAATAATATATGTATAATGAATATACTGATTAGATTTTTCAGAATTGCCTATTGTAGATCACACTTATAAATGCAGCTTGAAATGATAAATCAGACCTTTGACAATGCTCACAATCACTGGCATCCTTCTGCCTATAAACCTGACATGAAGTGAATCAAAGACTAGGACCTGTTCCCATCACAGAACTCTGGTCTGTGACCCACCAAGTAAGGACCCTCAAGGACTCCAGGATTGTTGTATTGTCTTCCATTTGTGGGTTTGTCATGGGAAACTGCTCAAGCTTGGGGAAACGATTGTTTGTAATCCACCTTCTTCCCTTCCTTCCCACTTGTGATTTATGTATATAATCTCTGTCTTCACCTCAGTAAGGTGGAATTCTGATCAGAATTCCTGATTTGCAAATCTGTTCCTCATAATGAAACTAAATTAGCTACCTGATTACTGGCACTTTTGTGTCTGGACTGCTGCTTCATCATTCTCAGGTTAGAGACTGGCTGAGTAAAATCCTGTTAAGAGTAGAATTACTAGAGGCACCGTATTTTGTGAGAGGCTCAGAGAAAGCTCTGGAATTTAAGAGTTAAATTTTTATGGGGTGTGTAGAATTATAACTTGGGGGATCGACGGTACAATATTTGGGAACCACTTTCCTAGAACTTCAGATTTTGGCAGCGTAAGCCAAAACTCAGTTCTCTATGCCAGACATCTCATCGACTTTAACCAAAGCTTTTGACCAAAGTCGAAAGGGGTATATGGAAGAGGGGGAGAGATTAAAAAAAAAACAACCCTACAATTCCCAGAAGAATCCTTTCAGGAAACACACTTGACCCACTTCCGGCTTGGGGAAGGAGGCCCGGAAGACTACGCTTCCCATGATGCTCTGCTCTCTTACGACTGCGTAAGAGCTTCGAAGGCCACGTCTTTCTATCGCGGCGGCATTGCTCCATGGTGGTCTCGGCGGAAGCTGAGCAGATGGGGGTCGGAAGTGGTACCTTCCTGCCGTATTTGGACTCCCTGCGCCAGGAGCTGCAGCAAAGAGACCCGACGATGCTTTCCGTGCTGGTGGCACTGCTCGTCGTTCTGCTGACGCTGGGTGAGGGATTGCCACAGCAGCCGGGAGAGGGGGGTTGCGTTTGGATTGTTGCGGGGTTCGGGGGCGCGTGGGGTGGGGCGCCTGGTAATGAGAGCCCCCGAATTCCTCTCTTGGTGGGCCCCGCATCCACGTGGTACATTCCTCTCGGCTGTCATTTTCTGAGAAACCCAGAATCTCACCGTTTTTCTGGCCCCTGTACACCTTCCGCTCCAAGATAAGGGCTCAACTAGGTTAGTCCCCAGCTTTCAGTCAGTACCTTTCCCATCCTTCCCTGTCCCGCTGCTCCATCCCTTCTCTGGCAGGGAGGTGGGTGTGGTCCCACCCATCAGGATAGTCTCTTCCCTGAAGCAGATCTCAACCCCTCCAGTGCCCCTCCTGGCCAAGTAGCAGGAGGTGGGTCCGAGGGGCTGGGGAGAGGTCTTTCCCACCCTCTCCTGACACCAAGTCAGTGCCAATGGACTCTTCCTCGGTTGCTTGCTGGCCACCCCCATTTGCTGCATGACCAGCGCATTGTATTTGCTTGCTGCCATCCTTGCCCCCTGTTATTCGAAGATCCTCATTTGTTACATGTTGAAGCCTTCTCACACCTGCCACGTGCCTCCCCCCCCCCCCCCCCTTGCCGCTTGGTCACACCCCAACACGTGCCTCTTCACTGCCCTCCTGATCACACATACACCTTCAGTTGCAGAGCTCGCCACTGCCCTGGAATCCTATATCCTTTTATCAGTTCTTAATAGGCTGTTCTGTATAATGACCCGCTGCAAAAGGGCAAAAGAGTGCAATTTTTGTGTTACCGATTTTTAAATAGTGACTTTTGTTTCTGAAAGAAATGTGGTGGCCCCAAAGGGGGTCTTGTAGTTACCTGAAGACAGTCTAGCCCCTTCTCCTCCCTCTGCCTGTAGAGAGGAGTAATGTATTAAAAGACTGAAAAGATAGGAATAGGCCAGGGTGTGAAGAAATCTGAACGCTAAACAGGAATTTCTGTTTGTTTATATAGATGTTACGGAGCTGTTGGAGTTTATTGAGTGATATGGGCAGACATTAATCCTTCAGCAAAATCACTTTGACAACCATATGGAGGAGGGATTGAAGTGGGGGTAAATTTGAGGCAGGGAGACCATTTAGGAGACTATTTACATAATCCAGCAAGAGGCCTTGAAGGCCTGAATTAGGGTAGTATTTTTATGAGTGGAAGGAAGAGGATTTAGGCTAGAGATGTTGTGAGGGCAGAAATAAATTGCAGGGGAGGGTGATGAGAGTGAGAGAAGTTTTGTACCTGGGTGGCTGGAAGGATGGTTGTGCCCTTGATAGTAATAGGGAATTTTGGAAAACAGGTGTGTATTTGAGGGGGAAAGATGATGAAGAATTCTGTTCTGTATGTATTGAGTTTGAGTTGTCTCTCCTACATTTAGTTTGAAATGTCCAGATGCAACTAGAACTGGATAAATTGATTTAGGAGTCACCTGCATTCAGATAACATTTGATCCCTTGGAAGCCGATGAAATCACCAAGTCAGAGAGTATTGAGAGCAACGGGAAGAGGGCCTGAGATGGAGCCTTGGGGGACATCCACAGTTAATTGGTGTGACATGAAAAAACTGAGACTCAGAACCAGAATTTCAGACTATCCTAAAGGACTGGGCATGTGTTTTTATTGTCTGTTGATATACCTGATTCTTACCTATCAGAGGTAAGATTCAAACCCAGAACTTACTGAACTTCATCCTTGTCCAGTACTGTTTATATATATATATGTATATGTGTATATATATGTATATATATATACATATGTACATACATATATGTATATGTGTATATATGTGTGTGTATGTGTATATATATATATATATACATACACGCATATATATTTTGGGAGGGTTTGTTAGGTTTGGAATTTTAAAAGCGTGTTTTTCATTCTGAACCTTACAAATAACAAAAAAAGAGCATTTCTATATACAAAATAGAACACAAAAAGAGGATTGCATGTAAATTAGTGCATCTTTTCCATACTCCACATAACCCACTGACTTGCTTGCTCTTCTTTGGATGCAGCCCGTCTTCCTTGCTTGTACCATTGCAGTTCCCCATTCCCCTGGAAGCAGAGCTTAAGTGCCATCTTCTGCTGAGACCTTTTCTGATCTCTCAGCTGCTGGTGCTTCCCCTCTCCCAAATTACTTTAAATTTACTTGGCTTGTATTTTGCATTTACTTTTATGTTAGGTATTGTTTCATTCTGGTTTCACAGTAAATGTGGTTGATTAAGATGCCTTTAGTATATATTCCCTCACTGCTCCAAAAAAACTTTTCCACCTGGTGTTTGTTAATAATAATAGTAACTTATATATCAATAAATAATTAATAATAGCGTTCATGTAGTGCTTTACAGATGTTGATTCATTTGATTCTCACAACCATCCTATGGGGTAGGTACTGTTGTTATCTCTATTTTACCAGTGAGGAAGCTGAGGTACATAGAAATTACATGACTTACCCAGAGTCACACAGCTTAGAGTGTCTGAAGCAGGGTTCAGACTCGGGTTTTTATGACTCCAAGGCCCCATTGAGTTGCCTAGTATAGTGAAATGTCCTACAGAATAAGGCATGAGAAGACTTGTTCTAGTCCCGGCTTTGTTTTTTAGTAAACTGAGACATTTGGACCAGGGGATCTCTAAGGTATTTTTTGTCACTGAAATTGTGTGATTCTATTATCTTAACTATTTTCCCTTTACTTTCGTAGTATGCTGGAAATTCATTCGGAGCAGAAAGAGCAGTCGAAGGGCTGTACTTCTGGTTGGACTTTGTGATTCAGGGAAGACGCTCCTTTTTGTCAGGGTAAACACTTTTACTGTCATGTAATAGAGGTGTGGGACAAATGTGAGAGATGTGCAATATTCCTCAGAGCCATTGGTTGCTTGGTGGAAATTTGTAAATTAATTCTGATAAACCTGCAGATATTTGCTACCCTCTTTCGTAAAAAAAAAAAAGGGATCTTGGAAAGCATGTAAGCTGCCAGCTTTTGAGCACTTAAGTTTTCATGTGGTTATCACAGCTGATTGAATGGTTTTTTAACTTATTGGACATTAGAAAATACGCTTAGCATTTTCCTTTGCTCCTTTCACCCAATTACATAAAATGCCAGGACAGCTAAAGAAGCAGAAAGAGTAGAAATATTATAGTAATAATGCTAAAAGCTACAAGGATGACAAACCTTTCAGTGAAAGCTGGTAAGGCTGTTCTTTGAAATTAGCTACTTCATTGTTAATCTTACAGAATAAGGGTAAAATCTTTCCTTTTTCTTTCTTTTCCTTTCCTTTTGAAAGTAGGAATCACTAAAAATAGCATTTGTGAAAAACCAATAAATCCAAGTCATTAATACTAATTTCTTTTGAAATGTAATTTTGTTTCTCATGTGAACTGAAAGTTTTGTGTCACGGAAAGTTTTGGAGGTGTGGAAATCAAGAATGTTTTATTCTGAGTGACCCCTAGCAGGACTCATAATTTGAAAAGAAGAATAATTTTGATACTTTATTTTTTTGCTAATCACTTTCTTGGGCTTTGCATCCTGGAGGGCCAAAAGAATTTCGTGCTTAGTAAGCCTGAAAATTAATTTAATTCAATCTCCTGTCTTGTTTTGCAGCTGTTAACAGGACTTTACAGAAACACGCAAACATCTATTACTGATAGCTCTGCTGTGTACCGAGGCAACAGTGACAGGGTAAGAATTCTTTGGAATCTAGGATAAGCCATCTTACTTGCTTGAGCATGCTGGGAATCCTCAACTTACAAATGGGGTTCAGTTATAAGTTAGTTGTTTATGACTTAGAATATATTTTCCCATAAAAATTATTTTACACAGTGGTTAGCTTCCCAACCTGACTCATAGAACTAATTTTACTTATTCCAAAGCCATGCTTAACTTTAAAAGCCATGCTTGATTTGAAAATACAAGAACATTTTATTCACGCTTTTTGTCTTTGTCTCGGACCTTCCTCCTTTTCAGATCAAATCCTCCTCTGTGACACTGAAGAACAGTCAAGCAAAAATGCCCCACGCAGAGCCCGCTCCCGCCCTGTCAGCCCGCCTCTGGGCTCTCTCAGTTCCTCAGGCTTCTTGATGGCGTCTTTTTGTTAACGCTGTTGCAGTCACTGTGCATATTGTTCCTTTGGTTTTGTTGATTTTACCGTTTATCGACTCATTAAAATCTTCCATGTTTTACTGAATTCCTTATATTCTTACTACAGGATGACAATTCCATTGCATTCATGTACTGTCATTTCTCAGTCAGTCCCCAGTTGTTGGGCACCCAAATTTTCGTTTTTGTTTTTTTTTCCTCCTTCCTTGCTATTGCAGAAAGTGCTGCTTGAATATTTTGGTCTGTGTTCGACCTTGGTTACTGTCTGTGATTTCCTCCGTGAATGGCTAATAATGAGTGCACTGCTGCAAAAGGGATGGACCGTTTAGTCGCTTTTCTCTAACAGTTAATTCCAAATTGATGTACAAAATGGTGGGGCCTTGTGCCGTCAAGATGTGCAGTGGAATATTATTTAATAATTAGTTTTTATTTTTTCCATGGCTTTGTAGCTTGGGTCTGAAAAACAACTGTTTTCCCCCCTCTCTTGTTAATCTTTGTGAGTATTGCAATGTAGACTAGTTTTCCTAAGTGGGAGGCAATTACCTCTCCTCCCTTCCACCTTCCACAACCCCCGACCCCCAATCTAAGTCTTCTCATCTTCCCAGAGCCATCTCAAGACCTATGTAAAGCCTTTCTTGACTTAGTCCTCACTGAACTATCTTTCTTCTGAACTCCTTCAGCACTTACAGCAAGCAATTAGCATTTGATTATTTTCTTTTACATGATGTATTTATTCTTGTCTCAACTAGATTGTAAACTTCTTGAGGAGAGAAAAACATGACCTTTTAAAATTGTGCACAGGGCCTGCTACAATCCTTACCTGATACTTAATAAATACCTATTGATTGATTACACACTTCTATTTTGGTCTTTTGCCCATATCTCATCATCTAAATACTTAAAATAACTATACTAATTTGTGAAAATAAGTTATTTCTAAAACAGCCTATTGGTATCCTGTCCTGACTTAGTTTTTAGTAAATAAATATACTCTTTTTTGAACATGGAACTTATCTTTGTTGAGACATTAATTTTATGTTATTGTTGTCAATTCCTAGGGTAATAGTTTGACTTTGATTGATCTTCCTGGTCACGAGAGCCTGAGGCTTCAATTCTTAGAGCGGTTTAAGGCTTCAGCCAGGTAAGTAAGAGAGATGTAATATTGATACTTCTGTAAAAGTACAGAAATCGACACCACTTATGTGATTTTCATTGAATGCTTTTCTGATGGTGCTGTATTTAGTATTTGTTATTTAAATGTTTCCATGAAAATATATAAATGAAGGCCAGACTTTTAAAAAAAATCTTGAAGTAGAACCTAAGAATGGGGAAAGATTTCAGGAGCTCTTCAAATCCATTACTATCTGTAAGTTATTATACAGCTAAATCATTCAATACTGATACCTGATGAGCCTCAGAGAGAGAGATAAAAGGACTCATATGTACAAAAATATCATGGCTTTTATTGTAGTGGCCAGGAACTGGAAACTGAGGCAGTGCTCATCTGTCAGGGAAATGACTAGTTTATGAATATAATGGAATAGTGTTATTCTGTGTAAAATGAGAAACCTGAGAAGACTTGTATAAACCGATGCAGAGTGAAGTGAACAGAAGCAAGAGAACAGTTTGTACAGTACAACATTGTAGAGACAGACTTGGAAAGACTTAAGAACTCTCATCAGTGGAATGACCAGCCATGATTTCAGAGGCCTGATGGGAGACTGTACTGTTTTCTTGATGGAGATGAGGGACTCAGGGTGCAGAAGGAGGCAGAGTTTGGGACATGGCTAATGTGGGGATATGTTTTACTTGACTGTGCATATTTATTACAAGAGGTTTTTTTTTTCTTTTTTCTGATGGGGAGGAGGCAAGAGAGTAGACAGAAGGAGAGAGAATAAATTTGTGTTAATTTAAACAATTAAATAAAAAAACTGGTACCTTCAGGAGCAAAGGAGAAAAAAATTTCATATATTTGAGTAAATGTTCTAATATTAATGACCCTTTAAAAGTTCTATTCTAAAATTCTCTTACTTCAGTTTAAAAGCCTTTGAAAACTTATTTAATCCATGACAAGGATAAAGAACTGAAATGATAAGTGGAAATCAATCAGTAAACATTTATTAAGCACCTGCTGCATGTCAGACACTGTCCTAAATTCTGGGGATACAAAAAAGAATGACAAGACAGTCCCTCCCCTCAGGGAGCTCACACTTTAGTGGGGGAAGGAATTAGATTTTATTTCCCTGTCTGTGAAAATGTCCAGGTGTCTGTTGTATTGCTACTGCTTCTTGAAAACACTGGTGGTGAAGGAAAGTCACAGTGAAAGATATCAGTAATCCGATGAATACAGTGAGGAGTCTTGACTTCAGAGGACTGAAAATGAAACATGCCTCTCTGCTTTTTCCTGAGCATGTCTGGCACGTCCTCGCTTTAGCAGTGTGCTCACATATCTCCCTCTGCCTGTGATGCTCTCTCCTATATTTACCTATGGAAACTTTCCATTCTTCAAATTTCAAAAAATGCCACAAAGCTTTTCCTGATTACCCCAACCAGAAATGATTTCTTCCTTCGCTGAACGCCAAGAACAGCTAATTACTATGCCATTTCTACGGTTCCTACCTTATTTCTATTGCTGTCAAATGTGTTTTAAATCCCCTTGTAAACTGAAAGTTACTTATCCCTCACATGGCACATCACACATACACACACACACACACACACACACACACACACACATTTCTCATCTATAAAATGAAGAGCTTAACCAAAAACATTCTCTGGGTCCTTTCCAGCTCTAAATCTGTGATTCTGTGACTGTGTGGTGGGCAGTGGTAAGTCTTTGAAAGTATGAGCAGAAGAAGGAACTTGATCCAAGAGGTGCTTTGGAATGCTGGTTCTTGTGGTTTGTGCAGGACAGACCTGGGGGAAAGACGTGGATGCTGAAGACAGGATGACTAGCTAGGAAGTCAGTGTAAAAGGGTAATACAGGCCTGAACAAGGATGATGACAGGCAGTGTAAATGGAAAGGAAAGGGTGAGTGTCAGCTGAGTTGTGAAGGAAGAACTGATAGGACTTGGACACTGGAGGGAGGCAGGGGAAGGACTGAAAGACTGAGTTTTTGAACTTAGATGATTTAGAAAATATTGATAGAATTAATGGAAATCCAGAAGGTTCATAGGTTCTGCCCATTTTTCCTTCCATTAATTTAAAGTTTGAGCTCTTGCATTCTTTTTTTAAAAAGTCTTTAAAAATTTTTTTCTATTAAAAAGAATTTATTTTCTCTCCTTTCTTGATCTTTCTTCTCCCTTAAAAGAAAACAAAACTCTTAGAACAAATAGATACATTCTGGTGAAACCTGCACATTGGCCATGAGCTTATATGTTCTTTAGGAGAGCATGTCAAAAGATCCATTCTCAAGTGGGCATCAGAGTTTAGTTTTAGACATGTTGAATTTGAGGGATCTGTGAGATATCTGAGCAGCACTTGTATTTGGGAGTAAACATTGAGGGTTGAGGTAGATATATTGGTGTTATTTGCACAAAGGTGATCATAAATATGAGCGAATGAGAGCTCTGAGCAAAATAGTGTCAGGATAGAAGAAAATAGGTCTGAGGCCTGAGCTCTGGGGAAAGCTTATACTTAGGGATATTAGGAAGAGGAGCCATCCAGGATCATGAGAAATGTTTGCCAGTGAAGTAGAAGGTCAAGTCAGCATGTATGATATCATGAAGCCAAGAAATGAGATGTGGCTGTGAAAAAGCCATTGCATTTGGTTTCTCCTTGTCCACCTTCATCTCCTTGTTTCTTCTCCATATCTCATGAGGGCCCAGGCCAGAATGATACAGCTTCTAACACAGGAGGGTTGGGAGGGGAGAGGGGGTGCTACTGCTTAATGAATTTTCCTTAACAGGTTCAGGACCTGGTGATGAGAAGGTCAAAATGAAGTGAAGAGTGATGGTGTCTGACTTTTCATCTTGACTTTGAGTGGACTTTCAGCCTTTTAAGATATTGCATATCTTATTTAAGTCTCTCCTTAATTATTTTTTGATTTTTAAAAAAACGGGGAGGATGATATTAATGACTTTTATTCTGGGGGCATTCTTTTTTTTTCCTCCCATTTAAAAAAATTATTTACTATTAGTTTACAACATTCAGTTCCACAACTTTTTGAGTTCCAGATTTTCTCCCCCGCCATGGCAGCATGCAATCCAGTAGGTCATTCTTTTGGATGTTTAACACTCATGAAGTTATTAGATGAAAGAGAGTATGAATTCATCTGTAAGAGTTGAGTTGGGTAGAGAAAACTTCCTATGGAAGGTCTCATATTGTGCTTTTGAATTTACCTATGGATTTCAGGAGTGTCAGTGACTGAAAAGGATGATTGGGGATTAGAACCTGCAGATTCTCTGATGGAAGCGCTGGGCCTGATTCTCATCTTTGTGTCCCTGCAGCATTCACTTGTTTTGTTGGATCATACCTGGAATATAGGCCACAGATGATCTAATTCAGAACTCATAGTTCATTGTGACAATTCACTCTGTTTTGTTTTTTCATTTTATTCAGAGCGATTGTGTTTGTTGTGGATAGTGCAACATTCCAGCGAGAAGTGAAAGACGTGGCTGAATTTCTGTATCAGGTCCTTATTGACAGCATGGTGTTGAAGAATGCGCCATCCTTATTAATAGCCTGCAATAAGCAAGGTAATCATCGTGTTGGTAAGATTATCTCAGCCCATCTTCAGATGGAATACCGTTTTGGCCTAATCGTTCTCATTCTTTGCCATTTTCATATATTTTGACAATGTATCCTTAGTAATGCAAAAGCCTCTTAAATTTAGTGATGAGGAGGAGCATTTAATAATGATACTAGAAGAGAGCAACTGTGAATAACCAAATGCAAGTTCAGATATTTCGAGCCCTGCCTCTAGCTCTGTGACTGTCCCATTTTGTGATCTTATTCTGCCTCAGTGATCTTACTAGCCTCTTTTAAAGACTAACAAAGCAAAGTGCCCAAAGTGCCCATATATCATTTTTATTTTAATAAGGTGTTTCTGAGTTGCTAAATTATTTTCGCTTTAAATTTAAAATTGTGCCCCTCCTGTCTAGCATAGTAATTTGATTTAAAACAGCTTGTGGATACAGATATAGTTGCTCTGGTAGAGAAGGGAAGATGATAAAGATGATCCTTTTTTTAAAAGAAAAAAAAACCTGTAAAAGACTGTTCAAACCTGAAAGTACCTCTGTGTAGGAGGGCTTATTACTAATATCACTCCTGGTTTAAACCAATGATAACATCTTCATCTTTCCAGATCTTACAATGGCAAAATCAGCCAAATTAATTCAGCAGCAGCTGGAAAAAGAACTGTGAGTATGTATCTTAAACTTTTGAATATATCCATGTCATTTAAAAATTGGATGTCAGAAATTATGAGGACTTTTAAGTCATTGGTGTACAAACGTGTATGTATGTATGTATATGTATTTGTACAAATATATCTATATAGACACACATATTGTATCTGTGTGTATGTTAATAAAAGTAACTTTAAGGTTCACGTAGTGCTTTTTTCCAAAACGACCCTGTGAAGAAGGTAGCGATAGGAGATAGAGAATTCGAGGCTCGGAAAGGGGAGAGACACTTAGCCAGTTTTTCTTAGCTTGTTGCTTAGATGTCAGAGCCTCCACCTATATTAATGGAGGGGATTTCCTGATTTAAAATGCTGTGTAATATTTAGCCATAGGGTTGGATGTTTCAATCTGACTGGAAATAATTATGGAAATTTTAAACTTTTTAAAAAAACTGTCCTGTGTGTACAGAGAAGAAGCTACCAGCTGAATAATTGTTAGCAGTAGAGAGGTGAGATTTTTGGAAATTTTAAAGCATTAGAAACTTCCCAAAAATAAATTTTTGGAAAGATTGAAAAATATGTAGTACTTTTAGAACCTTTAACAGATGTAAAGTCACCATTTTGGATAAAAATATTTTGTGCATAATTCTTTACTTATTAAGTTATATTTAGTATATTAAATTAAGATGTCATTTATTCATCATAAGTAACTGGCCCATGAGAAAGTCCCCTAATCTCTGTGCCCAAGGCAACTCTCACAGTAACTCTAAATTACTAAATGAGTTGCTGATCGACGTTGTGAGGGCAAGTTTCCACACCAGGAGTTCCACACACATGAAATCAAAGGCCCAGCTTTAAAAAAATATGTGAGTGCTCCCTATACTGATGTAGATTGCAGCCTTTCTAAGACTGATGGTCTTCAAGAATTGCTATAGCTGAAAAATTCATCAGCCTTTGACCAGCCTATTGCTGCACTTCTTCAAACTTGGCTAGGCTGGTCCTCTGACAGCACACACATTGGGGATTTTCTGGAATTGTCACCATGCTGGCTTAGCCTTCACAAGCCCCGAGTCACTGTGCCACAGTGAAGCTTTAGATTAGGATGTTAAGGGAAGAATGAGATTAGTGGCTCACATTTATTTAGCTCTTTATGGTTTACAGAACACTTTCCATGCAACAATCCTACTATGTAGGTAGTTCAGGTGTTATCCCCATATCACAAATATGGAAATTGAGCATCAGGTTAAGTGACTTGTCCATAGTCACACAACTAGTAAATGTAGGAGCCAGAAATTGAACTGAGATCTCTGATTCCAAATTCACTATACCTTACTGCCTCTAGTCTTGAAACCCAACTTAACTCTTATTTTTTATATAAATTAACATGAAACTTGATTCTGATGTTAACATTATATGCTAAAAAAATAAAACAATTCCTTTACTGAGCAGTAAGTTTGTTACTTTTATTTATGATTGTATGGGTACTCTTTCTCATAGACTTAGATTGTATTAGTGCATGAATTCTGATTAAGCACCATGAACCAAAGAAGTCATTACCAGGTATCCAGCCTCGCAGTGCTGAAATTGTACTTATTTAGGTTGGGCTTTGAGGATAGGAGAGCCTGTCTCGGGGTCTCTACTTAAAGCCTTAATCACCAAAACTTGCAGTGCATTGGAATAACCTTCAGGAACACAAGGTTTCCTCTGGGCCATAGTGTGGCATCAGAGTAGGACTTTAGAATTGACGATTAGAGATTTAATTGATTAAATGAGCAATTTATATGTCCAACTGTATTTTAGCTATGCAGGGAAATCTGCAAAATTTACTAGTCTGAAGATGTTTTTACTAATTCACAAATGTTACAACACCCTTTGGGCTGCCTCCCTACCTGGCATTCATATTCATGGGTTGGGTTCTTTAAAGGGTAGCTACTACCATCAAGTCAAGGTACATTGTGCATCCTACTCCTAAAACTATAGCTTATGATTCCCTCTCCACCACACCCTACCCCTAGTGTGCTTCAGTCCATACTTGGCTCTTCCTTGCCGCCCAAAGTCATGTTTCTCAAAGCTGCTTCCCACCTACCCACCCCCAGTTTTGTCTCTGTCTCTTCTGGCTCTCTGCTACTACTGGTGAGTGGCAGAAGCCATAGCCTATAAGAACAGAGGGTACAGACAACTCCCTCCGTTCCCCCTGCATCCTCTTGGACTGTTAGGCTTAGCTTTTCAAAGGCACCAAGAGCATGGCCAGTCTTCGGCCAATTTGTCCACAACCAGTTGCTTTTCTAATTCTATCAGGGGCTATACTGTCACACTTTGCAGAAAGATAACAGGGCATAAACATATTTTTGTACTTAGTTTGACATGTTAACACTGTAAATTCTGTTGTTTTCCCTTTACTTTGTGTGATTATATCATCTAGGAGTGAGGTGGGAAGAGGAACCAATTCCCCTCTCTGCACCTACCTTTCCCCTCAACACCAAATAAAATTTTCCTTTAATTTTCTTAAACTTTGAGACAGTGATGCCTCAGTACCCGAGAGGACTCCGTGTGCTGTAGACGTTGTAGTCCCTCTCTTTAAACCAAAGGTCTTTTACCATATTCCTGTCTTACTGCTTTTAGTCTCTAGGACAGGAGAGTATGTCCTGTTTAACTTGAGTTTTTAATTAAAACGCTTTCAAGAATGGCTACAGAAATAATTAATTGGGTGTTACTACACCCACCAGAGTGAACCTCCAGAGACCAAGTCTTGGGAGAGTTCATCACTCAGGTTTGGAACTCCTGTTCTGGGGCCAGTGTGTCCTCATGGGTGAGTGAATAAGAGCAAACTCACATAGACAGCACCAGACCAGCCCCTTCTCTACATCCCATCTAGCCATCGTCTCAGTCTGGCCCCTGCATCCAGCTAAGGCACCACCCCCACCCACACACACTCTCTTGCTCAGGGAATAATCAAACCAAGGGCTCATCATCATTTCTGTTCTGTGGCATCATTCGCTGTCCCTATGACTTCTTAGAGCAGAATATTTTTCTCTGGCCACTGCTCCCCTCTACATGTTATTTCCTCCAGTTTTAATTTAAATCCTTGAAAGAAGGTACCGTCTTGTTTTTGTATTTGCCTCCCCAGCATTTAGACTGGTCTCGGTGCCACAAGACTCATGCTGCACCAGGCCGTCCTCCATTCATGTTGTCAGAGTGATCTTTCTAAAGTTCGTGTCTGATACCTCCATACTCAATAAACTCCAGTGACTGTCACCTTCAGCATCAGATAAAAGATACTCTTGTGTTCAAAACTCTTCAGAACCTGTTCCTTCTCCCCATCTGTTCATTCTTCTCACACCTTACACCAGGGTGGGGACCCTGTGCCCTTGAGGTCATATGTAGCCATCTAGGTCCTCAAGTGTGGCCCTTTGACTGAATCCAAGCTTCATAGAACAAATCCCTGTAATAAAAGGATTGTTCTGTAAAACTTAGACTCAGTCAAAATGCTGTACCCAAGGACCTAAAGGGTCACATGTGACCTCAAGGCCATAGGTTCCCCAGCCCTGCCTTATACCAGCTCCTTCCCCCCCCCAACCCCAATCCTAACTTACTTTGCAGTCCAGTTTCACTGACTGTCCCCATTCCTGGAACGCTCTCCTTTGTCTTTGCTTCCTGATTTCCTTTAAGTCCCTACTAAAATCCTACCTTCTAGAGCAGTGGTTCTCAACCTTCCTAATGCCGTGACCTTTTAATATAGTTGCTCATGTTGTGGTGACCCCCAACCATAAAATTATTTTCTTTGCTACTGTTATGAATCATAATGTAAAAATCTGATACGCCCGATATATTTGCATTGTTACAAATGAACATAACCCACAGGTTGAGAACTGCTGTTCTGTAGGAAGCCTTTTCCAGTCTCCCTGAATTCTGGTGCCTTCCTCTGACTATTTTCAGTCTCTCTATCTATCTGTGTTTGTACGTAGTTGTTTGCGTGTTGTCTTTCTCTGTATCCCCAGTGTTTATCCACAGGATTGACCATTTGACACATAGTGTTAATAAATGCTTTTCATTCATTCATTCGTGAAGGTTTTTTGTAGACCTATTCTGTGTTTCAGTACTTTAGTTGGAAGCAAATCATGTTGGGAAAAAGAGTGACAAGCTTTTCATCTCCAACTGTAACCACTTCAGAGGAGCAATTTGGAGTAATACTCATCTCCAGTTAATAGCCAGTAGATGGCACTAAGATGCTTTAAATTGGGACACTCCTAATAACCTAATTAAAAGTAATCTGGTTGAAGAGATGCTGAAAATGAAGAATCTTAGCACCATAGAACTAGAGTTAATAGGGATCTCAGTGTTTCTCTGATGTTAGCTAATATGGGTGTAAAAAATATATTCACAATACTCTAAAAAAACTGAACTGTTGTAAAGTTCTAATCTTTGTGAAAGAAAAGGTTTCTAAAGAGGGGCCGGTATTTAGAGTATTTGGGAAGCAGATATGACCTAATGGAGGGCTACAGATATGTACGAATAATTTCATTTTTTTGTATCTCAATTTCTTCATTTGTAAAATGTGAAAAATAATATTTACCCTTCTTACTTCATAGTATTGTAAGGTGAGAAAAAAGTGTGAAAATTTTGGGGAGAGAGGTAAGGCAAATAGAATAATGACATATAAAGGATTTTTCATAAGATTTACATCTGTTTCCTAGTTCAGAATCAGGAAGAACAAGTTAAGTTATAGTTGGCAAAATTATTCTTTTGTTTAAAAACAGTTCTAAAATGAAATTTCATTCTAGTGTAATGTATATGAAGTATAAGTGCTGTGAGACTTCTGAAATATTCTAGTTTTCTAAGGATCTTCAGTACTGTAGAAATTTGGACTGTGGATCCCTTACCGCCTTTTCTAATTTATGTTTTTTCTTGATCTGACAGTAATACATTACGAGTTACTCGTACCGCTGCCCCCAGCACACTGGAGAGCTCAGGTGCTGTTGTCACCCAGCTTGGAAAGAAGGGCAAAGAATTTGAATTCTCTCAATTGCCGATGAAGGTGGAATTTTTGGAGTGCAGTGCCAAGGGAGCTATGGGGGACGATGGCTCTGCTGACATCCAGGACTTTGAGAAGTGGCTGGCTCGGGTGGCCTGAAGAGGCAGAACGGGGGCAGAACATGTCTGACCTTGACAATATGTGCATACGGGTGGGTTAGCAGTGAGTTGATAAGGGGTGAAAAATATGGTTGAAAATGCTTTCTTACTGTGGAAAGAAATTATTGTGAGGATATTAAGGATAAATGTACTGTAACTAGCTTGGGGTTTTTAAAAAGCCTTCCAGCTCCTTTTTTCAAATAATTCAGCTTTTCTTTATTGTTCCATTGCCAAGTACAATGGTTTTCATTTCTATCTTGAACAGTGAGTGTGAAGTTCATCTTATCCTCAGGAAAGATAAAGGACTTTGCTATCTCCGCCAGACTCCAAGTAGAGAGAGGTTCATGACCATAAGCACTGCTATTTCAAAAAGAGTTTTTATCCTTCCTGATTTTGGGTTCTCTGGTGGTTTTTCTTAAGTAGTCTCAACTCATGGTCCATGAGCAAAGCATGCTCATGGTCCATGGTTTTTCATAGCTTAAGACAGTATGCTTCTTGGAGTAGCCAGATTCATTATGACTGAACAAATCAGAGCCACTTTCATGGAATACTTGGTTATGATATATCTTACTGTGCTCCCTTAATTTTATAAAACTGAGTAATGAATAAATAGCAGAAAGATCCTCTGCAAGGTTTTGTATGTGTATAAACTCAGCAGTGTGAAAGAATATCTGTGTTTTTGTAATGAAATTCTTGGTTCCTTAAATTTGTAGGTTTTATAATAATACATTTTTGGTCAGTAATATGGCCAGCATGACCTAGAGCAGTCAGAGATCATTAAAGAGCATGAAGAGACTGAGGTCACTTTGATTCCGTATTACCTGTGGTAGGTTTCACAGTTACAGACTGCCTCCTGCTCCTGCCACTTAAATGCCTTGAGTCTAAAAAGGTACTGAATGAGCCTGTGCAGTCCTTGCAACCCCATCCCCACTACTGGAAAAATAGCTCAGTACATACTGCCTTACTGGTGGTCAGTGGTGCCATCTTTGTATATGAAAGACCACCATTTAATAATTCCTTCCTTAGGAAGGAATAACCCTGAAATTGACAAGAACTTTTCTTATGTCTCATGTTAGGATTCTGATTTGAAAGCCTTTCTACTGCTAATATTTAGTCTTATGTACTACCTTTGCTAGCCGAAATAGTAGCTTAGGGAAACAAAAGTAAGTAAAAAACCATAAAAAGAAATTTAATGTGGTCATGTACGCCATTATAGCTTCCTGGTTTAATGTTTGTGTGTGTGTGGCAAATTAAAAAGCCACTGTTACCTAGCATGGAACCTTGAACAGAGGAGGTACACATATTGAAACAGTGGCTTGAAAAACCTATTAAATGGCATATTTTCCCAGTCTTTTTTTCTTTCTCACAAAATTTCCCATTTAGTTGCATTCTCTTTCTTGGTTTATTCATTTTTTAAAAATTATGTGTTAAGCCAGTATTTTACCTCATTAGCAGAAGCGATAGCATGTCCCAGCAAAGGCTGTTTAAAGCAGGGGAGAGAAACTGGTTTTTAGTTATGACATAGACATTTAAAGTAAGGAGAGAGAAAATTTACAGTGAGTATATACTGTCATTAGGAATATATTATTTGGGGGAATTTACTTCAGAGATTTTGAAAGCATTTTATAAACAGTAGTTAAAAAAAAACGCTTCATATTTTTCCAGTGGAGGAAGCAGAAGATAGATTAAGTGAATGAGATACAGAATTATCTCCATAGGATTGAACATTCAGACTTTTAGTATACTGTTAAAATATGTTGTATCTTTGACTTACCTGTTTTGGAGCAGCCTGTGGCTGTGGTCTTTGGTCCTTGGGACCCTTGAAAGAATTTTTCATAAAGTAAAAGCAAAGAATTCAAATGTTTCTTTGTTTCAGTTTTTGTGTGACTGCAATCTAAATTTTGTTGTTGTTGTTTTTATGAACTTTGGAGCCTTCAACTAAAATGTTTCTCACCAGTGGGATGCAGGTTTCTTACACGATTGACTGGCTCTCCCCCTGAATGAGTGTAAACATCCCTCTAGTGTTTATACAGAGGATCTACTTTTTGGGCACTGTGCAGATCCTCTCCTGTGCTGTTCATGATACAGGGAACAGACACTGGGGAGATGCCCACTGTTGTTAGGCCTCGTAAGCTCGCTCTGTGACTTTTGTCTGTTACCAGAATGGAAGGTGCCAGCTGGTCCAGAGGCCATTTGGCAAACTGCAAATTATTTGGTACTATGGACTATATCCTTTAGATCCTCTTCAAGCTTCTTTTCAAAGAATTCCTATGACTTTTCTGCCTTTCCTATTAATCCTTTTGCTATGGGCCTGACAATCTTTTGGCTGTCTTCGTTAGCCAGACAGACCAACAATTTCTGTGACTTTAGTGATGCCCATTTGTTAATGAGTGGGGGAAATTCCTGGGGTCTGTGATTTCATTTCATAGCCACTGAACTCTAAGAAATTCTTCTTAGATAATCATGGGGCTCAAAATCTCATAGATCTTGCCCATTGTAATTTTGTTACCGACACGAGTGGCCTGTGCCCTTTTGTTTCACTTTACATAATTTGGTTTGAGCAGTAATATGTTTTCCATAGAAGCACTCAAGGTCAGTATAGAGTGGTCAGGGCTAACTTGTTTTTGTGAAGGTTATGTGCACAGTAAATAGTAATCTTCAGAACAGTAGATGCCACGCTTTCCCTCAGTTTTCCCAGCCATAGTTGCCAGCACTCAATTTTGTGTGAATGTGAATATTACTTGTTTCATTTTAGAAAAATTTTGTCTTGTTCTGTCCTCAATGAAGACAGAGAACAGATGGCTTCTTGTAATCAGGGATCACGATTGAACTGCTTGTCTTCATTTTTCTCCAGACTAAATCCACATCCCTTAAAAAAAAAAAGTTCCAAACAAATGGAACAGATTACTCAGTATAATTCTCACTCAATTCTGAATGTTTTACTTCTATCAACAGTCTGGGTAGGATACCATTTTATATATTACTTAGTATTCAACCCTTCCTTCATATCCATTTAGCCCCCTTGTGGCTTCACTTGTTTTCTTTCACAATCCCTTACACTCTATGGCCAATGGCATCAATAATGCCCCCTCCACCACCCTTGGTTCCCTTTACCTTCCCCTTTATGCTGCTGTTCCCCGTTCCTTTTATACCAACCACTAGCCCTAGAGCTACTGGGCCTGCAGAGTGCTGCCGTAGAAAGATGTCTTATGTTGTCAACGTAGACCAGACCCTCTGCATCTCTCAACAAATGCTTATCCATTTGGCAGCTAATATAAGCCCCCCAATTGAAGTGTTTCTTACCATTATGAAATAAGTCTTTTACATAACTGTCTATTCCAGTGGTTCTCAACCTTCCTAATGCCTCTACCCTTTAATATTCATATGTGGGTGTATCTGGATGGGGACAGACCCCGAGAGAGGAGTGGTGTCTCGGTTCCTAAGACCATCAGAAATATGTGTTTTCCGATGGTCTTAGGCGACCCCTGTGAAAAGGTTGTTCAACCCCCAAAGGGGTCATGACCCACAGGTTAAGAAGCGCTGGTCTAGTTGGTCTTCATAAGGAGTCATTTCCACAGGCACAGATAATCAAGATGCTGGGCCCATTATTAATGAAAAGAAGGACAGATACTAGCAAGACTCCATTAGCTGAGCTACTGGTTTTTTTTTTTTTT